>OY728128.1:1824089627-1824689627 GCA_963277665.1 Viscum album | reverse complement strand
ATTATATTATCATACCATTATTCTCTTCATATGATCAATGATCACATTCAAATTTTATTATATATGTTTTCCTTTATTGAGAATTTGATATCACTCTTATTATGTTTCCATTTCTCCAAATTATCAAGAATGAAGTTAAAAGAATATTCTATGGAATATTTTCATATGGGTGACAATGAGAACTTAATATGAAATAAGAAATACTTCATTAAGTATGAGAAATTATAATTTAATTAAATGGGTATTATTTATGTAAATTTGTTTCCATATTTTTCAAAAACACAAAACCTAATTTTTTATTGATAATGTAAATCAATCTAATTTTTCATTATGTTGTTTTACATTTAGGATATAAATTTCTTTTCATGTTCAACAATATCAAATCCAAAAATATAATGTTTATTTGTTGAAACTATAAAACGAGATTGTTGGCATGACACTATTATACTGATACCAATATAAAAGACCCAAATTTCTCATACAAAAATAATACATCATAATAAATAAGTATTCATTGCATAACATAACGATCCATGACAAAATCGTGTATGTATAGAGACTTTTAGATCTTTGACACATTAAAAAAAGTATATAAGTGATCTAAATTATATTCATCTATGTTCATCATTATTATAACCCTTCATGGAAATATAATACAATATTAACATTCTTCATATAATTGAGATATGAAACATAAGAAAGGGTGAGATCATATGCTCAGTAAGGGTAAACAAGGGGGATAACAATATAACATGATTATATGGTAATGGGAACATGATAATAACATATTAAAACCATACCATTAAAATCATAGATTATAATCATGATTCATGGAATATGTCATTGAAATTATAAGTACTTGAGTCATGATAGAATCAATTAACATGTGAAATAAAATCTTATGACAATATAATACATAGATATATTAATATTCCTAATCATGGAAAATATTCTCTATAGGATACAAACCATGAAATCAATAAAATGATAGGTATTGGGTAACCACTAATGTACCATATTTCAGATTTGATATCGTCCCTTATAATCACATTTTCCTCAAATAACCACATGTGTACCCTCTTTTGAACATATAATAACAACTATTATACCATTTGATTTCATATAACAATAATCATTACCCACCATAAGTGAGTGAGATATAGGTCTGAACCATAACATGATGAAAATCACACATATTTATGACACATGATTATTTAACATTAAACATATTATAGTCTAATAAATATAAAATCTTCATAATAATATCATCAAAAAAACCCATGGAAAAATAATTAGGTTTCGTAAGATTTCACTAATAGTATAACCTAATGAAGATAACTAGGGTTAACATAAAATATTGATATCAAAAAATATATCATCTATATAAATAATCATCATTTTATCCTTGCATAATAATACTAGTAATGAAAATTACCATCATATTATTTCATATTAGTTGAAACTAATTTTTAAAGAAAAATCACCTGGAATGATTCGTGAGTAAATAACCATCCACATTAAAAAAAAATTCAAACATTAAAAATTTTATAATTATTTTTATATCAAAATAAAACATTAAAAATATAAATCACACTTTAAATAATATTATGTTCATGAAGTTTGTAAATTCCATTTATGGTTTACATATTAAAAAACAATCCATTCACATTTATGGTATAATCCTAATGGGAGTTGTATAAAAAACCACAATATTGTTTTATTAAAAAAATTTAAAAATCAGATTATTTTAAATTATTTTATAAATAGATTTTTTAATTTTAATAGATTTTTTTAAAATAATTATAGAAAACATTTTTTTTGAAGTAAATATAATTTTACCGGAATGAGATATAAAAACATTCATAAAAATAGTCTTCTAAACCACTAAGAATATAATACGAGAAATAATAAGGGAAAATATGTATTATCATTAAATAATAAGGAGAGAATAAATTTAATGTGTTTTAAATGATTCAGACCATAATAGTTTATCATCAAAATAATAATAATAACAAATCATCTTTAATGATGATATTTTCTCTTAAAACCCTTACAACTCAGGTCACATCAAATTGTTTGACCTCGGATGGAATAAAAAAAATTAATCTTATAATATAAATATCATAAATTTATACATTATATTATATATCAATGTATCTTTATATAAACCACATATAATAATATATGTTCATAACATAACATATGTCTCAATTAAGGAAACATTAGACAAATATCTCTTACCGCTTTGGTAACATTTGACCCATAAACCAAAAAGATGTTAGATCAAAAATCAGTATATAAATTCACAAAATTTTAATTATAAGTATAGAAAAATACATTAATGGAAATTAATGTAACCTCATAAAATAAATAGTCAGTCAATATGTAATGTGTCTCACAAAAGTAAATATTTAGATGAAAATCACTTATCATAAGTCTTTAATTTCTACATACACATTTAAAACTGGCGTATAAAAAAATAATATAATAACATTTTTGAAACATAATAATATTTCTCATTAAATATATTATTTAGATATAAATATATTTATACATTTATCACTAATAACTTTTAAAAATCCCAATTTATTTCTAACAACTTTCTTTATTGAGAATGTATTTATTTCATATTTTCATTCCTCTAAAATTCATAATAGATACATATTATAAAAAAATAAAACATTATATAAACTGTATATATAATTAGTAAATATTTATTTATTGTAATACATTAATGTTATAGATACAATGTGAAATACCCCATTCATGTAGAAAATAGTGCATATGTATACATGAAGGTCATTTCAAATTTCTCAATGGATTGAATGAGATTGTGGTAACAAATATATTAACATTAAATAATTATTTATAAGTGTTACCTATAAAATTTATTTAGATAAAAATATTATTATTACATTCAATGGAATGAGTTTGTGGATAATGAATCAAATCATTAACTGGATAGTAGTCCACCTTATATATGAATGACGTTATCATATTTCCATAGAAGGTAATGTAGAAATTAATATATCATATCATGATTCTATAATAATATTATTTATTGAAATATCATATATAAATAAATAATCAATTACTATATCAATCAGTGAGATGTGGTTATGGAATAAAAATACATGGTTTCATAATGTGGCAGTCCATCGTATACATGAATGACGATTTCAATATCCATTTGATGGATGAGGTGATATATATAAGTTATTACCTTATATTACAAAATACATAAATATGGAATATATTATTATTCTTATATCAAAATGTTTTAATATAAATTAATGTAGTTAAAGGAAGAAATAAAATTATACTCCTTTTTAGGGAAGTAACCTTTTCTTAAAATAACATCTTTTAGTTTAAAAAAGAAGCGTAATAGGAAATATTTATAAAAAACCAATTATATAGTCATAGTAGTTAATAATATAATTTCATTTGTGAGGTATTAGATGTACCATTGGTATTTGGGTGTGTGACTTAGATATGAGAGTGGGTGGCATATTATATGTGTGGTAAGTGGAATATATTTAAATTTTATAATGAGAAAGGTATACACACATTTCACCACACTAAATGGCCCAGAAATGGTTTAATATCGTTTATATAAGATATAAGGATATAGTATATCCATATAAGTGGATTTGTAAATTTTTTGGGTCAATTTTTTTTCAATATTTATAGTATCCCCCCTAGAAGTCCAATTTTACTTCAAACGTAGTAAATAATAATAATAATAATAAATAATAATTATAAAAAATTAAGTTATACATGTTGGATAAATTAACTTATTATTATTCCAAATATTTAAACGTTTTCTAGAAATTTATGTCACATTTGTCAAACATGTATTCTGTAATTATACTCATAGATGTGATGATAATGCAGGTTTTCCTTGTGAAAATATTTATAAGCATAAAATGAAATTATATTAATATTTAAAATTAAAAATTTATAACAAAAAATTTGAATCAAAAGATATATAACAGAAATAAATTCATTCTTGAATTTCCTAAAAATAATTTCAATGTTTTCATAGGCTTTAATGGAAATGATAATTCTTAATATAAACTAGTAGTTATCATTATTCCTTGATAAATTATTATTTAATTAAAAATTATGAAAATTCACCAAAATATAATTGTGAAATGAATATTTTAAAAATTATTTTCGTTTTTTCAAATAAATTATCATAAAGTGTTAAATATTACCTGTTAAAATTAGTACAGAAAAGCTGACAAAACTAGCATTAAAAAAAATTATTTTTAACCCTAAATTTAGATATATTATTATCTAATGAATATAAAACTAATAATATGAATGTTAATAATTATAATTTAATATATAATATTTAAACTAAATTATAATTATTCACAAAATTTTCTTTCAATAATTTATCAAGGTAAAACAATTTTTTGGCCATTAAAATAGTTTTTTTAAAAAACTCAATTATATTATTATTGTTATTTATTCATCTGTAAATAATTTGTAATAAATTAATTTATTTAATATAATATTTTAAAGAGAATATTTTCAAAATCATGTTGATCATGTCCATTCTTTCAATTTGAACTTCTTTGTGATAACTATCATATTAAATAATATTATTTTAATAGTATGTCATGTTTATTTTATACACAGAACTATTTGTAACATAATTAAATCTCAGTTTTATTTGTAATTAAAAATAACTCAATTTTATTCATTTAATTAATTGTTAATTTGGTGCCATTAATGACAAATGTCAAATATATTGTATATAGTTGAAAAAAAAATCATGTTGATAAAGAAAATACACTTCATTCAGAAAATGATGACAATAATATGTTAAAATCATAATGCATATGCTATTAAATAATTTATAAATAATTATAATCAAACATCGTATAATTGTTGAAAGAAGAATTAAAATAATTTTAGAAAATATGCTTATAAGTGAAAAAAGGTTTTTCGATCCAGAAGAGAGATTAAGTCACAATTCCTTAATAACATTATTTTTGACCCCTAAGTGCATAAATCTGAGATAATGAAGATGAAATGTTTATTTTCATGAATTATAGAGATGATAAGTAAAGGGTCTAAAACAATTATTTCATTATTTCATTACGGTTATATTTTACTTTAAGAGGTTATAAGATGATATTAAATGAAAATTCATAGTGAAGGACTATAAAACATTTCTAGAGAACCCCTTTTGGATTAAAATTAAATCCTTATTAAGATGGTTTCATAATAAAAATAATTATTCCCAGATGTACATATAGATGTAAGGATTTTATTTGGTAATGTATTGGATAAAACAAATGTATGTGTAAGTGTAATGTGGAGTGGTGTGGGGGTACTTATTTTTATTACTTGGAGAGGATATACAAGTATATTATTAAAATAAAAATGTGTACGCACATTGGAAACAATACAATAGACCAACATTTATTAAATTAAAAACATATATGTTATAAGATATAAATATGGAAATCCAATATTATTTGGACAGTTTTTGGATCATTTACCAAAGACATTTTTACTCTAACCCCAAGTAAAACTATTTAGACCTTAACCATTGTAATTATTTTCTACAATTTTTATTACCCATTTCAACATTAAATTAAGGTAAATGATTATAAATATTAATTTTGATTATTCCAAATATAGAATAAATTTTGAACTAATTAAGTCACATTAAGGAAAAATATAATTTTGAAATAAACCCATTGAAGTGATGAAAAAGTATATTTTAACAGAGAAATCATGTATATGTATAAACCGTTTTAAAATTTCATTATGAAATTCATTAAAATCACATAAACTTGATAAATAAATATATAATTAATGTAAATTTTCATTTTAACAAAAATTAAAAAAATAATTTTTTAAATGATTTAAAATAAAATTGTTGGTTTTAATAAATTAATAATTCTTTAAAATTCATCGTAAAATTATTTTTTGTAAAATTTTATAAAAAATCACTACATGATAATTCAGAAATTTATAGATAACAATTGATATTATTTTTCAAATAAATTCTCAATAAAATATAATAAATATTTATTAATTATTCACACCAACATATGAATTTATTTTTGTTGAAAAATATATTTTCAAGTCAAATAATAACGTTAGAAAAATATTACTTTTTTTATAAATATTATATATTTACATTAAAACATTATAATTCACTTTAAATATGTCATTATTAAAATCCACCATAATTTTTAATTTTTATTTTAAAATATTCAGGATTAATTGTATCATGAAGGACATTAAGAATTAGACATTCATGTAATTCATGTAATATAAGGTTTTTTATAAAATACTAGACATTATAAAATTTATGTTTTTTGATGAAAAATAGAACGTACTTCCAATATTTTAAAATCATGGAGGAGTAATAATTAAATACACTCATCTAATATGATAAATTCATATTAATGACTAATTATAAATCCTTGTCCAATTATTTGATCCCTTTTACCTATTTTACCCTCACTGAGTAGACAAAATAATTACAAATGATACTATAAATAACAACCTGAAATATAAGGGAACCATTCAAAAAAAAAGATCATACTAATTCTAAATATAAAATTCATGTTTTATTATTTATATTCTCTAAGTGGTTTTAGGCCATTTTTTATTATGTGTGAAAAACACAATGAATACTATTCTTAGAAAAATATTTCATTATGAAAAAAACTAAATTTATTTTTATTCCATTCCTTGTAAAAACCATAAAATTAATTTTAGATAATATTGTTGAATATATAATCTATATATTTTTTAAAAATAATTATTCATTAGTTTTTTACATAATTATATAAAATAAATATCCATTGCGTACATAAAAACTGTTTTTAAAAAAATCATTTTAGGACCAAAAATTAAATTATTCAAAAATATAATTAAATTATGAATAAAATTTATTTAATTATATAATTCTATATTAAAGAATAAATTAGTTACATTAATATCCAAAAAAATTTATCAAATTACTTTTCAATGAGATAAAATGAGCGTTTTACAGAAATATGTATTTTTGACTATTCACTACAAAATCAATCTTTTTTAAAAATTAACAAATTTTAACCAAATGATAAATATCATATAATCATTTGAAAACTTAAATTATTTTAATAAAATAAAATAATTAAATATATGGTGTATTATTTATAATATTCTTAAACAAAAGAAATAATATTTTTTGATGAATATATATTTTTCAATGAAAACATGATTGGAAAAAACAATCCGTATATATATTTAATTTATTAATAATAAATCTAAATTAAATAAAACATTTCCATTTATATATCAATTTTTAATATTAATAAATACAAGTAAATAGATCTACTATATTGAATAATTCTTTATTTTAAGCTGAGTTTTTCTTGTGAGGAAAGATATCAAATGGAATAATATTTCTCAAAACATAAATATATTATAAAATATAGGGGTGTTTGATTCAATAGTGTAAATAATTTCTCACCTCACAGTTTTTATATAGTTTAACGCTATTTAAAACTACAAATATCATTTATTTAAACCATACATCATATAAATAGATAATAAAAATTTTTTAAAAGGAGAAGTTGGAAATCTAAAGGATACAAGAAATTAAATTAATATGGTTCATAGATAATGAACATTTTTATTGGAAGTTATTTTATTGATAGGGTGTAGAAACCTAAATTACAAGGACTATTATATATTCGTATATAATATGTTCATGAGAATTTTAATGACCAAAAAACTATAAACAAGTGAGAGGAGAAAATAAAATAAATTAATAATTGATGATGGTAAAAGAAAATTATTTTGATTTCAACATCATTTTATTAAAATTTATAGATTTTTTAATAATAAGGATAGGGAATATGATAAATTTACATACAAGATTTGATTATATTTTTATAACATAAATTCTCTTTTTGGTTGTTTTTTGATGAATTTCTATCCCATATAAACTAATAGAAATAATTATTCGAGTTTATGTTTACATGATTAAATAAGTAATATTAATTTTTAACCTGTAATAAGATCCATAAATTAATAACATGTCATTCCTTATTTAGATAAATATTTATCAATTCTAAAATCGTTGGAAAATGTTATCTATAATGAAAATATAATTCCTTAATCATAAAATCATAAATAATATCTCCCAAGGATCAAGTAAACATATTCCATAAAGTGTTACACATAATGCTCCAAAAAAATATGGCTCACCAAGACTGAAAACCAAATATTATATGTTTTGATATCACACCAATCCATGATCAACATTAAAATTTTCTTGAAATTATTTTACTCACTCATAAAGACTCATCCCAAAATGTAGACATCATTCTCATATATTCCCCAAAATATACTTATAATTATCTAATATAATGTCATAATAATGTCATATATTTTTCTACAATTTATTTAACAATTTATTTCTTTAATAAGAGAATATTATAGGAAATAATATTTCATTATACAATGTAGCTCATTCATTCACTGATTGATGGTTATAGGATCATTTATAATATAAAATATCCTTTATTTATAACTTAAATTTATATGGAATATTTGTAGATAGTGAAAATAAAAGGATATAATGACATCAAATTTCATTAATGTTTGAAAAATATTATTATTATAAGGCTCATTCATGCAAACCAATACACAGAATCCCTACTTCTATAGGGGTAATAATTTTCTTCAATTATCATGATATTCATTCTATTTTATAATTATTTAATATTTCACATTATCCATTCAATTTAGTGTCTTTTATGGTAAACTTTTACTATAATCCCTTAGTCATGGGAAATGATTCTTTTAATTCTAATCCCCTTGAATAAATAAAAATGAATTGTGAGTGTTTTATTTTGTTGATATTTTTCTCATTTCATTCATTAATTGACGTATTTTAATATCATCAACATTATTTTTCTCAATTGATAGGATTCTCACACATTAATCATCTTCTTGTATCATTTTACAATTCACCTAATTTCACCTGCACATGTATTTGAAAAGTTTTATATTGAAAATTTCTCTTCCCTCAAGGAGATATACTACTAGAGAATTTGTGAATATATAAAATATGTTAAATATACCCATATATATGATGGTTTCTATATTACATTTCCAATTTTATTTCACATTGAATTAAACATTCATGTCCTAAAATGTCCCTTATGGATAATTTCTATTTAATACATGGATTCAAAAAATTATAGAATCAATAAATTATGTTTTATAGGATTATAATTAAACCTTAATCATACTAGTGAATTCTTATAAAAAATTTCATGTACTATTGGATTCATCAAACTTTATACAAAATTTTAATCAATTCCTACTATTTTTTTAAATATGATATTACAAAATCAATTATTGATAAATGTTATTCTAAAGATTTCCCATTATTTGGATTCAATTTCTTCTTATTTCCTCATATTCGTAAAAAATTTCACCATTGATCTACATAACCTTCTAAATGATATATAGTAATTCAATCTTTTCTAGTGAATTATCACTAAAAACATAAGATATATTTTAAATCACAATGATAAATTTCTCAAAGACTAGTGGATTAAATTTTATGTAGAAAGATGGCGGATATTGACCCATAAAAGGGGGAATTGTTTGTTTATTCGTCTATTGTGAATTATTATGTTCCAAGTGGTCATAATTACCTAACCCATCATGGTAAAGTTCAGTAATCATACTCAAAAGGTGTTACATTAACGATGATAAGACACTAGGTTTCTCATGTGGATAGTCATCACATTGTCCATTACATAAATTGTATATGTAAATGCTTTGGGTTCCAGAAAATGAAACAAACAGAAAATGTATAGTGTGATAAATAGTATTCATAGTGATAACTCATATAATCATGAAAATATTGTCGTTTCATGTCTACCTCATGATATATTCTTCTCAATAAAGGACACCATATGATTTACTTAGGCTATACATTATTATTAACTATTCATATTCATCATAATGTTTCATAAATAAAATATTATTTAACCAAAAAAATCCCTTAAGAGTATAAAATTAGAGAAACACTATAGAACACTCAACGTACACTTTAATGATGGTCGTGATATTGTCTACCCTCTTTTTTCATGGTTATTACCACTAGATGCATTCATTCCAAAACCACATCTACATTTATTATCCATATAGCAAGTCATTCCTTAAAAACTTATAATATGTTCTTTATAAATACTTTTAGATGTTAAACTATACATAGAATTATCCAAATGATTTATAATAATGTACTATATTCCTAACCTCAAAATAATTACTAAAATATGATTGTATTTAAACTATTGAGACATAAAACCTTCATATATAAATATTACATCTATTTGATGAATATTAAGTACATAATATTATGATTACTGATATAAAAGTTATAGTGTAGTTTAAATTGGTAAAATATAAATAATAAAAATATTTCATAAATGATATTCATTGTTTCCCATATAGAAAGCTTCTATGGTATACAATATAGAATGATTTTCTTCATAAACTATTGATGGAAAAAAATTGAAATGGTGACTATAGATTCTTGTTATGTGTATACATATGAGATATTAATCAATTATTGAACATTTTCTTAAGTTATGTATTAGAATATGAGATAAAAATCCCAAAAATACAAATTTATAACTCAACCCATCGTAGATCATAAATACGAGTAATGGTTTAAAACATTATTATAATATAATAAAATATTAATAATATTACAGAATCGTTATTAGTATTTCATTGTCTATGAGATCATAACATAGGCCTAAAAATATAGAAAAATATATAATTATATGATTGTGAACATGTTAAAAATAAAAAGGTACATTCATTCTGTTAAGGACATGAAATCAAGACTTAACATAAACATGTGGACATGAAACTAGTTATATTTATAATCTTATATACATGAAAATTAGGTTTATGAAAAATATTATAGACATCAAATCCCTCTCCACATAGAAATTTGTGACCATGAATTCAGGTTAATTCATAATATATTTAGAACTTGAGTTTTCCATATTTACACTATTTATAGGAGGGACATAGATCATTTTTTCCTCACGTCATATAATAAAAATCTATTCATTTCTTTCCCATAGTACAATAATTTATTCATCATATATAATTACTTATAATATCGTAATTTTTTATATGAGGTAGGTATCCATTAATTTTGGTCAACACCACATTCAGTTAGTCATTTAGGATGTGAACCGTGAACATTTCTTTATGGATAGTTCATTCATTTTTGCGGAAAAGTGATCATAAGGATTATAGTGGGATAAAGAGCATATACACAATTTGAATTGGAATTGGAAAAAATTTCACAATGTGAATTAGTATTTCCAGAGGTGGGATTGAGAGAGCTACAGATTTATAAGACATATAAAACCTAAATTTCTAGAATATTACTTTTAGATTTTAAATTGTGGAAGAACCAGTTATTTTGATAGAAAACTCATTTGTTCTCTTTTATATAATTCCAATCCATTTGAAGCTCCTATCACATGATTAAAATAGGATTTAAAGTTTTTCCTCTATCTGATGTCTATTTTTCTTAGTGAAGGTCATGGAATCTCCACATTGTTATCTGCATTGATCTATTTTCATATATTCTAAGTTTATCACTTTAACAATTGTGATATTTTGGTGTGGCTATATAATTCCTTTTTTAAATATGGTTGTCTTTATTATAATTGCATCCATTCTCTTCTAAAAGAGAAGAAGATAATGGATGGGTTCTAGTATAACACTATATGGTAGGTGGTATTGTAATTATCCCACAAGAATTGTTTCTTTATATTACAATTTTTATAACATACACCACTTTTACAATGTGTTTTGACAAAAAAAATAAACATTTTTCAATTTTTTATCCTTCATAGAAATGCACATTTTCTTCTTTTTATTATCATAATAGGACACCATCAACAATTTCCGACCCATATGTTGTCAATATGGATATGATCCTTGGAATTATTAAATTTTAGGTGACCAAAACATATTATATATGGTATTGGATTGAATAAAAAATGTTATAACTACAAAAAATAAAATTGAATTTTAGTGGTATGGAAAAGTCAAATGATTTTATATTAATAATGTTTATTCCTTTTTTAATGTGGTATGTAAATAAATTATAAATCCTATTTTGATATCATCAACATGTGATACTTTGGAATGGTGTCCTATATAATAGTGATACTCAATATTGGAATCCCATATAGTCCTAACGCTCGAACAAAGAATCCTAAATACTTTTGGTATGGTCTCACATATAATTTTGATAAATAGGCTTGAAGTCCCGTATACTTTTGATACTCAGGAATGAAGTCCCTTATACATTTGATACAAAAGCATGGTATCCCATATACTTGTGATACATGATCTTGGCAAACCTCATACTTTTTATACTAATGACTATAATCCTATATACTTATGACACATGGTCATTTAGTTACATATAATTGTGATATATTGGCTTGTATTATTTTATAATAGTGATAATTTTTAATTGATACCCATATTATCTAAGAAAATTGGGAATATCATCCCATAATACCTTGTACGACTCTATTGACTAGACCTGGATTCTTGATTTATTATTCATGTCCTGGAAGAAATTACTTTTGAATAAATATTTATATAAATATCAATATATATATAGCACATAAATATAAATGTATAATTGGACAATTATATATATAAATGTTCATGATGGGAGCTATTTAGAAGTTTTCCCAGCATCGTCTGGAGAAGGTAATGTCATCCTTGTGTCCTTCAAGAACTTATGCTAATATAAATAAAATAAGACTGTTTGTTAAAATAATATACTTCAATTTAAAAATTAAATAATTATCAAAAATTGACTATTATACATTATTTGATGATATATTTTGATTTTTTTACATTAAATTTTTTAGGGCAATTTTATAGGATATTTACCTCATTTGTTTTTAGATTAAACCCCAAGAAAATAATTTTATCCTAAAACATTGTATTTAATTTTTATATTTCTTACTATTTAATTTGAAAAAAATATGTTCTCTATATAATATATAATTTTAATTATTTTTATTTCAAATATTTAATAATATTTTTAAATTCCATTAATATGTGTGTCAAAATTTAAATCAAAATCAATCCCATAGATTCGATGAAAAAGTGGGTTTTAAAAGTTAAAATCATCATAAGTACATAATGTTTTAATGTCATAAATTCATATAAATATGATTCAAATGGACTAAATTTTAATAATAATTGTATAATTAAAATAATTGTACTTTTAATGATTCTTAAAATAAATAGTATCTTGAAATATATTTAAATAAAATGACATGTTTAAGAAAAATCAATATATTTTTACTATTTATAAAAAATTAATCATTGAAGAAAATTACTAAAATCCCCACAAATATTTATGACATATTTCTTTCAAAATTTATATTAATTTTGTTAAATAAATATTCTAAAATAATAAATATTTGATTTTTTTGTTCACAAAATGAAATTATAGCATTTTTTGACAGAATATTCTTTAAGAAACATATAATGACTTTACTTTTGATTATGTACTTGTTAATAAATATTATTTACTTATATAAAATCATTATACCTAATTATTTAAATATGGATATTTCTATTAATACCATCATGTTCAATTTATAGGTTATTGATATCGTTGTTAATAGTACATCATCATTCATTAAAACTCTGTGTTGAATGTAACATAAACTATTTAAAAAATTAATTTGGTGTGTTACATTATACCCCCCATAGATTAATTTTTCCATTGAAATTATATCACTTTAGAAAATAATAATATGTTTTATTTTCTGGATTACACACCCATGTTCCCATGCAGCTTCTCCGTACTGGTAGTTTCACCACAAAACATTTACCGAGTTAGTGGTCTCGTTTCATAGAACATTCTCTTAATGACCAAAAATATTCATAGGTTTTTCAATATTAGTATTATTATTCTCAAGTGCTATGAAATCTATATCCAGGAAATGTGAAGATTCATGTATGTACTTCCTTATGAGATATAAATTAAACTCAACATATATTTTAATGAGGTTCAGTGGAAGAACCAATAGATTAGATACCATCATGATACAGTCAAAAATTATAAAATGGCCAACATGAATAGGTATATATTTACATTTTACAAAAATATTACTAACTAATTCCATATATAAATTCAATGAAACAAAATTTAACACATTTTAAATTCTAAATCACACATTTAATTTTCATCTTAACATTTTTGTAATCTTTTTTAAACAAATTTGTGTTCCATAATGGCCCATAAACTATCTACCACTCCTATAGGTATCTCAGGTCCTAGAATATTTTTCCCTACAATATCATCCTAGTACACAGTATTTCTTCACATATTTAATTATAACACATAATAATGACAAATATTATTTATGTATTTAATGATATTGTTGTATACTGTAATCATCTCTATTTGTAATGTGTACGGAATAAATGTATTGAACTTGACGGTAAACCATAGATCCCGATCATATGTAATAGGATGTCATAAAATATAAATCCTAAAAACAATATTAATTTCTATATTGGAATGATAATATGATGTGACATCTTTTTTTATTGTGAAGATGTGTGAATAAAATGTATGAAGATTGACAATAGTCCATGTAAAATAGAGATAATTATAATTTTGGGGACTTTGATTACAAAATCTAGGGTGATGTCTTCCCGTTTTCATTCTAGAATGGGTAACTATTGAAAAATACCATAATACTTATTTCAATGATCATAAATTTGCTTTCATGCAATTCACATAGATATAAAAATTTATATATCTCTCTTATTTCCATCAAACTAGAAATACTCTTCCAAATTTAAATTCACATTTGAACTAACGTGAAGTATACATAATTGAAAACATCTAGATTCCTTTAAAATGTATATCTTTAAAACTATTATAGATTAAAAAAACATGGTTCCTGAACTATATAATTCCAAAATGATCAATGAGTAAATGGGGAACATTTTTAGCTTCTTATGCATCTCCATATCATCATTCTGTGTGTCTTTTATCCACACAAGGATAAGTGGTTGAAAAATATTTTTAGAAAGAATATATTCTCTTCATTATTAAAAATTTGATCTTTCATAACTAAAAAACCATAAATATTAGAGAATGTGTGATCTATCATAGAAAACTCGATATGATCATTTTCACTCAATGAACTATTCCACTTTTTTACTTTCATAGTGTCTTAATGTATTGAGCATTCATACACAATAATTAGATCTAACCATTATATATGGTTCATAATCTACTATTATTGTATGAATATATTCATTTAAATTTTTGGATAAGTATATATATGAATCTTTTCTCTATAAAGATAATTCCTATATATATATATATAGTACAAACATTTCTATATCTTACTCCAAATTATGAGATTGGTAATATTTCTTAGGAATG
Source organism: Viscum album (assembly GCA_963277665.1). Taxonomy (NCBI): domain Eukaryota; kingdom Viridiplantae; phylum Streptophyta; class Magnoliopsida; order Santalales; family Viscaceae; genus Viscum; species Viscum album. Next base: position 1,824,674,116 of record OY728128.1, on the reverse strand, counting down.
ATCAAATGTTGTGACGCATAAGATCTTCAAAAATCATTCTGGATGAAAAAATATATTGACACCATATTTGATTTGTCATTATAGATTACATACCCATATCCATGATAGGTTAATGTATGTGTTGGTTTTCTCATGGTCCTTATCTTAAGTTACATGTAATTTTATTCACATTCATCTGTCTACACAACCATGCATCCATTTTGATTAAAATAGGTGAGTACATTACAATGTAATAAGAAATTAGACATAGAATATCAATAATATTTTTCAAACCCAATAAAATATATTGTCTTAGTTCCATTATTTTGTTAATGAAATTTTTTGATAACCTGCTTCTTTTATGGATCCAATATATGCTCGGTTTTGGTATTAGATGACCCAAAAATAACTATTTATTGAAATGATTTACTCTCAAACATTTTTTTCATAAATGTTATCCTTTTGTGGGGTCCTAATTTCCATTCAAAAGTGATATTCATGTAATTTTTTTCTCATTTTAATAGACGAGAATATATTATTCAAAGACAATCACAAAAATGCTCGTGTTAACATATACATACACAAATAAATATATCCATTAAGATATTGGGTTTATTAATAAGAATAAAAGAAATAAATATATACACATAGCATCTATAACATGTAAGAAATATTGTATTTGTTATATAATCCTTCATTATCCTAAATAGATGATATCTAGAATGAAGAAAAACAAAGGAAATTTAATACAATCAATATTGTTGATCAAACAATTCATCAATATAGGGATGTGGATACATGATCAAGATTGTTATATTTTCCAATGTCGAATTATCAATGAATATTTACATTAATATCTCTTTAATAAATGTAATAAGATAACCCTAAGTAAGCACACAAAGAAAATTGAATCTATTTTCAATATTCTCTATGAGTTTCTTCTTCAATTCCAACAAGTAAATTACATCCATTTTATAGGTAGCTTTTGAAAAAGGTGTGACTCTATGTACGATCTATATTGATAACAAAACACCAAATTTATATGGAAGACTAGGAATCCCTAATAGAATGACATCAACAAAATACAATATTATAATAATATATTTTATGTTTAGCTTCACCCAGACCTTCTTATATAAACACCCATTTAAGAATGGGAACCATGGACCAAACAGTTTTTTTAGATTCCATTTGAAATTCATAATTATCTTTTCATTTATATAAAATAATAAATTGGTTTGGAATATATAATTTTAATTCACATATATTCTAATTTATATGATTATTATATATTGAAAGGAAATAAATTTAAAAAATAACATCACCTTCAACTAAAGGGGAAATAACATGATTTTTATGGAGCACAATCCCCCACAATTAAATTAGGGTATAATCAAATACTTTATAATTTATCACTTGGCCACAACGGGTTATCCCTACTTATTCAATATATAATAATTTGGGTGGAATTTTGATACCCTTAAAAATTATTTTTATGTAATAGTGAAACTATATTCATAGTCAAAAAAGATATTATCAGTTCACGTGTGTATTGTAAGTGTACTATAACTAAATTATTATTTCACCCCCATAAGATAAAGTTATTTCAAAATAATTCCTTTTGTCTCTATTAATAATAGGTTTCCGATGTCAATCATCATCATTACCCTTTATAGTTTTGATCTGTTTAGTATAGTTCCAATATGAGTTGAATTAGAAACACTGGAGTATGGGTGGTGTATTCTGTGAATTTATCTATCTATTGGTATTATTTGCTAACAAAATCCCATTGCATATAAATTCAATTGTCTAATGAACACCCTTACAATGCATAACACATTTATCAGATTACATAAGATAATTTCTCTACTTTTATTTTCATTCTTTGAGCATGAAGTAAATAAAAAGTTATTTTCTCCATGATTTTGACATATTCATATGAGTTCTTTATTTTTTTCATTTCAAAATCATTTTTATTATGGGTAACTCTATAATCTATTTTTATATTGATATAAAACTATATAATTACATTTTACCTACTCAAGTGCCTTATCAACAACACTTGTGAGGATTTTGTTTCAATATGTTGAAAAATCGAAAAAAAATTCTTTTAAGATGAATGATTATAAATTAAGTATACCCACCATGTATTTTATAATTATCATCATCGGTTAAAAATATTCATCTAGATTATTCTTTATGTCAATGAATTACTTCTCAATTTTTATTTGAATAATATAAGAAAATTACTTATATAATATTATATCATTAAACTAAAATTATTTTGTAGAGTCAATAATATAATAAGGACTTCCATTCTTGAAAAAATTCATCCATTGATCAAAATAGCCTCCCAAACGATATATGGCCAACATTATATTTTCTTCATTTGAACAAAAAATTGAAAATATAATTTTATTTTTAATGATCCATTGTTCAGTAATTAGTTGATCAGTAGAACCACTAAATGAAGAGAGATGTTTTTTTAAGAACAAAGTACATATTTCTTCCCTCATTTTATATCTTGGATTTTCCACATGAATCATATCTTCAGAATGGTCTGTGAGAATACCAATAAGATTTTTAAACCCTTCTCCAATAATTATGTGTCACACAGAAGGGTAATAATTTAATTTCCTATCATACTATACACTAACACATTTTTTTCATGATTCCACCATTAACTAATAACAGAAATCATTTTTCAAGAAACAATATTCATATACGGGAAGAACATAATTGTGAGTAATAATTTATAGGGTGTCTAAATCTGGAAACCATATTTTAAACATATGAATTGTTTTTATTAACCATGTTCTATAATGGCCACAATTCAAATCCATTATAATGGTTTAGAAGTTGTTTTCGAATTTATAAAACATATTCATTATGGGTTTGTAACAAGGTGTACTCTATGTCATGTCATTGAGAACTATGTGATGATCACTTCCAGCTCGATGAACCCTTTTGATGTGATTACACCATGGTATCACTATTCCATAGCAACATCTATTTGTACTATCTGGATAAAGATGTAATTTTAGGGAATCCCATCTCTCTATCGTTAAAAAATTATGTGATATTTATATTTAATTAGACATATCCTAATGGATATCACTAATGATTTCTCATCCTAGTTTCCAATGGAATAACTAATCCATACAGTTATACAATTTATAGTGTCAAATTCATTTCATACAAATATATTTAATTTTAATAGATAATATTTTATCACATGACATAATTATCCATGCAATTTTCATAGTGTACAAATTCCATTGTAATATTAGGAAGTTAATTAATTAATTCATAAGAGTCATGTGTTATCTACTTTATAGTTCCTAGTGACTACAATCCTTCCTAGACATATCATTTAAGATATTATTCTTTATAACCTAGGGATATTAATAATAAGAAACGGATATATAATATTATTATTAAGGGTAAAAAAAGAAGATAATAATGATCACATAAGCATAATACGAGTATATGGTATGAGAACATGAGAATAACATTTGAAAATAATAAAATTTATATAATAGATCATATATTAAGTAATAGAATAAAAAATGGATGTTTATAAGACATGAATCATAAATTAATCAATGAATATGATCTATGAGAGTATATGATTGGGATAAGAAATAAACTTGTGGAATAAAAATAAGAATATAAAATCATTTAGTTAGTAGTTAAGTCTCATTAATATGTTTTTCATAAAGGATGATTGGCAACAAGTGGAGCCTCTGAGTGGCCTCGCTCTCCCATCATATTATTCTAGGGTTTATTCTGGTGGTGACTTAGTTAGGGGAACGACTATAATGTCTCAGATTTTTCGTTTATTATTAAATATTATATGGAATTATTCCGAGACTGGGTGCAAAGACGGGACATCATTCCGAGGTCCAGTGAGACCCAAATGGTGGTTGGAAATTTTTTTAAGTTGGCACTTGTGCGTGGTTGTGGAAGTTTCTAAAGAGATTCCCGGATTAAAAATATGAGGGCATCGTGGCATCTAGGACAATGACTTTACTTAATAATGAGCCTAACCTAGTTTGGCATTGGTTGAGGAAATCATTAATTTTCAGACGTTTTTAGTCAAATGAAAAAAAATAAATTGCTAAATTTTTATTTTATTTTTTATGGAAACATCCGCTGCAGCGTAGTGACGGGACATCTATTGCATTTTTAATGACATTTCATAATGACTCAATAATTGAAAGACGATGTCATTAATACCGTAGTGTATCTTAAATTCCAATCATGTTTCCCTTTTAATGGGTTAAGCGATTGGAGATCGTTGACGAGCTTTTGGGAGAAATCGCTGGAGGATCCGCGGAGCGCTGGAGCGAACCCTCAACGGGGAATGACAATGAATTATAGTTGAAAATTGATGTGCCAACGACATTGAGGATCTCAACAAAAGAAGTAGCACGACACCTTCATCAGCAATTGATCTCGGCTAAGGTAGGGGTATGTTAGTTGAATTATTTTTCCCCATTTTTGATTTTAAACAATGAATGTGGATCAACCATGAACAAGACGATCCGCTGATTCTTTCGTTCATGCGGGAGGGTTTTATCGGGATGATTCAGGGAATTGATCCATGTTGTTTTGTTATTATTGATTCTTTCTCCGTTTAAGCCTACTAACTGGAGTGGATCAACGCCGTGACGAATGACGACGGGGGTTCGTTCCTCACTTTGTTTATTAGATTTCTCCCTCTTTCTTTTCTCTCTCGTTCTTCATGTTCATCATAGAGAGATGAACAATGGATCTTTTCACATCAATTACATGATGCAACGATCCTAAATAGAAGGTTCGACACTGCAACGACCTTGCATTGGTGCGGCGATGATGGAAGACGACGAATCAGACCAGATTGGAAAAAGGGCGTTCTTCGAGCATTCTTCGCGCAGGATGATCAACTCATGTTTTCAGAGCCGATCGGAGGTCTGAAAACATCGGGAGTAGAATCGTGGTGTTGGGGAAACCAAAACATGGTTGTTTTGTGGTGATCAGTTGGTCGTATCGATGAATGGATCATCACCGGAGGCGCGACGACAGAAGTCCGTGTTTCTAGAAATTTCCAGAATACACAGTATATACTTCCGAAGAACACGCCGTGTTGTACTGGCGGCGACTAGGGTTTCGGGGTTTCGGGAGGAATCACATGGCTTGTGACCCTGTTAACATGGAGTGTTGGACTTTCCCTGAAGCTCGGCATGTATTTTGGGAAGTACAGGGACATGAGATAATCTACACTGATTCAGAACACGGTGTGTAAAACATGAAAGGAGCGGCTACATGGGACTCAGCGTGTATCCCAGGGATACAGAGACATGGGTTAGAGTACACGTGTTGGTAATCGTGTATGGGCACATGGCTAGCATACACGGGGACAACCCCAGTCATTCAGACACGGTGTGTACATCGTACTATACGCTGTGTAGTCAGTTTTTCTACACGAACAACCTACAACACGGGCCATTGTACACGGGCGGTACCTGGGGTCAGACAGCATGACATGTAACATTATACATGCCGTGTGCTTTTGGGAAAACAGCATGGCCCTCTTGTTCACTATATTTTGTACATCGTTCATTTGGGTTAGTTCCCATTCTTTTCATTACCCTGAAGGTCAGGCATCATTTCCTCACACATGAGTATGATCCCTTCAATAGGACTTTCGGTGATAGAGTCAAGCATCCATCCGAGAGACCCGGATCGAGATCCTCTATCCATTCTTGACCCTATGTAGAGTCAGCCATTGATGTGACCAACTCTACTGGGCGTTGATCCTCTACCTGGCTGGTGTATCCCATAACTGGTGAATCCAGATGAGTCACGGTATCCGTCGTGGCCATGGCAGTGATCCTCATATGTGTATCGCGATCATTCCCACTCAAGAGTGTGTCTCTGGTAATGAGTGCTTCTATCTATTAGAAATATTTCCAATTAGAAGTATGTCTCCCATAATGAGTGTGACTACCTCTCGTGACTGTTCCTGACGGACGGTACATCTAGGACGAGCATCATCAGAGTTGTAAGACACGTGGAGTGTGTTCTCCCAAGATGAGTTCTTCGTGGAATCTTTGAACTGAATCACTAACGGCGGTATGTGATTGTGTGAATTGTCTCTAGACCACATGTTTGGGTTTTTAGTATAACCGGTTTGTTCTATATATTCTGTAGACATACACTATGAATGTATGACATTACCTTTACATTGTGAACTGTTTTGTGGTTTTCGGGTCCTATACTGAGTATTGTTATACTCACCCCTGCACGGGCTTTGCCTAATGGTCTGGTGTCTTGTAAAGACGAGTATCCATTTGACAGAGTCCAGGGCGGACCAAGACAGGACGAGCTTTCTGAGTTCCCTACAGGTTGAGGCATCCATATGGCTACGAGCAGCAGTCCTAGTTCCTTTTGTGTTTACAGGTTGCACTTTTCTGTTTTCAGACTCTTGTTTTTTGTGGGCTTGTATTCAGGCCCAGTTTACTTTTTTTTGTACTCTACCTTTCATTGTACTCTGTTTTTTTGGGTTTAGTTGTATTCACGCATTTTTTTCCTTAGTGGTTTTTACATTTCAGCATAGTGGGCTTGGAGATGATTGTGTGTGTACAGGTACATAGGAAATGCATCCAATGTCAGTAATATGCCTACTGGGTGCTAGTCACCAGCCCCTGGCCTATTGGAGGCGGGCATGGGGAGTCACGGCACGAGCCCCACTGGGACGGGTCATGACAGAGTGGTATTAGAGGTGGTTGGTTCTACATAGGAGCAAGAGTCTATGGGTTTGGTTTGGGGAAATAGTGTTGAGTGTTTCAGGTTCGTCTTTTAGGCCAGAGACTTCAGTGTTGGTGCGGTGGCTGACGTATCCATACACGAGGACTATGATAACCTTCATTTCAACTCAGTACACAAAAACACAGGTTTCGGGGGAATAAAATGTACATGCATCATATAAGAATGGTTTGTGTTTTGCATGTTCTTTGTGTCAGCTATCCAGATATACTCTTTGACCATGGTACATCTTGTTTTCTTAAAGGATGCCTCCGCGATGCATACCAGCTAGGATTCAAGAGTACGATCATGAGGATGACCCCGTCAGTGACGAGGCATTGATACATGGACTAGTTCCCCAGGCATTTCCACCTGGTGGTGCACCAGTTATGCCACCACCAGTGGAGCAACCAGTTGTACCTGTAGTACCGATCGGCGAGGAGCATAGACTTAGCGCGCTCCATGAGTTCCAGAGATAGAGACCCCTCAGGTTCCAAGGTGAGCCTGTCCCTCAGGAGGATGAGGACTGGCATGAGGTGGTGAATAGAGTTTATCATCATGTGATGACACCATCAGACCAGATGGGGATCCTAGGAGCGAGCCTTCTTCAGGGTTCCGCGGGATGATGGAGGAGTCTGACCACACAGAATCACAACCAAGAGACTCTTTCATGGACGGAGTTCGAGCGACTCTTCAGGGAGGAGTTCTCTCCGGTTACACTGAGAGATTTACGCATCCATGAGATTCTTCATATCCAGCAGGGTAGTATGGCATTAATTGACTATTCCTCAAGGTTCACCAACCTCGCTAGGTACTCGATGGATATGGTCATGGATCAGTACTTCATAGCTCAGACCTTCGATCAAGGTCTATGACTAGACATCCGATCTACTATCGTGCGTCTATGAATATTGACTTATGTTGGAGTGCTGGAGCATGACTTGGTGATCAAGAGCTTCTTGGCGGAGCAGCGACAGCCGCCGACAGTCAGTATCAGGCACACAGGTGCAGAGACCCCGGCAGCTGGGAGCCGACATCAGGCACCAGGATCTGGATGTGGGAAACGTCATTGGAGGACCTAGGACAAGGTATTGATAGTCCAAGGCTGTCAGGATGGATCCAGTTAGCCTTGGGAGAAGCGATATTATACATGCGACAGTAGGGGACATCTCGCTAGAGATTGCCCGACCTGTCGAGTATCTGACAGGGAAGCGGTGGACAGACCACTGAGGCAGAGGAATAGAATGGAATAGGCTGACCCACTAGGCAGCGAACGTGGAAGAGGAGTAGGGAGAGCGGCAGGTGGTGGCAGACGCTTCGACTTACTTCCACCACCACCCCCAGGAGGTCTTCACCAGGCTCTGGCAGCTGAGGGACAGGGGCGGGAACAGCTGCATGCGGTCGAGGCATACGACCCAGAGACTCAAGAGATGATTTGAGGTACGCTATATGTCATCTCTACCAAAGCTACTGTGCTTATAGACACAGGTTCCCATCATTCCTTCAAAGCCACATGTTTTGCACGAAACCTTGAGATTCCTTTAGAACCATTGACTCAATCCTTACGTTTAGAGACAACTACGAGAGGAGACTCGATGATCACCCACCATTGCAGACTGTGTGATCTTACCATTGGAGGCAAGAGTTTCAGTTGGAACCACTTGGTGGTAACATCGAGGCATTACGATGTCATTCATGGTATGGATTGGTTATCTTTGGTCCATGCCAAGATTGACTATTTTAGGCGAAGAGTGCGGTGTGTCCGCCATGATGGAATGAAGTTTTCTATTGTCAGAGAGAAGGAAACCCAGGCATCACATAATGGACTTATGCACATGAGGGTGCAGCCAATCACTCATGAGTTTCCTAGACTTTACCTCAGAGTAGTTGATGTTGTGATCTCCCATTTCATAGCAGTAGTGGCGGAATACGAGGATGTATTTCCCGAAGATGTTACAGGATTACCTCCCCATTGAGAGATCGACTTCTGCATCAACTTACACCATAGGACGACACCGATTTCATAATCAGAATACCGGATAGCAGCCACAGAGCTTCGCGAGCTGGGGGGCAGTTGGGGGATTTTCAGAGCAAGGGTTTCGTGAGACACAGCATCTCACCCTAGGCAGCCCCAGTCTTGTTTTCCAAGAAGGCATATGGGAGTCTGAGGTTGTGCACGGATTACCAGCACCTGATCTAGGTGAAGATGAAGAACAAGTTTCTACTACTGAGAATCGATGAATTCTTAGAATAGGTAAGTGGGGCATAGTGGTTCTCAAATGTTGACATTCAATCAGGCTATCACTAGCTACGATTGCGGGAAGAGGATATACCGAAGACATCTTTCAGATGCTGCTATGGTCACTATGATTACTTGGTGATGCCTTTTGGCATGAAGAATGCCCCCACAGTTTTCATGGGACTGATGAACCAGATCTTCCAGCCATACTTGGACCGGTTCGTAGTGGACTTCATCGATGAAATCCTTGTCTACTCGGCGTCAGAGGAGGAGCATGCGAGACACTTTCGGATGTTTCTGGACGTACTCCAAGAGCTCCATCTTTATGGGAAGCTCTCAAAGTGCCAGTTCATGATTCATGAGGTCCACATTCTATAACATGTTATATCAGAATATGGAGTAGCTTTGGACCCAGCCAAGGTGGAGGCTGTATTAGCATGGGAGCCACCTCAGAGCGTGACGGAAGTGCGGAGCTTCCTTGGGTTGGTAGGATATTACCATAGATTCATCCTTGATTTCTCTCGGATATCAGCACCAATGAAGGTCTTGACCAGGATCTCCAACAAAATTTCTCGTGGTCAGACATTAAGAATGCAGTAGTAGAGTTCATTTCTTGATGCCTTACATGCCAGCAGGTGAAGGATGAGCACCTAGTTCCAGCGGGATTAGCTCACCCCATGGAATTTCCAGATTGGAAGTGGGGTGGAATATTGATGGACTTCATGATAGGCTGACCACAGACATCCATGGGGAATGATTCAATCCGGGTGATCGTTGACTGACTAATCAAGTCGGCCCACTTCCTTGCTATCAAGGAGTAGTGTTCCGTAGAGATCTTGGGATGCCTATACGTGCAAGAGTTATTTAGGCTTCATGGATTCCCCTCGACTATAGTCTCAGATCGGGACACCCGCATCAAATCCCGGTTGTTGGAGGGATTATAGCAGGCTTTTGGGACTCACCTACGCTTGAGCGCAGCGTTTCAACCCTAGACTGATGGTCAGACAGAGAGGACCATTCAGGTTCTTGAAGATATGTTGAGATCTTGTATCTTGGACTTTGGTCACCGTTTTGAGGACCACCTACCATTGGTGGAGTTTGTGTACAACAACAGATACCACTCCACCATTGGTATGGAACCGTTCGATGCCGTGTATGAGAGAACATGCGGGTCACCAATTTGCTGGACCGACCCCAGAGAGTCAGCATTCATGGGTCCAGAGTTGGTGCGGGCTACCACAGAAAAGCTGCAGATCATCCAAGAGCATATGGAGATTGCACAGAGCCGAAAGAAGTCATATGCTGACTGACGACAGAGGCCTCTGGTGTTTGAAGATGGAGACCACGTCTTTCTTCGGGTATCACCTCGAATAGGGTTACAGAGATTTGGCTGAGGCGGCAATCTATCTTTGAGGTTCATCAAACCCTTCCAGATACTGTGCAGAGTTGGTGAGGTTGTGTACCGCCCAGATCTACTGCCACAGTTTCATCGGGTACATGATGTCTTCCATGTGTCGTAGCTGAGGAGGTACGTGCACGACCTGACGCATGTCATCGACTGGGGCGAGCTGGTCATAGATGATGGAGTGACCATTGCTACGTACCCGGTGGATATCGAGGACCGGCAGGAGAGGATCCTTTGTTGGTGATCGATTCCCTTGGTGCACATCCAGTGGAAACATGGGAATCGTCAAGAGATCACATGGGAGCGGGAGGCCCAGATCTGTGCCTAGTACCCACATACTTTTGAGTATCCATTGTTTTTTCTTTTCAGGGACATAATGTCCATTGTTGAGGAGAATTTAATGTCATGGATTTTCGGTGTATTATTAAATATTATATAAAATTATTTCGTGACCAGCTGCGAAGACGACATATCATTCCGAGGTCTAGTGAGCCTGTAATGGTTTTTTGAACTTTTTTTAAGTCAGCACTTGTTCACGGTTGTGGTAGTTTCCAAACGGATTCCTGAATTAAAATTATGGGGGCACCGTGGCATCCTGGACGATGACATTACTTATGAATGAGCCTAACCTTGACCGGCGCAGGTCAAGGGAAAATGTTAATTTTCGGATGTTTTTAGTAAAATGAAAATAAAATAATTTTCTAATTGTTTATTTTATTTTTTATGGAAGCATTCGCTACAGCAGAGATAAGGGACATCTATTTCCTTTTTAATGACGCATAATAATGAATCAAGAATGGAAATACTGACTCATTAATACCGCAGCGTATCTTAAATGACAATGATGTTTCCCGTTTTAATGGGTTAAGAGATTGGTGATCGTTGAGATGCATTTAGGAGAAATCGTTGCAGGATCCATGGAGGAATGGAGCGAACCCTCAACAGAAAACAATGATGGATCAAAGTTGATAATTGTTGCGACAATGACGTTAAAGGATCTCGATGAGGGCGGCAGTGTTACACCTTCATCAGTGATCGATCCCGAATGATGTAGGGGTTTGTTATTTGAATTATTTTCCCCATTTTTGATTTTAAATGATGAACACAGATCAACCACGTACAAGATGATCTGTGGATTCATCCGTTCATGCAGGAGGGTTTTATCGGGATGATTTGGGGAATTGATCCATTTTGTTTTTTTATTTTTGATTCTTTCTCCATTTAAGCCTGCTAATGGGGGTGGATCATCACCATGAAGAACAATGGCGGGGTTCATTCCTCACTTTGTTTATTGGATTTTACCCCTTTATTTTCTCGCTTGTTCTTCGTGTTCTTCATGGGGTGATGAACAACAGATCGTTTCACATACATTCCACGATGCAATGATCACAAATCGATGGATTAACATAGCAACAAACTTGCAGATGTGCAGTGATGATGGGAGATGACGAATTGGAATAGATCACAAAAGAGAATTCTTCAAGCGTTCTTCACACAAGAAGATCAAATCATGTTCTCAGAGCCGATCGGAGGTCCAAAAACATCGAGATCATTTTCGTGGTGTCGGGGCAACAAAAACCTGGAAGTTTCGCGGCGATCGGACGGCTGGATCAACAAACATATCATTACTGGAGGCGCGGCGGAAGAAGTGTGTGTTTTTGAAAATTTCCAGAATACACGGTGAGTACTTTCGAAGAACATGTCGTGCAGTACTAGCGGTGGATAGGGTTTCGTCGGTTAGGGAGGAATCACATGGCATGCGACACAGTTCACACAACATGTTGGACTTTCCCAGAAGCTTGGCATGTATTTTAGGAAGTACACGTACATCGGATAATCTACACAGCTTCAGAACATGACGTGTACTACATGACAAGAGCAGATACGCGGGACTCGGCATGTATCCTAGGGATACACAGACGTGGGTTAGAGTGCACAGGTTGCTAACCATGTACGGGCACATGGCCAGTGTACACGGGGCGAACCCCAGTCACTCAGACACGGCATGTACATCATAATACAGGTCGTGTACTCAGTTTTTCTACACGACTAGCCTACGACACAGGCCGTTGTACACGGGCAGTACACGGGGTCAGACAACATGGTGTTTCACTTTATACATGCCGTTTAATTTTTGGAAAATGGCATGGTCCACTTGTTCACTGTATTTTGGACATCTTTAGATTGGGTTAGTACCCCTTCTTCTTGTTCACCTGAAGGTCTGGAATCATTTCCTCACACAGAAGTATGATCCCCTCAGCATGAATTTCTGTGATAGAGTTAGGCATCCATCCGAGAGGCCCGGATCGAGATCCTATATCCATTCTTGACCCTAGGTAGAGTCAGTCATCGACATGAACAACTCTACTGGGTGTTGATCCTATAACTAGCTGGTGCATCACTAAACTGGTGAATCCAGATGAGTCACGGTATCCTCCATATCTCTGGTAGTGATCCTCATGTGGGTATCGGGATGTTTCCCACTCAGGAGTGTGTCTCCCTAATGAGTGCATCTATCTATCAGAAATCTTCCCACTCAAGAGTGCGTCTCCTATAATGAGTGTGAATAACTCTCAAGACGGTTCCCAATGGATGGTACTTCTCGGACGAACATCACCAGAGCTGTAAGACTCATTGATTATGTTCTCCCGAGACGAGTGCTTCACAGAATCATCAAACTGAATCTCTAATGGGGGAATGCGGTTGTGTGACTTGTCCCTAGACCACGGGTCTGGGTTTGGAGTATATCTGTTTTTTTCTATATGTTCTATAGAGAAACACTGTGCATGGCTAACTGTACCATTACTTTGTGAACTTTTTTGTTGTTTTTGGGGTCCTCTACTGAGTATGGTTATACTCACTCCTACATGGGATTTTCCTGCACGTTTGGTGTCTTGTGCAGACTAGCAGCCTTTTGATATAGTCCAAGGTGGACCAGTTCAAGACCATGCTTTTGGAGTTCCCTACAGGATGATGCCTTCCTATGGCTATGAGAAGTAGTCCCATTACCTTTTGTGTTTACAGTTTGGACTTTTTAGTTTTCAGAATCTTGTTTATGGTGGGCATGTATTTAGGCCCAGTTTACTTTTTTTTGTAATCTACCATTCGTTGTACTCTATTGGTTGGGTTTAGTTGTATACATGTATTTTTTTCCTTATTTGTTTTTACATTTCAGCATTGTGGGCTTGGAGATGTGTGTGTGTGTGTGTGCAGGTACATAGGAAATGCCTCCAATGTATTTTATATGCCTACTCGGTGCTAGTCACATGCCCCTTGCCTATTGGAGGCGAGCTTGGGGAGTCACAGTACGGGCCCCACTGGGATGGGTAGTTACACGGACACTATGATAACTTTATCTTAGTCCACCATTTCTATCTTCCCTACACTTTCTTAACTTCTTTCTGGTCATCTCGGTGCTCGCTGCCTCCTAATTATTTTTCTTCCTTCCGCTGGTAAATTCTCTCCTCACTTCATTCCTCATTTATATTTCTAATAAATAGCCCATCCTCCTCTCCCACCATCTAGATTCTATTCACATGTGGGACATCATTCACATCTTAACCCCCTCCTTCTTCTCTTTCCTACACATCAGCTTTCAAATTTTGGTTCATATGAGTGTAATTTGGGAGGCTTGGGTCACTGTCGGTGGGATAGTTTGAGGTTCTTAATATCATTTCCCCATATTGTTCAAACCATTTTTCTCAGCTCCATCATGGTTAGGACCGATGTGGGTTATTGGACATCTTAGGATGGAGTTGGGGGTGATGAAATATGTCTCAGTGTTTTTCCACCACAAGATCTAGTTTCCATATATATGGTTTGGTTCCATTCTTCATTGGCCCTAATGGTGTTTCTTCTCTCATTGTCTTCAATCATTCATTTGAGGGTTTTTTTAATTTTTAGACAGATTTTTCTATGTTTCATTTATTGATTTTATTATGGTATGGTTCTCGACTGAGGTTCTTAATCGAGTAAATGATGGTGTTTCATTTTTGATGGTTTCAATAACTATTATGCATGTGAACATCGGATAATATGGTTTTTTCGGATCTACGCACGTGGTTACGACAATGGTGATATTGTTTGAGTTATGTGGTAGTCCTGATACCACAATGGGATGGTCACCAGTGGGTAGTCACCTATAGTGGAGCTATCAAGTATGTGGTTGATGATGGTGGTATGTTGATATGGGATGATGCAATGTTATTATGATGGGATTTTCTGTTCTAGCATTGGGATTTCGAGTGGTTGGTGGATATCTTCCAATGTGGAAGATGTATTTATTGACATGACGAACTCATGGGCGTGTTGGGGATTGAATGTCAGGCCAACATTATGATTATGGAGTTGTTGTGTGGTTTGTGGTCTCCACATGATGTGGATGGATTGGTTGGTTTCGCATGGTTCAATGTTGCTTTTGGTGGTATATCTAAATATTGTTTTTGAAATCTGAATGATGTAATATCGAATTTTTAACATGGCGTGTTGTTTTGATGAAAATTATGAGTGAACTGTGGATCTTTTGATCAGTTCCCACATATCCAAAATGATTCTATTTTATAATTTAAAAAAATTATTCTTACAAGTTTTTTATAATGTAATTAGTTTACTCCTCAAAGCATCAAATTATTAATGTTTCACTCCCATGGATATCATTGAGAAAAAATCACAATACTGACATGGGTTCCCTTCCCATTCATGAAATGTTTATCATGTGAGATATCAAGATATAAACTATAAATTGGAGAGACATATAGATAACACAAATAATATAACAAAAATAATACAGATGTAACCCACAAGCTCATAAAACAAGCATCTTATCATAATAAAAGAAATGAAATGGTTTTGAAAAAAAAATTTAGGTTTTCATCATAATATGACCCATATAAAAGTTATATGTTTTATAAAAATTTCCTCATAATATAACATATTAAAATATAATTATTTTCCTAAAAATATGTTACTCATAAATGTAAAACATCCAGTGAAATAATAAATATGGTATCATTGGATCACATCTCCAGCAAATATTATGAAACATAAATGTTTGTAATCTTTTATAGACAATTATTTAGAATGACCACTTGGTATATTTCTAGGGTAAAATAACATTCCTTTTTAAAATATAGTTTTTAAAACATGAAATTAGATTATATTATTGAAATAAGTTACACCGAAAATAATCCTGAAAACCCCAAAATTAAAATTCAAAGAAAGTAAGGTAATGATGATATAAAATTCCATTCATGATGTAAAAGTTAAATGAAAATATTATTTTCACACTAATGTAAGAAGCCAATATTTAACGAACAAATCTTATCGTATATAATAATACATTTTAATATATTAATATTAATTATATAAGATTAAAATCCACAACACAATACTTTTGGTATTTTGAATTTGATATCAGGATACATAAAATGCTCATCCATTAGTCATCTTCATCATCTACTAATATGTTCATCGTAATTGTCACAATTTTTATAAAAAATCACAAATAATACATTTGTTCATTTTATGGGGAAAAGAAACATAAGAAACTGTGAACTCAATTTCTCTCTAAGTGTAGACATAGGAGATATCAATATAAAGTGATCATAATGGTATGAAAACGTGACAATAACATGTGAAAACCATACCATACTGATCATTGATCATAACCTAGGGTTTTAGTCTAAATAATTAAAGTTAATAAGCCATTATTCATCATATAATTGACAAACATGATCCCTAAGAGAATTAAATTCCCACAAGACATATATTTTTTGTTTCTATGTTATCATTGAAAATAAAATTTCAAGGATACCCCCAATACATTCATAACATGATATGATTGCGAGAATCACAAACTTAGCTACTTCATACATGGGATTGCCTCTCGTATATCATTTTTTGGGATTTGGATAACCTCTGTGTACCCACTTCTATTTATGGTATTTCCACATGTGTACCATTTGAGGTCAGATAACATTAATTATTACAAAATATATTGATGGGATATATAAATACCACCCTTAACAAGATGAAAATTAAATATACATGATCTAGAAGGTCATTTTAAATTCATCTTATTTGAACCCATTAAAATAAATGTATATAAAAATTATTTTATAAATTCATAATAACATATCCCATTGAAAAATAAGTATGTTTCATAATAATTATATCATTATATAACTTATGATAGAGACATTAGGCTCATAAAAATATTATCACCATAACAATAAACCCAAAATATATTGATTTAAAATGTTATCCTTTGATACTATCCCAAGTAAATATTATGTCACATTAAAGGATTTCATCTTAGAAGGAAAATGATATTGAATAAAAACATTGTGGAATATTCCCTATAAAAAATAACTATTCCACATAATATGTATTAAAAAATTATTTAGATCATTATTCATTGAAAATTAATTAAGGAACTTATAAAATAATATTTATATAATATAATGGTCATAATGAAGGTAAATTAAATTCATTTCATGTAGATTGAAACTAATATTTCATTACACTTTTGGTAAAATAAAAAATTGAATTATTTGGAAATATTATGAATATTCCTTTCAAATAAATTCCAAAAAAAATTAAAAATTCATTTAATAATTATTTTTGATAATATTATAATAATTTAATTTTTATTATAAAACCTAGTTTTGTAATAAAAGGTGTTTTCATCTATGGAGTGAAATGAAGATGAGTTTTCTTAAAAATAGTTTTTTTGATCTCTTGAGTACATAGAGAGAATAGAAGGATGGTAAAATATTATTCTCATTAATTAAAGATTGGTCGAATAAATTTATGATTTTAATGAGAGATGGATCATAGAACTATTATCACTAAAAACATAATCACAAACAATCTCGATAAACAATTATATTATAACATAAAACCCTAACTGATTGTTATAACTGAATGGTAAGATGGATGATGGAAAAATATTTAATGAAAATTATAATAAAATTAGAATAAATATTGTCATGATCATAAATTTCAAATGATTTTTTATACACCTCATAAAATATGATACTTTCGTAACATAACTATTGTCTCAAAGAAGGGAAATTGAGACCAAAATAGCTTACTGCTTTAGTAACTATTGAAATGTAAACCCTATGAAAGTGATATAATTAAATGAATATGTAAATCAAAAAAATATTATTTATAATACAATTGTAATACATTCACATTAGGTATAAGTACCACATATGAATATAGTTAGTTCATATTCTATGTGTCACACAACTGTAAAAAGTGAAATGAGAATACCTTATATTAAGTATCAATTTACATTATACACATTTAATGTTCTCTATAATATGTATATGTTTATTTAAAATTCATTATCATATAATATTCAAATTTATCATTAAATATATTATTTAATTATTATATTTTATTATATGTTTATAAATAATTTCATCTAAAAATCATATTTTAGGTAATAACTTCTTTGTTTATCATGAATGCTTTGATATATTATTTGTAACCCTATAAATTTTATCACGCTTCAAATATCCCCATAAAATTACACATTACATCCATACCATATATATTTATAATATAAGTATTTATACATATCGATAAAAGGTAGATACACTATGTAAAATACAACTTTTTTGGAGATGGTTGGTCATACGTACACGTGAAAATTGTTACCCTTTTATCAAATGATTTAATGATATAAAGATAAATAATAAATTACCATTATAATATAATTATAATTCAATATATCTGTCATTTTAAATTAAATTTCATCATTTGTATCTTCAATTTAAGTCATTTTTGAACAGCTAACCTCATCGTTATGTGAGGTAATATACATATTTTCCCAAGAACACCATTATTGTATTCCCTCCAACTGAAAATCAATTTTTATCTATTTTCAAAGACATTAAAAGGAAATAGTGATAAAAAACTGTTCAACCACAATAAGCAAATAAAAAACAATTGAAGGACAATTTAAATATATCATAGTTGATTTCCCAAAATAATTTCTAGGATATACTGGTTGCATGAGTGTTTGGTTCATCCATTATAACATAATCAAACTCAAAGGAATTCTTATCCAAGGGATGGATATACTCATCTTGTAAGATATTCCCATTCTTGAAGCTCACAATGTGAATAAGGTACTGTTTATCAATATAAGTGTATAGATAAATATTTTAGGTTTTTTTAGGAAAAGGAAGATTTGGAAATTTTCTAACTACATGTCGGGTTCATTGTGCACACACCATATACATTGAGTGCCCATCTTGTACCTTGTTTTCGGGTTTAGCTAGGTACATGATGTGTAACAGCCGAGTACATGTCCATGCGGGTGACCTGGAAAATCACATAAATCAGGGGTTGGTTGAGGCTTATACATGGTGTGTACATTAAATAAACATGTAAAGTACTCATCCTTTTATTTGATATATTGGAGTGGGGTCATGTCTCATCTACATAAAGCACACATCTCTCCATGTTTCTTATAGGATAGTGATGAATGATCAAAGAACATCGAGCCCCACCATATTTTTCATCTGACCTATGATTGAGATGTTTTCGGTTGCATTGGATTTCCAATGTTTATATATCTGTATCCTGAGAACCAATATTCATGATTCCTCCTCTCTCATGTGTTATTTAGGGATAACAATTTTAAAACATTTTGTATATCTACTCAATCTAGGCAAACTCAAGGGAAGATGTTCCCAATTTTTGATCGTACGACATCAAGGTCTGTGGATTGTGCCTTTCATTTATTGTCTTCGAATTATATATGCTTAACATCTTGAGTACCAGTGTTTGGGGAATTGGGTATTTTATAATTTCACCATGTTATTACCTAATATGGTTTGGTTGATAAGTTAATGGGTTTTGGATTTTAATATGATTTTTTATCCTTGTTTATGGGACACCCCGTGGGTGTGTTCCATTATTTGACTATTTACGGAGGTTTGGCCCATTTTTCCTATAAGGGATACTTTGTTTCAATGGATTTAATTGTTTAGGATTGATTTTTATTTATTATATAAATTTCAATTATGATGTTTTTGAATTTTAGTTTTTTAGTAATTATAGGTTACATGTGCTTCTTTTTTAGCTTATTCTAGCTTTTTCCCAATTGACCGCTAGAACCTTGCACCAGGAAAACTGTAGGGGTTTCCATGTTTATTAACATAGTAATATGAGAGACATGGTGTGGACTTTGATCCTAGGGTAATGAACATGATAGTTACCAAGAGGTCATTTATAATATTTTTTTGATATGTTTACCCATTGGGTATTTACCATGAGAAGTACTTGGATGTTTTTGATGAATTTGTTATGTTTTTTTGAGCAAAGGGTATTGACTGTGATATATTCTCTTGTGGGAACTTGTAAATGCTTAATGATATGTTAATACAATGACATTAGATAGTGAACTATCTCCCATAGGTTTGTTTATGATTGAATGAATTATTGTGATGAGTCTTCCAAGACAAAGAAATAGCATGGAATGAGTCTAATTGATGATTATATAGCCTTGTGAGATGTCTATTTTAACTATTAGATAGAGGGATATTGATAATAGGCTAGATCAATTTATTCATTATTGAATGGATTTAATAATTAATAAATGATAATGAATGTATTTGAAAACTATAATACTGCTTACTTTTAAATACATCATAGGTTATTGCATCATTAATGATTATTTTATTCTATATATATTCACTTACTGTTACGCATGGTTATTTTTGGTGTTTTCCTAGTGGGATTCATCTCACACCATGTTTGGGTCATGAATTTAGGCCCAAAAAGATTATATTCTTACAGTTATAAATAAGGGAAAACACACTTCTTCATGAAGTACATGGTTTCTGATGGAGTTGGGGAGCATGTGACAATGATGAGTCTTGAGATTCTATTGGAGATTACGTATTTTTTGTAATTTGGTTTCAATATTGTATTTTTAGAACTGTGAGTTGTTTCGCTGCTTTCCTATACACATGTGATATGCATCATTTATATATTCTCTAATTGTTATATCACTATCAGTCTTGTGCTATTAACTTTTATTGTATGGTATTACTATTTTGGATATTATAAACAAGTTTTTATTTGTCTATGTATACAATTACAATGGGGGAATAGTTTCCCCATTATCATAACATGTCCCTCACTGCTATTTAGAAGCCTCTAGTGTTTTGGGAAATATGCATGAGGTCATGTGACACACCAGGTACGAGGCACCTGTGGGCAGCACTTGGAATCGGGACATTACAAAGTGCTATCAGATGAGGGTTTTTTTATTATTTGTATTACTATCTATAGTCTATAGATATGGATAATTTACAACATGTAGGTGGTAATAAGATGTTACCTGGAGTAGCTGACCTCTTGTATAGGGAAAATCCAAATTACCATGAATATTGTAATTTTTTCGGGTTTTACAATTGTTACAGTTGATTTGACTTCACTATTGGGTGACACACATGTTACGTGTTGTTACTATTGACATCATTTGGATCTATTTCTATTGAAACCCAATGTTTTGAGGGTATTCCATCTCATGCATTATAGTGGAATATTATTTTGATCACATTTCATGCATTCTTATTATACCATTAAGGATGAATTACTGATTACATGCTATTGTGTAAGATATTGTGCTATATATTCATGCCATTGTGATAGATTCCATGATATAGTACAATATATTTTGATGAGTTATTGAAATATGTAAAGATTATTTTGGTTAGATTCCAAACATTGGTCCCTAATGTGTTATGGTCCATCTTGGATCAGATTTTTTGGTATCATGACTAAACATTATTTTCAATTTTTTATGTTATTATGTGAAAAATAATGCCAAAATCTTATTTGTGTTGGGTATGGCCTCCCACAGGTCAAATATTTTATTTCCATGTAGAAAATTTATGGTTTTTAGGTGTTATGGAGAAGATTCAGAGGCCTACTATCTGGAATCCCAGACAACCTGAGTGTGATATTATTTATACACACAATATATTATTCAATTATTAAATAAAAACCCTTTTTGAAGTACATGATATGTACTATATTTTCATTCCAAGTAGTCTTGACCATGCAGATGACTGTATGATTAGAGGAACAATGTTGATAAATGTTGGTATAACACACCAGGTCTAAATTATACACGTCCTATTGTAAAGAAATATGTATTCATCCTTGTTCCCAAGGACACAAGTAGATAAAGAATAGGTTTTAAATTCCATGTCACATTTATGCATGTCATGTAGAGTCGACCAGGTATCCAGTCATGTGACCAATGACATTGGTCAATGGGACTTACTAGGTACACTCTGTGTCTAGGATGAACATACTGGGTAGTGTTACAATGAAATAGAACCGTGTAGTTCTAGCTATGTAGTAGAACATGGGTTGGAGGTTATATTCAAGTACATGACGTGTCCTAGGAGGAACGGGTCATGTGTATGGGTGTTACCATACTAGGTTTGGAATAGTTACACTCTATGTTTAAACCGTATAGAAAAATTACGTGTAAGATCTTGTACATGTCATGTAACCATATTTTGTAAAACATGATTGTTTTTCTTCTTCTATGCCATTATTACAATTATATGTTGTCTTCCATAATAATGTTGAACTACGGTGTGTGATTGATCTTGTAGAGTCATGCCACCAAGATGCCCATCGGTTGTGTCTAAGGTAAAAGGCAATGACCAGACACCATAATTGGTTCACCAGGGACTATCAGTAGATCATAATTTTGTTCTCATCTTGGCACCTGTAGTTTTATTGTATGAATGTTTTGTTGCATAATTATTTGAAGTCATTATAAGGATGATGCTGAATTTCTTTGAAGAACCATATCCTACCCCAGCTATGGCAGAGTTGATGAGGGTGTCCTAGAAATATCATACTCTCACATTATTCAAGGGATGGAGGAACACTGGCTTCCAAGTCATCGTTGGCGGCCATTCATTATACTTTTGAAAATTTGGAGACGTCTTTAGAGAGGAAGATGAAGCACTATACATACATGCTACATGATTAATCTAAAAAATGTTGGGCTTTTATCTCAGTGGTGGGATGTCTTCAAGATATAATTTTGGAAGAGTTTTAGAGGATCCTATATGACTAATTGTACAGTAAGAAATTGATGGCTGATCGAGCCCAAGAGTTTATGCATATGGAGAATGGCACAATTCTAGTGATGGAGTACACTTCTCCTTTTACAGTGCCTCACCACTTTGCACCTATTTTGGGTTGTGACAAGTTACCATTGGAAAGGTAATTTGGGGGTGGTCTATGGTATGACATCCTATCACAAGTCAATGTTTCTAGGATGAATTCAATGAAAAATATTGTGAACTAAGTGCAGATTATTAAGCATAATCTGAGGGAGTTGGGAGCTGCGAGTATGGGATTTTTAGCTTGAAGGGAAGGTTATACTTCGATAGATATTAGGGTTCACCATAGATATCCTTCACATGGTGATTACAATAGAAAATATGTATCTACAAGTATCTAGGAAAGGTTCTAACAACACGGGATGAGTGGGAACATGAGACCTCAGTGCTTGAGAGACCCAGTTGAGTGATGACATTTCAATAATATGGGTCATCGACATTGTTTTTTTGTTATTTT
Source organism: Viscum album (assembly GCA_963277665.1). Lineage (NCBI taxonomy): Eukaryota > Viridiplantae > Streptophyta > Magnoliopsida > Santalales > Viscaceae > Viscum > Viscum album. The sequence continues at coordinate 1,824,651,071 of OY728128.1, read as the reverse complement.
TCTCACCAGTAGCTAGTGAATGTGGATATGTTATGACTCCACATTCATAATTAGCACCACTCATTTCTCCTTAGTTAGGGAACTAGAGTTTTCAGTTCATTTAGGCTGAGGAGGATTTTGTGGGCATGATAGTCAGGCTACAAGTTTCTAGTAAATGTATGGTAGACTAGCTCAAGGTAGCCAGTCAAGGTCACATGGTAACGTTATTTGTTAGACATTTTTAGTTGAGTAGATCCATCAGGATAAGGATCTCAGACTCTATACTATGAGAGGTACGATTTTAGTTTCCTAATTCTTAGATTATTCACTTTTTGATATAGGGGGTTCCCATAGTTTTATATTTGTTTCCATTGTGGAGAGCATCATCTCCATATATTTAATTCTATGGATGTTTTACATCATGAAAATCCATTGGGGATTAGAACAACTGTTGTATATTATTGTAAGGAGTCCCCTCTTGAGTTTGGTGGTTGTCACTTCTTATGAGACCAATTTGTCTTAGAGATGACATGCTTCGATTTCATTCATATAATGGACTAGTTTGCATCATTTTAGGGATTTTTTACTATCTCATCATAGGGTGAGTCTCACATCAACAGATGGTGGTACAATTCTACAGAATAAAAAATGGGATTTCCCGGAGAGCAGGGAGAGACTCGAGGATCATGGGATGAGTGGAATTACAACCCAAATTGTTACATCATATTTTGATTACAATGGGACTTCATAGATGGACTTTCTTCTAGTGGTGGATCATTTAGAATATGTCATTCCAGAATAAATTCATGTTTACCTCTAGATAGTGAGGTATATTATTCTATTGAGCTTGTTCCTAAAGAGGCACCAGTTCCTATTACTCCTTATAGGATGGCTACACTTGAGTAATTGGAGCTAAAAAAGCAGTTTGAGGAGTTGTAGACAAAGGGTAACATCCAACCCATTACTTCTCCATGAGATTATCCTATATTTTTTAATTAAATAAGATCGTACCCTCAGATATTGCGTGGATTATCGGAAGTTAATCTAGTTTATGGTCAAGAACCGATATCACTTGCTGATGATTGATGATCTCTTTGACCAGCTTCGAGGAGCTAGGGTGTTGTTGAATATTACATCAGATCCAGATACAATCAGTTGTGTGTTAAACCATTAGATATATGTCTTATATAATTTCAAAGCAGCTATGGTATATATGAGTATTTAGATATTTTGTTTGGTCTCATGAACACACCAACCGTTTTTTTGGAATTAATGAATCGAGTGTTCAATCCTTACTTGGATTCTATTGCGGTAGTCTTTGTGGAAGGTATCTTGGAGTACTCTCACACTTGACATGACCATGTAATCCATATTTAGATCATATTTAGTATCATGAGAGAGAATCAGTTATACGAATGGATCTCAAAATGTCACTTTTGGAGGGACTAGATTGACTTCATGGTTCATGTTATCTCAGAGACTGGAGTATCAGTAAAACTAGATATTATGATATCAGAAGTTTCCTGAGAGAATCCAAAGAATGTATATGAGGAAAAGATAATTCTGGGGATGGTTGGTTACTACATGATCTTTATACAGGTTCTTTTTTGCTTAGTAGTGCCACTGGAGGTCCTGATTAAGAAGGATGAAATGTAATTGTGGAAATATTCCTATGATTCAGCCTTTCAAGAGTTGAAAGAGAGATTGAACTTAGCACCAATACGGATTTTATCAGAGATAGGCTTGAGTTAGGCCATTATTTTGATTCCTCATATATCAGGATGGGTGAAATTATTATGCAATGGGAAAGAGATGTTTCATTTTGGTATTGGCAGTTGAGGACACATGAGAGAAACTACCTAATGCACGATCCCATGTTAGCTCTAGTTGTCAATGCTTTACACAATTTGAGACATTTACTTTGGGGAGATAATTTTTCAGTATACACAGACCACAAAATCCCCATATATATCTTTACTCAGTGGGACTTTCATTTGAGACAGTGAACGTGGGTTTAGTACCATTAGTCCTTTGACATTGAGTTGCCGATATATATGGTAAAGAAAACTATGTAGCTGATGCATTCAGCAGGGGGACTCAAATATAGGTGGTTCATTAGGCCAGCATTGAGTAAAAGATTATTGATCTATTCTTTGAGGTTAATTTGGAGTTTCATGATATAATAGGGCTAGGTTTTCATTCTTATATTGTTATTACTAATACACTAATTTTTCGAGAGAGAATGAGGTAGCTATCAGATTCTGAAGGCCTAGTCCTATGAGAATGTTTGTCTAGTGAGTAACCTACTTCTAGGTGAATATTAGGTGAGGATGAGATATTTTGTTTTCATGGGAGTGTATGTGAGTTCATATATATACAGAAGGACCTATTTCAAATTTACCATTCCTCAATTTTGGTAGTTCATTCTGGTGTCACAAAGATGTATCCTGATCAATGATGTCAGTATTATTGTAGATGCCTAAAGAGGGACATTACTAGTTTTGTTATGAGAAGTTCTACCTGTCCATAGATGAAGTCCTAGAATATGTGACCATAAGGGCTATTAATTAGTTGCCCATTCTTGAGTGGAAGTGGAATGATGGCGTGATGGATACCATGATTTCTTTATTGAGGTCACCTTGAGGGAATGATGTAATATAGGTTGTTTTTTACAGACTCATGAATATATATCATTTCATTCTGGTTAAGGAAACCTTCATAGTTAAACTGATTGGAAGGATGTACATTAGTGTGATTATATGTTTTCATGGGGTTCCATGTTCTATCATTTCAAATAGGGATTCCTAGTTTAATTTTTGTTTCAGGTACGGAATATAGATGGCTTTTTGTACATAATAATTCTGAGTACAACTTATTATCCTTATATAGATGGAAAGTCTTAGTGTGTGATTCTGGTTCTGGAGGACATGAAGCATGCATCCTGGATTTTTGGTGATCATGGGAGAGACACATACCCAATGTGGAGGTTTCATACATTATCAATTTTTAGGCGACAATTCAAAAGAAACCATATGAGGCACTATACTATAAGCCATTCTGATCCACACTATGTTGGCTTGAGGACAGAGAGGTTGATATGTTGTGACCTCATCTTTTTCAGGAGAGCACTGAGAAGATGGAGTTGATTCAAAATAGGATGGACACTTCATAGTCTCTGAATAAATCTTATTCATATTGATGGAGATGGCCTTCGAAGTTCGAGGTCGAAGAATAGGTTTTCCCACATGTAACAATGAGGTTGGGAGACATAGGTATTAAGATACAGTGGATGATTTCACCTAGATATATCAGGTTGTTTGAGATTTTGGAGAAAGTCAATGTGGTTTCCTATTAATTATAGTTACCTTAGAGATACTGAACTATGAATGATTCCTTTTATTTTTCTTAGCTGAAAAATTAATTTTCAGACCTATATAATTTTTTTAAACCTGAGGACGATTAGATAGAGGTGGATGCATCCTTCGAGGAGCATCCTATCCGAATTGTGAAACATAACACGAAGGATATTTATGGTCGATCTGTTCCTATGGTATGGGTTCTACAGTAGCATGGACAAGTATAATATGATACTTAAGAGAGGGATGTCGATTATTGACCATAGTGTCCAAAGTTGTTGAATTTTCTTCTTTTCCACCCTTTGAAGGGAAATTCATGGACTAATTGCTTTATGGGTGATGTTAATAAGAACTAGGATCTTCTTTTTCATGTATGGATCTTTATTTAAGTCTTTTTTAGGAAAAAGGTAGATTTGGATATTTTATAGGTACAAGACATGTACATTGAGTACATGCTGTTTACCCAGTTTCCACGTGTATACATAAACTAGTCGTGTAACCTTTGAGTACATTGCCATGTGGGTGACATTGCTGACTGCCTAAAGCAAGGGATGACTGAGGCATGTACATGGCATTTACATTTTAAAAAAAATTATTGGAATATTTTTTATTTGATATATCATAGAAGGGTCTCATTTTGTCAACAGAAAAAACTTCTTCACTCCATGTTTTGTTCAGGAGAGTGACGAAGAGACAATGAACTTCAATCCCCTCTTGATTCTTCATCTGACCTCTGATTCAGATGCCATCAAGTGCATTGAATTTCCACTAGTGATCTCTCTCATTACCTAGCGCCTCTCATCCAAATTCATCCTCTCTCAGACATTATTAATTTATGATCATTTTCAGTGTTTTTAGATCTACGTCATTCTAGGATGATTGCAGGGATGATGGTCCATAGTTTTGATCATACAACATCAAGGTAGGTGGTTTGTGGCTTTCGTCGATTGTCTTTGGATTTTATATTCATAACGTGTCGAGTAATATTGTTTGGGATATTGTGTATTTTTGGATTTTGACCATGTTTAATACATGATATGGTATAGTGTATAGTTTTAGGGTTGTTTTCTCTTCATAATATAGTATACACTTGTTTATGGGACACCCTATGGGTGTGTTCCATTGTTTGACTATTTATGGCTGTTTAGATCAAGATTCCATTTAGTAATACCTTGTTTCCAAGCCATAAATTTTTTAGTATGAATTTTAATTGATTAAATAAATTTCATATGTTATGCTTTTTGAATGCTATCCATGTAGTAATTTTTGTTTACATGTTCTTCCTTGTTATTCTATGCATACTTTTTTAGCAATGGATCATGAGATCCTTGGATTTGGAAAATTGTGGGGGTTTCCATTTTTTTGGACACAGGACTGTGAGAGCCATGGTGTACACATTTACTCAGGGGTTATTGCTCGTGAGATAAAACTAGAGGTCATTTAATAATTTTTTATGAAATGAAAACCTGGGGTTATTGACCATGAGAGTTACACGGAGGCAATTTATTAATATGTTTTTCTATGTTGACCATGGGGTATTAAACATGAGAGCTTCCCAGGTGGTCATTTTTCCAATGTTTAGTTTCATGTCAATCCTATGGGGTAATACCATGATATCATTCACATAGGGTATTATAATTGATTGTATTATTTTTAAGAGTCTTCCAAGTTGAAGCAAAATCTTGGACTCGGTCTTACTTGTTGTTTAGATGGTCTTATGAGACATCTTTATTCACTATTACACGAAGGGATAAAAAGAATATGATAGATCCTTATATTAATGATTCTCTGGTGGAATATTTATTAAATGAAATTGAATGTAATTGAATTATGAGGGATTTTTTACATTTGAGTACATTCTAGTTCATTTCTTCACTAATTCATATTGCCTAATATATATATTCACTAACTGTTTGGGACATATCTTATGGTGGATACCTAATGGGATTTATCTTGAAACCTATTTGTGTCGTGATTTCAGACCCAAATAGATTATATGGTTTCACGTATAGATAAGGGAATCTCCCTTCATCACGATGTACTTGATTACAGTTGGAGTTGGAGAGCATTGGACCAAGATGAGGCTTGTGATGTTATTGGAGTTTACTTCTTTTCTGTACCTTGGTTTTAGTATTTTATTTCTATCATTGTGATTTGTTTTGATTATTTCCAAGACATATATGACATGAATCATTTATATATTCTCTAGTTGTTTTATTACTACCAGTCTTTAGGTATTTACTCTTGAAGTATGGTATTACTGCATCTGCTATTGTTTACTATTTTTTATTCTGCTATTTATTCTCGTACACTGAGGAAATAGTTTCCCCATTATGACCATTTCCCTCACTTCTAATCATGAGCCTCTAGAGTTTGTGGAAATTCTATTGCGGTTATGTGACCAATAGGGAATGGGGAACCTTTGGGCATCACCCTGAATCGAGGCATTACATAAATTCAACCCTTCCACTTCAATCACTTAAAAAACTATTCTTAGTAAAACCAAGGACTGATTCACTAGGATAGATTCCCCTATGTTCCCAAATGTGGTTTTATGAGCCACATCCTGACAAGACCCACCAATATCCCTTCATGGGAAAGGAATCACTACTCGACCATAACACCTCTTTAAACGAAGGAGACCTATCACAGAATCAACGACCAAAGGTTCGAGTCACCCCATCTCCAAAACAATTACCATCACTGCCTTCCAGCAGTGTCATATCACCATTAATAACATATAGCTAAATCCCTCACCTAGAAGAATTAATGTGAATGTAGCCACTATCAGCCATGTTTAGTGATTTACAATCTGAAGGACCATTCAGACCATATCTCATTATTTTAATAATTTCACAGAACATTAAGTAAAAAGGTACCACAAAAACAATATTTTCCATTGACGCACTCAATTTACTCATACCTACATAGCTTACATCAATTAGAAGAAAAAATATACCAACCGTCGTTGATGTTTTAAAATCCACATTTGAAATATTACTGTCTTAAGGACAAGTCGATCACAAAGTCCCCTAAACACCAGTTCCAAGAAACTCATACCCCTTAAACCTAAAATCCTCCACACATTGTCCCAGTCCAAAACATTATGAGAAGAACCAAAATAGGGACACAAAATCAACCACATTCCTATACTGAATCTCCTAACCCACCTTAATAAAAAATCACTCAACATGAGGCTTAGCTGCATCATGCACGGCAATGATTCTCATAGAAATCAAATGACATAGAACCTTAGTTATACTATCCCAACATAAATATTGTCCTACCATATTACCAAACAAATGAAGGATTAAATGGTTTTCAACGTGGATAGGGAGTTCCCGAAATATTACCCAGACCTCCATTTTTCACGAATAACTCTTTGTATGAAAATCATATGACAACTTGATCAATAAAAATTTAGTTCCTTCACTGGTAAGAGGCACGATGGACTGGGCGAGTATCAGATTGTCCTCAAATACAAACCAAACCATAATGTTCTTTGAATTAAGTATCACAACCATTACTAATTTCGGCAGAACCTATTATTCAAATATCCATCATTCAAAAAAATCTTCCCTTAGATGATGATTTTTAAAGCATGAAATTAAGGTCATATTCCTGAGAGAGGATGCATCTATGAATTCTGATGCTGATATCAAAAGTTTCATGCTTCCTTCAAAAAATTTGAGAACATTAGTTGTTAAAAAAAATTAAACGAAAATAATGTAAAAACATAGAATGGGAGAATGGAATGAATGGAGGAAATCATGCACTAGTTATTGGGGGTGAGGTACTTCCCCCACTATGTGGGGTGTAGTCAGTGCAATGTTCATCACCGCCTAGGGCATGGACAAGCATCGACCATGTTTCTTTTGGTGCCACCTACAATTTATTCCCACTGAATGGAATGTAAAATAAATATGTGATATAATAATTAATGGATAATATTAATATAAAAAATATAATATATAAATAATAAATATTACATTATATATATACATTATATGTGGTGATGTAAAATTAATAACAACATTTTGTGAGGAGGTAGTCTGTCATATAAACAAATGGTGATTTTGTAACAATTTGTTGTAAAAGGATATTAATATAGGTCATTACCTAATAATAATAAAATATATTTATATTTAAATTAACATGTTTATTATATCATTATGATTTAATATTAATAGAACCTGGTAAATAATAAATGAATTAAATTCATTGTTTGGGACATTACCTCTTGTTCATACAACTTCTTTTTTATGCAACTAATTGATTCTTATGATTGACTGCATAACAAAATATCTATTATGTGTTGAGTGGATAGAATAATGGAACATAATAAGGATTATTTTTTATTTTTCATTTGTTTTCCATATTAGATATACTTTCCAAAAAATCACATTCAAATGTAATCAATACCATTTATTATGTTTTTACCAATACACAATGAAACAAGTCTACAAAACATTCCTTATATATTTCATGATTCATATAACATAATGCTTTAATTATAGTATATACATGTTTTAATCAAACATCTTAATTATTAAATCATTATAGGGATTCATTATTTTATTCATTAATACTATATTTCTAAAATATTGAATACAGATCATTTATCAATGTACATCTCGCTTAATTTAATCATTATTATCAAATTTTTGATAAAAAATACATTTAATTCATCTCATTCCTTTTATATATAATTCCTTTTCTCTTCATTATATAATGTATAAATATTACTCATATAACAGTATTTATTCTCTTCATGAGCATTCTTCTATAGTTCAACAATTTTTATAGTGTCCATATGGTCCACAATTATAATATTAAACCATTAATTTTTATTTTGGGAAAAAATTAATTCCATCCATGTGTGATCTATTATTTTCATTATTTATTGGAAATTAATTCCATTTTTTACTTCTCATACACTCTGAAGATAACTTATTATTCATTTGATACATTATCTTTACTGGTTCTTCCCATATTCAAGACATAAATGAGGTTTATTATTTATTCTTTTGTGGTATTTAACACACAAGATATCCGTGAACACTATCCTTCTATTGACAAGTTTGTTTGATATAATATTGAGGTGAAAATTGATAATCAAATTTATTGAAAACATATTTTCTTAACAATAATAAGATTTTTTACTCTAGTAACCAAACTATTTAGACTGTCCTCAACACATTTTCTACCACATTAATTGTCAACAACATTCTTTCCCATTTACACTGTTGAATAAATTTAGAAATCAATGTTTACACAATAATATTATTTGGGGAAATACAAATAATTTTGAAAAAACAAATATAGGATGTTTATACTATGCAAAATACTTTATAACATTTGGTTTATCATAGTTCATTATTCAAAAACTACAACATGTTACACAATGATTTTAGGGATTTTAATAGAATATCACCTAGGGTATTCAAAACATGTGTATAGAGAATCCCATTTTCATGCAGTAGGTGATGAGTAATTATAGGTAAATTATCCCTTGTAAGAGTTATTAGAAAAAAGTAACATTTTACGAGTGACACAACCACACATAGTATTGAGATAGGGATGTAATTAAATAGAAATGAATAACCCCATCCTTTAAAAAATATCTTGTAAATTTTCCAATACTTTTAATCATATTCATTAATATACGTAGACATATCCATAGAAATTTCTTTATAAATATCCATAGAGATCTCAATCAAAATTTATCATCCTAGTTTCTATAGGCTAACTACACCTTTCTATGATTGAAAATTCTAGATATTTTAAAAGAAGAAACATATGTTTGATAGAATATAAAACATGATATACTAATATTAAAAAAATAGAGAAATATATAAACATTATAGCCAAGATTTTATATTAGTTAAATGACAAATATTAAACAAATTATTGATTTTTAACTGTAGAGTTAAAAATAACAAATTTTTTGTACAATTATCATTTATATTAAAAATACTAATTATTTTTAAATTCTTATTATGTTTAGAATATTATTTAAAAGAAAATTATATTTATTTTTATATAATAGTTAAATTAAATTAATCATTATATTGGATTTTATAAAAATTATATTTTTGTATTTACATGGTTTTTCTAAAAAAAAGTTATTGTGAAATTTTTTTCTCACTTTTAATTAATTAAATCAACCCATAATGGTTAAATTTCAATAGAGATTTATAAATTTATAAATCAATAAATATTAATTTATATTAATTATATGATTATTATTAGTAATATATTAATAAAACATCATCTTTTAATGAAAAATACACTTCATGTAAACCTACTTTTTTATCATGTCTGGAAAATTAATTTTTTAATTAATTTTTTTAATTTTAGGATTTTTATTTTAAAAAATGAATAATATATTTTAAACAATAAATATATCTATTACATAACAATGAAATCATAATTTTTTACCATAATGAATCATGTAAATAGTAAATAATATTTATCATGGTTATGCTGAAAACTTGTTTACAATGGGTTAAACAAAATAGAAAAGGTTACAAATTACATTACGATGTTTTTAAAAAACATTTCATTGACAGATTTATAATTTAAATTTTCTAAGGATATATTATGGTCCATTTTTGAAAACATATCATTTTAAATATGTGATTACACATTTTTTATTAAAAACTTTACATGTGTGACACTGACCTCAGATGTAAAAGGAAACATTGCCTCATTTCCTCTTAAAAATATCATAAACCTTTTTATTTTAACAGACCATCCCAAATATCATACTAAATTCTATGAACACATCATGTATCCATTAGTTTGATTAAATATCCATCCATTTAACTATTTTCATTCAATATAATGGAGGTTTTCAAATAATAGGTATCATTCATTACCGTGTATTTTTATATTATTTCATATTAATTCTCTGAAAAATAATTTAAAATATTTATTATACAGAAAAAAAATCTACCAATTTTTTTATTGTATTATTCCAATTTTATAACATAAACCCATCTCCTATTTCAAAATATGGGATACTAATTCATTGTTCGTTTTTGTAGACAGTTACCACCACATGGAACACTATTGTATTTTCACCTTCCCCAATCAAGGATTGTAATAATAAAATATTTATGTAAAATATAGGATTATTATTACATATTTATACTTCCAGAATTATGAAATAATAAATACTTTCTCACATTCCATTCTATGAGGGATATGATAACTTTGATAGTTTGTATAGTGGACTACCACCTCTTAATGTGATGTGATTCATTTGTCACTAAAACACTACAAAAGATGAAATAATCATAATGATAATTATTATATGAGATAGAAGTTTAATAATTATAATATTCATCTAATTATTATCATTATGAAATTTTAATAGATCATTTTCTTTTTTAAAATAGAAAATGATGATGTCCTTCATGTGTACATGTGGACTACTGCCTCCAGGAAGTGATGTGATTCATTTCTCATCACCATAACACATGAATGATATATAAAATAATATTTAATAAAATAAAATTGTATTATTTATAATATTTTCACATTATAGTGATGATCATTTTTTACATATATTTCAAAATGATCGTTCCAAAATGGAAATGTTAGTCATGCATACAGACAATTTTCTGACTCCTTGGTAGTAAGGTAGTTCATCTATCAAAAACTTTTATCATTATTGGGATTAAATGTATAAATGATGTATAAATATTATATATATATGTAATGGTTTCAATTATTTGATATATATAAACAATAACCTCTTTGACCATGTTCAACACATTGAATATGTTTTTGAGATAATGAATCGAACATCCTTAAAACAGCCAATGTGTACATAACTGTTTAATAATTTAAAAATATAGTTGAAAATGGATAATATATATTATTTAGTTTTATGTTATTAAACCTATAACATGACATTACTAATTGAACTAAATTATTTTTTATTATTTTATACAAATGAATGGACAAATGATGGAATTTTAGACAAAACGTAACAATTCCAATCTCACTTTTACTTCTAAGAGACATACTTCATAATCCTAAATAAAATTTATTTTGTGGTTTATATAATTCACATGAATATATATTATTATTATTTTCATGGAAATTATTTTCATTTTACAATCCATAAGGGTTTATTCCTTTCATGTTGTTTTCATCTAGAAATTCCTTAAGGAGTACATTTTCCAATCATATCAAATTTTATTTCTATGAGATATATTCCTTGTTTAAATTTTTATAAATATGTGGTTTCTATAAAAACATAAAAAATTAAATATACGAGTACATAAAAAAATATGTTATTTTTTGTTTTTTTAAATTTATCATTCATGGAAAATTGACATGAAGTTTTCTGAGTGACAAAAAATTAATTAAATAAATTTATTTTCATTGGGTTATACCACTTCATTATTGATATTTCAATATAATGATTATATGTACAATGAATTTTTATTATATTTTATCTTATTTACTCTTTTATATGTGGTTTAAAACATTTTCCACAAAATCTATTCATTTATTAATCCTCAAATACAATGGTAGGATTTTTTAAGGGAGATTCTGTATCAAGTTAACTATCATTGAGATGTATATTTAATATATTCCCCTATATGAATATGTGAGGTGTATATACTACAATAACACTTGTTTTAAAATGGAACAAATTATTTTTATTTTATTTGATTTATCATTCTTTGTGGAATATAATTTTAGTTATACCAATGTGTGAAAGGGTTTATGTTACAATCTTTATTCTTTCATGTTTTTTTATTAATATGGTTACTTTCAAAAAAATAATATTCTATTATTTTCATAATATGCATTTTTTGTTAATGGGGATAACATGATTAACTTTTAGTTCCTACCATATTGATGGAATAAACAACACGAATGTTAGTAGTATGTAGTACTAATCATGAAATTTCATTTAGGTATTATATCTTTACAACCTATATCTATTTTTTCTAGAAAAATTAAACAATTTTCTTTTTTAAAATTAATTTTTTCAAAAAAATTAATTTTATTGTATATTTAATTTTAAAAGTATTAAAACTTTATTTTTATAGTATTACCTAAATGAGCCACATTTTAATTCCTTATTGAAATTATAATTAATAGAATGATTATTTATAACATTTATGACTGAATAATGAGTATATTTTTTCCTTTAAAAACCCTATTTTTGGAAATTAATAAACCAAACATCCATACATAAGAATATTTACCAAAAAATGAGAACAAAATGTCATCAATGAAAAATATAAGGATGTTAAATTTCACTAATAAAAATAACCTCCAATACCACTTAGTTACCATGATACATATATCATCATATATACAAGATTTAATAGGATCTCGTATTACGTTCCAATATTTAATACATTCTTGCATAGTGATCCCCCCATTGAATCAAAGAAAATAAATGTTGGAATTATTTTCAATAAAATTAATTTTCTTCTCATTAATGGAATCAAGATCACTATATCATATATATTTATGAAAAACTCTATTGTATTACTGATATTGAGGAATTATTCTAAAATTTTCTCCATGTAATTTAGAACAACTTCTAAGTGTTTTGTTTTCCCCTGTAAAATTTTTCCTCCTGCCATGTTTTATCTTTCTTCCAACACTTCCCACCCCAAAACCCTAACTCCACCCTATAATACTTTTCTATCCAATGGATATGTATTCATGTTTTTCGTTCATGAAGCCGACATCACACAATAAATCAATAGATAACCCCCCCAACCTGATTTAGATTATTTCACATTTATCCATTCCCTTGCCTAATAATATGTTGAATATTGTTTTTTGGTTTTTTGAATAATTGTTTTGGGGGTCTTGACTTACCCCCATTATAAACCATGAAATTTCTAAAACTAATGTTCCATTATTTTCATTTCCTATAGCTAGTACTAACTATGGAGTCTTTATCATAATCGGAAAAATGTTTGGATTCCACTTATTTACCACTTGGATCCTCTTCTTATGATAAATTAGGCAGTACTCTTTCAATTTATATCTTGGGATAAATGTTTTCCACACATCATTATCATCATTTTATTTTCCATCATCATTTATCATCATGAAGTGGTTTTTACGATTGTGTGGCTTTGGTGCAATTCACTAGTCAGGCACCCAATGACACATAGTCACTACAACATTTAGATCAACATTATTGTATACCTCTTCCAGAACAACAAGACCCGTTTGAAGACCTTATCCACTATTATCAATGTGCTTATTATTTTCATATCCTTTCATAAACCATTCAGACTTTATTATATCTGTAATATAAGGATTAATTTTAGGTCTAGGCACTCTCGAGTCTAGCTATATGTGAGAATCCAATATTGATTCAACCTATAAGGAAAATCCTTTATACTCGGGTTCCAAATTTGTAGCTTTTATATTAATGAATGGAATATCCAAAATAAGTGTTTTTTCAAAATGCGTAGCTAGAACAAGAGGATAAATAAACTCTATATCATTATGCTACATTGGTACGTAGACCACATGACTACCCCTACACCCCTAGCGACACGATGATGTAATGTGGTCTAATATATTTAACTATGAATAAAAATTATTCCATGATTCAAAGACAACAATGTAGTGTCCCATAAATTGTTCACCGATAGATATCCAGAACCATTTGATCTGTGGTTTATAAGCATCAACCTCAATGCACCAATTTGGTAAAACTGGATGGCTAAATGGATTTTAAAAATGTTAATGTATTTTTTATATTAGAATTTATTTTCAAAATGAAAATGATATTTTCCCCATAAATGTATTTAGATATATATTCATGGTATTTTCATTCACCATATTCCATAATCCTTGTATTTTATTATTCTTCATAAGATATATTTTTTAAAGATAAAATCCTCATTATTTAACTATATTGATTAAGATTAAGTAAAACTTATTTATCAATTAATTGATATAATTTCCATTGAATAATAATGTTTCTATTATATTGTTATGGATTTATTTTTTTAGGGTTTAATCCTATATAAAAGTGATTTTCTTGGAACCATGTTCTATTACAACTGTTAATCATGTTATAAAATATTGATGTGTCATTATTTTTTATGTAATTAATTATCTATGTTCTTTATTCATGAATGGTACATTGATATTCTTTATTATAATGTGTGTGACCACATAGACATGTGCAAGATATTAATATCTTATACGATGGGTGTGCCCAGATAATAGTAGAATATCCTGATATATATAATACTGTGGGTTTATATATATATCATCATAATCCATTTGGTAATAATTATTTTCTATATTGAATTATATTGAATGTTTAATATATGGTAATTCAAATTTTTAGTGTTTTATAAGGGTTTTAGGATAATTATTTCTGACAAAGAAAAACTATTTCAATTTTCATTGTGGGGTAATAATTTTTTCCATTGTTCAAGATTGATATCACAATGCTCAGGATTTTTATTTCCAATAAATCATGTCTTTATAAGAGACTTATGTAATGTTTTCGTGTTTTATGATTTATGTTATGATGTGTAAGGATAATTTTTTGTTAGACTCAGTCCCATTTATTATATCATCATACCATTACTCTATTATTATGAATTTTTTTTAAATTCAATGGTTATTACATATTTTTACTTTTACTGAGTATTTTATATCACTCTTCTTCTGTTTCCATTTCTCTAAAATATCATGAATGATGTTGAAATAATTTTCTCTTGAATATTTTCATATGGTTAACACTGAGGAATTAATGTGAAATTTTTTTTAATTAAGTATGAGAAATGAAAATTTAAATACATGAGTATTATTTACGTAATTTTTTCCCTTTTTTTAAATAGTAATCCTAAAAGTCCATTGTGAATGTAACTGAGTATAATTATTCCTTATAAGGTTGTAATTCTAGGATGTAATTGTTTTCCCCTTCACGAATATCAAATACAAAAATATAATGTTTATTTGGATGTCATAAATCCAAGGGTTTGGGTTCATGGATATTATAATAATACAAGTAGGGAAGAGACAAACATATCATACATTAATAATGAATATTAATAAATAAATATTCATTTCATAACATAACAGTCCATGACAAAATCTTGTAGGTATAATGACCTTTTGATCATTAACACATAGAATATTATTACATAAGTGGTCTAAATTACCTCCAACTATGTTCTTAAAAATAATAACCCTTCATGGAAATATAATAAATTAATATATTTCTTTATACCTTGGAGATAGGAAATATAAGAAAGGGTGATCTCATATTCTGAGTAAGGGTAAAAAAGGGAGATACTAATATAACTTGAGTATGTGGGAATGTTAAAATTAAAATAACTGATTAAAAACATAGTATATATATCATAGAACATAAATAGTTGTTGGTTCGTCCACCGTGGATCCTTTCAAAAGGGTATGTACAGATAGCCTCCTCCGCACTCCGCATCTATTGGTCTCCTCCGACATGTCGTATAGTCGACCTCCAGGTACCATATAGTCCTGGTACTCTCAGCCTCAGTCAGCATTGTATGTCGTCTGCAACCAACATAATGAGCTGTCGGCATAGCCCGTGCAGGTGTGAGTATAACGATACTGAGTTGGGACCCCGAGACCCTCAATGCCTCAAAAAATCCAAAAAAGATAAACCACAAAGTATAAAATTGTCAAATAACCCCACATAGGTATATGCCTATACATATTCCCATGTTATGAAGTAATCCATCTCAATCTTGAGGTAAACACAAAAGTTACATACTTAGCTCCACCAGGATTTTATTTAAATTATTGAAACCATGTCTGCTGGAGAACTTCTACTCAATCGAGTATTGTGGGAATTCCGTGACACCAAGGCACTTCCCACTAACCTTGGACTGCTGGACCCATCCCAGAAGGTAGCGTGGGTGATTCGGCCTGAAGCGTCGTGAAGGTGAGGCTTGGCCTGGAGGGCGTGGCTAGGACAGTTTGTCCAGGGCGCAGCGGGCGGCACTGGGCCTGCGGGGTGTACAAGACAGCGTGGTTCATCAAGGGGCTAGAGAAGTAGCCAGGCAGTGCGCGACGAGGCCGGTAGGCGGCCGGGTAGAGCACCAGGCAGGCCGGCGGGCAATCGGGCAAGCCTGTGAGTGGCAAGGTGGCGGCGCGGCCAGCGCGGGCTGGCGGGTTCTGCCGGGGTGCAAAGGAGTCGAGGGTGGCTGGGAGGCCGGGAGGTTTGGCTGGAACCATTCGGCGGTGTTCGGTCGGGGTGCACAGGGGGCTGGTGGCGGCCGGTAGCTAGGTCGTGCGGGCTGGCTATGGTGCAGCCGCTGTAGCTTGGCCGGAGGTCTGTAGTTCGACCTGGAGCACCAGAGCGCCGCATGGGCAGCACAGTTTACAGAGGTCACGGGTAGCGCGACCTCTGACTTTGCTGCCTTTTTCATTCCGTCACCTCATCGACATGCCTAATATCAACACAAACAAGAACGACGGAGGGTTTGGGCCATGTTGTCTTGGTCCGCACCATCAGCGTTTAGGGTGGAATCATTTGGCTCATCAAAAGGAAGGAAATATGAACAACCACTCACCCTCAATGATTCCTTTCCAACTGAAGAAGAAAAATTCAAGGAAAGCATCAACATGTAATAAACCCTACCTTTGATCATTGTTAGATGATGAAGTCATGGGAAGTAGACGATGAAGATAATCATTTGTCATGTCCACCGCACACTTCCAATCCCATGTTGCGTTGGGTATGGAAGACGCTCCATGTTTGTAGGTGTTCAGGGAATAAGTTCTAAGAGGATCGTTGCTGGAATTCTTTTTTGGAAGAACGTGTTCTTCATTCTTCATTCTTCGTTCTTCATTAAGATAATTCTAATCCTCCCAAGCTCTCCTATCCCCAATAATCCACCAAATGAGCAATACCACCCAAAATAAAAATATATTGTGTTATCGATTATTTTTTTAGCATAGAATTCAAAATGGTGAATTAATTTAACTTGGCTCCCCCCTTAATTAATTCATGACTGTTAGCACAAATTAATTTAATGAAGAAGATTAGCACAATTTAATTAGGGGAGTTGGCACCAATAAATGAGGGTGAGTGTGGAGAGACTCTCCCTCATTAATTAGGTGAGTTGAGAGGTTTTCCTCTCCCGCCATTAATTGGGGATTTTAGTTTTGTGTGGTCCCCACGTCATAACCTCTCACGGGATGTTAGTTTACTTTGGGCCCCACCACCATAACCTTTCATTGGAGGTTAAGGGGTGGTGGTACCACCTCCAACTTCAAACCTGCACAAGGAGGTTATAGATCTATCGGGCCTCAGAATCACGAGCCATCAGTTTTCGTGTACTTGTAAAAATACCATGTATTTTGAAAAAAAATTCAATGGAAATTCCGATTCATTACATTCTCCCACCCTCAGGGTATTACGTCCCCAAAAGCTACAAAATGAACTAAGGGAACAAGTGGGTTACTGATCATGCATCTGAGCCTCGCAATCCCATGTGCTCTCCTGGAGGTTCCTTTGCTGCCAGTGAGCGTGCACTAGAGGTATCGACCATCAACAAAGGACCCACTCCTATGGATCATCAATCTCCAATGGAACCTCCGTAAAAGTCACCCCATTTCCGACATCCAGCTCTCCATTGTCGGTGATGTGGGAATGGTCGTGCACATATCTCCTCTGCTGAGATACGTGGAAGACGTCATGCACCCGGTGCAACTGAAGTGGAAGATCCTGGCGGTAAGCTAGCTCACCTACTATGCTAAGAACAAGGAAAGGTCTGATGAAACCCTCAGAGATAACTTGCCACCTCATACAAATCTCTGTAAACCTCATCGATGTGAGATCCGTATAAAGATGTGGTAACCATCCTAGAACTCTTGAGGTCTCTGTCTCCTATCAGCATACGACTTCTATCCACTCTGTGTAGTCTTCATCAACTCCTAGATGATCTGGACCTTCTTCGTGGTAGCTCATACCATCTTTGGTCCCACTACTACTGACTCCCCAGGGTTAGTACAATACAAGGGTGATCTACAAGGTCACCTGTACAACTCTTCAAATGGTGGCATCCAAATGGTGGAGTGTTAGCTGTTTTTGTATGAAAAAGCTATAAAAGGTATGTGATCCTCCCAGTTTCGATCGAAGTCGATGACGCAAGCATGCAGCATGTCCTCGAGGGTCTGAATGGTCCTCTCAGACTGGGAATCCGTCTAAGGATGGAATGTGGTGCTCAGAAGAAGCTACGTCCCAAAAGCTTCATGCAACCCCTTCCATAATCGGGAAGTAAACTGGGTGTCATGATTGGAAATAGTAGAGGAATGTACTCCTTGTAGCTTCATAATCTCCTGCATATAGAGGAATCCCAAGCTCTCTAATGAATCCTTCTCTATAATTGGTAGGAAGTGGACTGACTTGGAGAGTTGGTCAACGATTACCCAAATTGAGTCGCGACCCCTGGATTTACGTGGATGTCCTTTCACGAATTCCATGGATATCCATTCCAACTTCCAGTCTGGGACCTCTAAAGGCTAAACCAAGCCTGTTGGTACCTGGTGCTCCACCATCACTTTCTTAAAAGTAAGGCATCAAGAGAAAAAATCTGCTACTACCTTATTCATACAAGGCCACCAGTTTTGTCGTCAAAGGTCCTCGTACATCTTTTCCACTCCTAGATGTACTACAAAAGGGGATGTGTGGAAGTCCTCCAACACTTCCTCCTGAAGTGACACTGGTACCATAGTACATCCTCTGAAGAGGATGATGTTGTCCACACCTTCATGAAATCTATCAGGTGCCTACCCTATAGATATCTGTGAACATTGTGTCTTGTAGTCAGTGTCTCAATGTTGTGCCTCCCATAATCTTTAAAGAAGTGGGGGAGTGAATGTAAGAGACTGTAGAAAGTCTACTCCATCTCTATCCACAGAGGATATCTGCAGCCAGCTGCTCTGATGCCTCGTCTAGTAGTTGTATACCAGATCTCCTCATGAGTTCATTTGCTACATAGTTCCCCTTTCCCGGGTTATAGACTATCTCAAAGTCATATTCCTTGAGGAACTCAGGCCATCGCCGATGTCTCAGGTTCTGGTCCTTCTTATAGAAGATATACTTTAGAATATTTTGATCTGAGTACATGATAAAACATTCACCCATCAGATAGTGTGACCAAATATTCAAGGTGAAGACCACTACTACTAACTCTAGGTCATGGGTAGCGTAGTTCTTCTCATGTTATCTCATATTCCAAGAACCATATGTGATCACCGCTCACTTCTGCATCAGGACACACCCGAGTTTGGTCCCTGATGTGTCGTAGTAGACTATGTACCATAAACCTTCCTCTAGAAGCCTCCTGATGGGGGAAGTACTCAACCTCTGCCTCGGATTCTAAACGATCTTCTAGCATCTCTCAGACCACATGAATGGCTTCCCCTTATTCGTCAAAGCTTATAGTGGTGATGCAACTCTAGAGAAGTCTGGAATGAACCCTAGGTAGTATCTAGCCAACCACATGAAACTCCGTACCTCCATCACACTCTTGGGTGGATCCCAAGCATGTACCGACTCAATCTTCATTGGATCCACTGCAACTCTAGCCTCCGTGATGACGTGTCCCAAAAAGTGAACCTCTCGGATCCAAAACTGGAAAATCGAGAGTTTACCATAAACCTGTTGCTATCGGAGTGTGTCTAGTACTACCAGAAAATGGTAGGTATGCTCCTCCTTTGTAGTCGAGTAGATTAGGATGTCATCAATGAAGACTACGTCAAAGTGATCGAGGAATGGCTGAATGATATTGTTCATGAGTCCCATGAACACTGCTGGAGCATTGGTTATGCTGAATGGGATAACCAAGAACTAGTAGTGGTCATACCAACATCTAAATGTCGTCTTCTGCACATCTTCATCTCGAACTATGAGCCATTGATAGGGTGATCTGATGTATATCTTCGAGAACCACCATTCTCCCTTCAAATGATCAAATATTTCATCAATATTCGAGAGTGGGTACTTGTTCTTCATGGTCACCTGGTTGATGAGATGTTAGTCAACAAAAATCATCATGATCCCATCCGCCTTCTTGGTGAATAGAATCGGGGCTGCCTACAGAGAAGCACTGGGCCTGAGGAATCCCATCTCCTGCAAATCCTCTAGCTAAACCCGCATCTCACGAAGCACTGTGTGAGCCATCTGATACACTAGTAAAGATATCAGTGTCATCTCGGGGTATAGGTCAATGTATAAGTCCCTCTATCTTTGAGGAGGTAGACCATGAACATCATTAGAGAAAACATCCACGTACTGGTCCACCACTATAGGATTATTCAGACTCTCCACATCAACTGCTCTGAGGGTAAATCATGAAAAATAATGAGTTATTGGATGAACCCTCCTCAGAGTAAATCTGTTATGTGCTGCACAGGCTCCCTTCTCGTCGGTGAAGGTAAAGTCGGTCCCAACTGTGCAGACACACCGTACTTTGAGCCAGATATAGTGTGTCTGAGCATTGACTGTAGATATCCAGTCCATACCCAAGATGATGTCGTAAGTCCTTGACACTGCTATTAGGAGATCCAAGACGATGCTCTCGCATCCAGGAGTTTGATCACATTGCCGGAACTAGTGCGTAATAGCCGAGTCTTCTCCCGTATGAGTCTCTAGCTGTAACGATTGAGGCAATAGCTCCTTCGGAATCTTTGAGATCCAAACGAGGGAAGTGGAAATGAATGAGTGACTGGAACCTGTGTATATAAGAACTAAATCTATAGTAGAGTAGACAAAGCATTTACCGCGAATCAACTCTAGAGTGCCATGATCATAGGCCTCAGCTGCCTCGAGCTAAGCTCTATCCTATCAACCTGCTCCCTGCGGTCGGGGTGGACCTCCTGGTGGTGGTGGATGTAACACCATTAAACATCGTTCACCGCCATCTGTACGGCCAACTCCTCTTCCACATCTGCTTGATCCCTACCAACTGCCTCGATCGAATCTCTACCTCTACATGGGCGGTCCTTCGACTGTCTACTGATAATACGAATAGAATGTTGGACAGTCATGATCCATGTGACCCTAGCAAGCACATGCGAAACACTACCCGCTCCTGTAATGTCTGTCTCTGCTCTGAGTGCCCCGCACAACCGATCCTTAGTCACCCAGTCATCCACCTTTAGTTCTGGTCATCTTGGACCTCTGTGACAACTGTCTACTTCCAGCTATATAAGACTCCACTGCATGACGTCTAATGGTTGGTCTCACTGCTAGAGACTACTCAGTGAGGAAACTCTCAACCAGGTGGGCTCTCTCTAACACCCACGCAAGAGTTGGGATGCTGAGTGAGATCACTGAAGCTCTGATCTCTCGCCTGAGTCCCTGCTCAAAGGTCAGGGCCCTAACGAATCGGTCCCACACCATATTAGTGGAGTAGCGTGACAGGTCTATGAACCTCACTGAGTACTGAGCTACCATCATGATGCCCTGCTACAGATGAAGTAGATCATGTATGCACACTGTGCGAAGAGTCACTTGGACAAACTCTACCCGAAACAGGCTCTCGAAGTCTACCCAGAGAAGCGTCATCTCGTCATGAACATGGAGCATCAAGATCCACCATCTTCTTGCTTCTTCTTGAAAAAGGTTGGCAGAAAGAATCACTCTGAGGTATGCTAGAGTTCCTACCAATTGGAAGACTCTCACCACACCCTCCAGACAATCCTCAGCCGAATGTGGGTCTGTGTCTCCCCTGAACCTTGGTGGCCTCTGGGGCTAGAACTTTTGCAATGCGCTCAAGCGGCAGACATCGTTTTCTACTGAGGTTGGTGGCATCGGTGGCTCAATGGGGAGTGGTACCACATGTTCCTCAGCTAGAAAAGGGCCCTACACCGAGGAATTGTTGCTCGGTGGGCTATTTGCGCGTATAAATCTAGGGGATCTAGCTGGTCATCCATGGGGAGGCATCCTAAAAGAAACATATGTGACACTATCAAAGATTATACCTGGTGATCTGACCTGGTTGAGATGACATAAAGAAAAATTTTGATAACACACATGAAATCAGTGTTTTCATGCATTGAGTCGGAAATAAGATGCCAAGGTCCTAGTGTAAGCAGATATCGGCCGCCACACCTACACTGGACTCCTTGAACTAAAAACCACAGTCATTACACTTGAAGATATTTCTTCATTGAAAATTATGATTAGAGTCTTGAGTTTTTCGGTAGAACTGATTCCTCTGATACCAATTTGTCACGACCCATCTCCCGGGGCCTATGTCGTTACTACCCCAAGCTCGCCTTCCATAGGACAGGGGCTAGAGACTAGAACCAAAGGCATAAAACCCTAAACAGGGAAGGCAATGCCTTTTGAAACATGAAAACGCACACAAAAGAGTACAATCTGGAAGAAAAACCCTATGTAAAACTGTATACAAAAGATTGCAGAAATTAGAGGGGCTAGAATACAAGCCCAATAGGAAAGTACAAGTACAACTGAAAAACAAGTACAATGGAAGAAAGGTGAAACAACTATTGGGTCGTCAACCATATATCATACTTATAGGGTAGGCACAGATATCATCCTCAGTACTCCATGTCTTTTGGTATCCTCTGACAAGTCGTATGGTCCACCTCTGGGTACCGTCTAGTCCTTGTACTCTCAGCCTCAGTCTGTGCTATTAGTTGTCTACAACCAACCCAACGTTGTGCGGGAATATCCTTTGCAGTGGAGAGTAAAACAATACCCAGTAGGGACCCCAAGACCCGAAAGGTCTCACAAAATCTAACATGGATAAACACCAATGTATGAAGATAACAGATAACCCCACATAGGTATATGCCAATACATATACCTATGTTATCAATTAATTCATTTCAGTCATGAGGTAAATTAAAAAGTTACTGACACAACTCAACCATGAGTTTATTGAAATTATCGAAACCATGGGTACAGGAGAACTCCTGCTCAATCGAGTACAGTGGGCCTGTCGTGACACCAAGGCACTTCCCACTTACCTTGGACTGTGGAGTTACTCCTTCGGTCGAGTACCGTGTGTCTACTGCATCACCATGGTGCTCCCCACCGTGGGTCTACGAGGACACCAAGGCGCTCCACCTCATAGCCTGCTGAGGTACTACTCTTGTCGAGTACTGTGGGTCTATTGTGACACCAAGGCGCTCTCCACTGATGGTCTAACACAACACCATGATGCTCCCCGCTGGGCTAGTAGAGTCACAACGATTCAAAACGGTCAGCAGTCATCAGGTCTTAACTAGATACTAGGTCTCCTTACTATGCTCATTATTCATCAAAAGGATCCACTCCACGAGCTACTAGTTGATACTCCAATTGTCACGAAGTACCACAAAGAAGTATATCAATGGTACGACACGTCACAGGGGTCTCAACGCAATAGACAGTGTGTCAAACGGATGCTCGGTCTGTGAGTTATTAGTCGTTTAGTCCCCAGGGCACGGTTGGATTCGTGCGTGATCCAACCTGACTGTATCTCAAATATACCCCAAAATACAGTGTGATATACTCAAAGGGACTTTCATGCACCATTTTTAGTAGTGCCACTGATAGTTCATCAAACGACAGTCTAGTGCCAATGATATAGCCAAAGAAAGTTAAGGTTCTGTAGTGGGCCCGGGTCCTGTCCGACCCAGTCTGGGCTGACCCGGTCTGGTTCGACCCGGTCAGAACAATTAGGTCTGGCCCGACCCATTGGGTGGGCTAGCTTGTTAGGTTCGGCCCGACTAGCTTGGCCCTGCCCAACAACATGCGTGGTCAGTTCAACCTAGGCTGGGAGCTGGTTTGGCCTGAAGATCCACCAAGGTGTTGCCCGACGCAGCTCGGCTTGAAGGGGGTGGCCGGGCCAGTTCGACCAGGGCGCCGTGAGGGGGGCCGCGGGTGGCATGGGGAATGTGGGGCACACGGGCTGGAGCGGTTCAGACAGGAGCTCAGGAGGCGGCCGGGCAAGACGATAGATAGTCTAGCGGGCGAACAGGAAAGGCGTACCAAGGCCGGAAGGAGGCCGTGCAGGGCGCTAGGTAGGCTAACGAGAGGCCGGGTAGGCTGGTGAGTGGCTGGGTGGTGGCTCGGCCAGTGCGGGTCGGCGGGTTTGGACAGGGTACATGGGAGGCGCTGGTGTCTAGGAGGCCGGGAGGCCGGGACAGCGCCGTTCGGCGGTGTTAGGCCTGGGTGCACGAGAGGCCAGCAGCGGTCAGGAGCTGGGTGGCACGGGCTAGTGCCTGTGTGCATGCGATGGCTCGACCAGAGGGCTAATTTTTTGCCCGGAGCACCGGAGTTCCGTGGGGGCAGCCCAGTTTGCAAAGGATGCGGGTAGAGTGGCCTTTGTTGTCCCTGCCTTCGTCGTTCTGTTGCCTCATCGACATGACGAAAATCAACACAAACAATAACGATAGAGAGGTCGTTCCATGTTGGTTTGGCCCACACCCTCCACGTTTAGGGTGGTATCATTTGGCTCATCAAGTGGAAATAAATAAGAACAAAAACTCACCTGCAATGATTCTTTTCCAAATGAAGAAGGAAAATTGAAGGAATGCATCAACATGTAATAAACCCCCTACCTTTGATCATTGTTTGACGATGAAGTTGCAGAAATTAAATGAAGAAGATCATCGTTCTTCGCGTCCACCACACACTACCAATCCCAAGTTGTATCAGCTGTGGAAGACGCTCCACACCGTTAGGTTTCCGGGGAATATGTTCAAGGAGGATCGTTGTAAGAACCCTGTTTTTGCTGTGAAAGACATTGGAATATTCTTGTTGATATTCTAGAGCAGCGCCTTCAGACGGCGTGCGATTCCGAGCCCCGGAGTGGCCGGAATTAAATTTTTAGTGTGTTCACACTAGAAACGCCAAATAAATGGGATAACTCCTAAACGATGATCCTTATCAAATATCTGTGTGTATGTATGGGTCTGGAATGGGGTTTTTACCCTAGGAACGACATAAAACATGTCGGCGCGTGATGTTTGGACCCCACACTCGCTTCTGGAACGATAAACGGATTAAATAAATTAAATTAATTTGTTTAATGTTGAAACACAGGTATCTCTTAAACGGTGGCTCTTATTGGAAAACTGAGGGCACCGTTGAGTTTGGAGCGTGTCGTTTACCCTAGGAGGGGTATAAGTTTCGCGAGCGTGGGCCGTTTGTAAAAAATGGCCCCAGGGGAATTTTCGTAATTTAGAAGCTTCGGGCGTTAAATTTTATAACTTTTGAACGGGGTCACCGATTAATATTACGAGTCCGTCGTTGTGGTCGGGAGGTAGTGTTTAGCCTAGGGGCGGCTTAATCCCGACCCCCGCCAGGAGTTTGGGTTCGGGCCGTCGGGCGGGTGGTTAAGTGTTTTCTATTTAAACACTTAACCCACCCCTCTCCTCTCCCCTTTCTTCATTGGCGCCAGCAGCTCCCAGAAATTGAGGAAGCTTCTCCTCACCTCCTCCCCTCCGGTAAGGTAGTGGCGCGGCGGCAGATCCCTCGCGGCGAAGCACCGGGCAAAGTCCAACAATGTAGGATGTTGCGTTTTGTATTTTCATTCCCGCACATAACTTCAAATGTGAATTTGTATGTTGAATTGATGCCCAATATTCGATCTAATCCCATGAATGCGTAGTACCGATTTTTTCTCTTTCCATATCATTTTTTGGAATTTAATTCCGACTTCGGAAGAGCACACAATCGACTGCCAAACATTGCGGGTTCTTGATTTCATCCGGCAGGGTTGGGGGCTTCCGGACAGCGGCTGGGTGGATGGAGGCCGAGCGGAGGTCGGCGGGGCGCTGGGTGGTCGGTGGGGGCTTCAGGCGCGGCAGCGGAGGAGGAGGCCAGCCATCCGGCCGGCCGGGCGGTGCCTCGCCGGTGCGGGCGAGGAGAGGTCGCGGTGTGCGACCCCGACAGTAGACCGAGACCCGCCAGAGGCGGGTCTCTGCGTGAAAACAAAAAGAATGGATAAAGACCGGCCTTGACGGCCGGTCGGTGGAGCAAGCGCCCACGCGGCGCGCGGGCGAGGGGAGCGCACG
Source organism: Viscum album (assembly GCA_963277665.1). Lineage (NCBI taxonomy): Eukaryota > Viridiplantae > Streptophyta > Magnoliopsida > Santalales > Viscaceae > Viscum > Viscum album. Next base: position 1,824,624,690 of record OY728128.1, on the reverse strand, counting down.
ACAGCCGCAGGTTCGGCTTGGCCGGACTCAAGCGGCTGGGCCGCAGTCCCAGCGGACCGGCCGGTCCGGCCTTGGGGGGGGGGTCCCCCCTTTCTAACTTCTGTCGTCCGTAGATTTTGATACGGACGTCCGTTTTGCACGCCGTTTGCGGCTGCACGGGCCTGACGCAGAGGCGGATCTTTTGAGATAGTTTCAGGTATTTTTAATTCCCGAAACGAGGGGCCGCGGAGGCGCGATATGCCGTTATGTGGACGGGCGTTTATCCGGGAACTTTGTTTTGAGCGGTGCGGACGCATCCAACGTCCGCTTGGAGTGCTGTCAGTGGCGTTGGGACCCTGGCATCGAGGCGGAGCATTCCAGGGTTGTTTCAGGCGTTGAGTCCAAAGTTGAGGTGTGGGCCCCATGGCCCGTCTTTTGAGCTGCGTGCAGCTTTTAGCGACTTTTTCCTCGGTCATCCGTTCGGGGCGTGCGAGCAGTCGATGTTGGGTGTTTTTCTGAGGGCATCGCGTTGGTGCAATCCGCCCGCCCTAATTCGGAACGATGGTGCGGGGCCCACAAGGGCCGTTTGGTCATCGACGATGATTTTCTATCTCTATCATCGGGCGACCGTTTTGGACAAGTGAGTAGTCCACCCTGTGTTCTTTTTCGAGAGGATCGCAACGGCGTGATCTGTTCGGTGGGTTTCGGGACCGGGATGTGGGTCCCACGTGGCACCACATGTGTGCGGTGCGCCGGGATGCGCCTTTTTCTCCGGATATCCGTTGCACTCAAGTGATTAGTGCTTTAGACGTGTTTTCCCGAGGGGATCGCAATGGTGTGATGCAACCAACTGTTTTCAGGGCCGAGGCTTGGGATCACGGGACGCCGTTCGGGCATGAGGCGGTGTTGGTGACTATTCCATCGGATATCCGTTGAAGGCGAGTAAGTAGTCAATCTCGCGTGTTTTTTCACGAGTATTACAACGATGCGATCTGTATGGTTGTGCGGAGCCTCTTACGCGATCTTATTAAAAGTGGAAGCATGGAGGGTGCTCCAATGGTGGTCCGCCCTACCTTGTTTGTAGAGGACCCTTGGCGTGTGATCGCGCACTCTTGGGAGAGTGATATAAATCGTTCACGAGATGTGGTTGGTCATTCCTGGGCCTTTGAGGTGGAGTTGTTTTGTCACGCCTTCGCGTTGATGCTGGGTGTCGTGTGCACGATAGCATTTGGGCTAGAACGAGGTATACTCCGGGAGTATACGGGAGTGCTTGGAGGTACGTGCGGTTTGTACCTGAGACTGTTTGTGCGCTTGGTTGGGGTTTGACTTGGGGCCACACGTCGTGTGGGCCCCAAGTGCATGCTGTGTTCTGCTTCGCGTTCTTGGACCTCTAGCGGCGTAGAGGGTCCCTCTGTGTGTTTTTTTGACCAGCAGGGTGGAGTTTTTCCACTGGCTTGGTGCTCGTTTGTTTGACATGTAGGGTTGAGTGGTCTCCCCCTAGTTTCACTCGCGATGGTTTGGCCGATAGAAGTGCTAGTGACACCCAGTGTTGGAGCAGACATTGCACCTCTTTTTGGAGAGTTGTTCTGGAGTTGGGTGGTTGCGTGACACCTACTCCATGTTAGGTTGGCCAGTGTTGTACCCCCCTGTAGAGATGAACAGAGCAGTTCTGAGTTTTACCCTCCAGCGGGGCTGGGCAATGGGTTACTCATCGACTTCCTCGGGCTTACCCTCCAGCAGGGCTGGGCAGTGGGTTGCTCAATGACTTTTAGGGTTTACCCTTCAGTAGAGACTGGGTAGTGGGTCACCCAACGCTATTAGGGTCTACCCTCCATCAGAGACTGGGCAGTGGGTCACCCGACAACCTCGTAGGGTCTACCCTCCAGTAGGGCTGGACAGTGGGGAACCCGTCGTCTAGCTCCAGGTCTACCCTCTAGTAAGGTAGGGCAGTGGGTCGCCTGTAGACTTATTCCAGGTCTACCCTCTAGAGTGGCTGGGCAGTGGGTCGCCTGATGATGTGTTATGGTTTACCCTTCAGCAGGGCTGGGCAGTGGGTCACCCAGTATCTTATTATGGTTTACCCTCTAGCGGGGCTGGGCAGTGGGTCGCCTGACGATGTATTAGGGTTTACCCTCCAGCAGGGCTGGGCAGTGGGTCACCCGATATCTGGTTATGAACTACCCTCCAGTAGGGCTAGGCAGTGGGTCATTTGTTGGCATTCCAGACTCAGTCCTTTCTACTTTTCTAGTTGGTGGCTTTTCCTCCGTGTTTACCGGAGCGGGACCCTTGGTTGTACGGGTCGGTGATGGAACGACTTTCTCTTGAGGAGACCTCTCGACTGTAGGGAAGTGGCGAGGTGTGGTTTGAATTTCCCTAGAACTCTCAAGTACGAGGGGTGCTTTCCGCCACCGAGATGCGTCCTTGTGACGCGATATAAAAATGTGCAGGCGAGTTAGTGCTGCCCAAAGTGGATAGTGTCGAGGTTCGGTGGTTTGAGCCCCTTGGCTTGCGGTTCAGGGCAGACGTGTGGGATGCTGGGCATCGATGGTGTTTCTTCTGGGACTGTTGGCTACCCTTTTTCTTCGGCTGTGCTATGGGACGGAGATCCCCTTAGGAGCTTGTTCGGGCTTCTTGTAGAGCATATATATATATGTATATATCCTGTTTGAGTAACCACTTCTTGGGCTTGGTTACTCTCCCTCCAGGAGAGGCAAAGACGCGTGGGGTATGCCACGTGATTTCTGTGTCTAGCTTCTCGTGGTTGGATGAGTCGACTCTCCTGCTATAGGTAGCGAAGACTCGACAGGAAGTTCATCTTCTCACCGTTTCCATCTCCTTGTGCCTGGACGAGTCTACTCCCTTTCTCTTGTTGGGTTGAGGTGGACTCTTTACTGTACTCTCTGTTGTACCCCTTTACATTCCTGTTCGCTCTACTGCTCACCCTTCGGTAACTCCTTTTGTTTCTCCCTCGAGCCTTCGGGGTATCCTACTGAATATTTTTATACTCACCCCTGTTTGGGATTTTCCCGCACTTGGTGTGCCCTTACAGACGGCGAACAGGTTGGTCGTGACGTTCGAGGAGCATAGGATCCGGGAGCTTGGACCGCATGTGGTGGTCGTTGTTGGGTTCCATGTGTGGGACCCTCCCAGCTGTTTACGTTTGTTTTACCTGTTGCCGGGTTGTGGCACTTTTTGGTTGGGCACGTGTTTTGCCCCTTTTCTTTTCAGTTACCTTCAGCTTGTGCTTTGTATTGTTTAGAGGTCGATGCACATGTGTGGTTTATATATATATATAGCAGTTTCCCCTTTTCCTTGCTTGTCTTTTATTTTATTCTACACTTTTTCATTTAGTGTGCTGCGTGTGGGTGTACAGGTACTTAGGCAATGGCCTCCCCGAGTTATTGTGCCTTCGGCGCTGGTCACCAGCCCCTGGCCTATGGAGGCGGGCCTGGGGTAGTTGCGGCTCGAGCCTGGGTAGGGTTGGGTTGTGAAAAAGTGGTATCAGAGCTGGTTTGTTCCTTGGGACGTTGTGCAGACGTCCCTAAAAGAGTAATTGGTTGGGATTTAGGGCAACAGTGTTAATGTGTCTCGAGGGAGGCTCTCAGGCCAGGGAGTCTAGTGATGGTGTGGCGGCCGACGTATCCATTCACCAGGACCTTGATAACCCGCTTTTGACTCGGCATGATGAGAAACTTGTTTCAGGGAAATTTGTTTGTGCATCACATAGGACTGAGTCTTGACTGTCCTTCTTGAGTCAGCTCTCCATCGTTGTTGTTGTTGTTGGTATATACATATATGCTCATCTAACCGCGACACTCCTTGATAATATTCAGGATGTCTCCGTGAGGACATCCATCTAGGATACCAGCTTTGGTTTGTGACGACGACCCTATGAGCTATGAGGCCATAGTCCAGGACCCATCATGCGAGCCCCTTTCTCCGGGTGGGTCGGTAGCAGCACCCCCACTTGTTGAGCAGCTGGCAGTTTCAGCAGAGCAAGCTGAGTTTGAGCGCAGGTTGAGGACGCTCCGTGTGTTCCAGCGGCAGATACCACTGAGGTTCAGTGGTGAGCCAGACCCTCAGGCAGCAGAGGTTTGGATCGAGGTAGTGGTTCACCTTTTCAGGCTTGTGCAGACGCCGGCAGATCAGAGAGTGGTTTTGGAAGCCAACCTTTTCCGTGGATCGTCTTGGCGTTGGTGGAGTCTGGTGACTAAGCTTCTTGACGAGTCATCGCTTTCGTTGGACGACTTTCAGTTGTTTTTTCATGAGGAGTTTTTCCCCTCCTTCTTGCGCTATGTTTGGATTTAGGAGCTCCTGCAGTTTTAGCAGGGAGGGATGATGGTGGCCGAGTACGCAGCTAGTTTTGTAGACCGTGCACGCTTTTACCCAGACTTGGGCCATGACGACAACCTCCAAGCACGGATGTTTTAGAAGGGTCTCCATCAAGAGATTCGTGCTGTCTTAGTACCCTTGGACATTTCCACATATGCCAGGGTGCTAGAGCAGGCACTGGTGACAGAGGGCTTCCTGTCACTTTCTAGTGTTGGTCGTGGCAGTAGGCACGTTGGAGCCGAGACGTCTGCCACAACTAGTGGGAGTCGGCAAGAAAGACCTCAACGCAGGTGGCTTACTGACAACCAGACTCAGGGGTGTGGTCTTACACCATAGTGGCGCCGGAGGGCACCAGTGCAAACCAAAGAGAGTGGGTGATATGCTTGTGATGGGCAAGGTCACTTGGCACGAGACTGCCCGACCCGAGTTGCTGAGAGCTTTAGGCAGGCAGTAAGCACACCACTATGGCAGAGGTAGCACTGTGATCGGAGTACTACCCAGATAGGTGGTTCTAGCTTAGGAGAGGGAGGATCTGGAGGTGGGGGACGACGTTATGAGGTCTTCCCATCACCATTAGGTGGTCCACGTCAGGATCCGGGAGATGACAATTGGGACCGCAGACAGCCGCGAGCTTTGGATGTCTACGATCCTGCAGAGCATGGGATGGTAATAGGTACACCTTGCAACACTTCTACTTTTTTTAGTAGAATTGTTAGGCACTGTGTGTGAAAGGCTTTTCTCCCTGCTCCTTGTTTGTGGTGTTACCAGGGTGACGCAGGGCGTCGGGTGTAACCCAGAGTTGGTAAGGAAAAAGGTGTGAGACCTTTTCCTTTAGTCGATGGTGTTGACTCCTTCGCCTTTTGAGCATGTAAGAGAGCATCGACTGTGGAACCTTGTGTGACCAGATATCCTTGGGTGTTTCACCATATGGATATTATGAAGGAGGGAATCACCGGGCCTTGTTCCAGGTACGGGCGGTGATTCCTGTCGCGGCGTGCGACGAAAGGGTTTAGTTGGGGACGTGAGCTACCCCTGAGAGCCTTCGGGCCATTTGAGACCATTAAAAGGGATTGAAAGGTACCCTACCACCTTTCCCTAACCCCAAAGTCTGGAGTGGGTGCACGACATCGGCCAGGGCCGACCTCGCATGAACAGATCAATTCTTTGGTCTGTGTGGGGAGGCACAAAGCTGTGTGTGGGTTCTTCTGGGTATGGGAATGCCAGGTGTGGGCATAATACCCTTTTTTTCTATCTAGTTTTGCTTTTCGAGGATGATAATATTGAAGGAGGGAATGATTTAAGAACCCGATTTTGGCTGTGAAAGACTTTGGAATATTTTTGATGATATTCCAGAGCAGTGCCTTCAGACGGCATGCGATTTTGAGCCCCGGAGTGGCCGGAATTAATTTTTTAGTGCATTCACACTGGAAACGCCAAATAAATGGGATAACTCCTAAACGGTGATCCGGGTCAAAGATCCAAGTGTAAGTATGGGTCTGGAATGGTGTGTTTACCCTAGGAACGACATAAAACTTGTCGGCGCGGGATGTTTGGACCCCTCGCTCGCTTCTGGAACGTTAAACGGATTAAATAAATTAAATAAATTCATTTAATGTTGAAACACAAGTATCTCTTAAACGGTGGCTCGGATTGGAAAACCTAGGGCACCGTTGAGTTCGGAGCGTGCCGTCTACCCTAGGAGGGGTATAAGTTTCGCGGGCGTGGGCCGTTTGTGAAAAATGGCCCCCGGGGAGTTTTCGTAATTTAGCGGCTTCGGGCATTAAATTTTATAACATTTGAACGGGGTCTCGGATTAAAATTCTGAGACCGTCGTTTTTCTTGGGAGGTAGTGTTCCACCTAGGGGAGGCTTAATCCTGACCCCTGCCAGGAGTTTGGGTTCGGGCCGTCAGGCGGGTGGTTAAGTGTTTTCTATTTAAACACTTAACCCACCCTCTCCTCTCCCCTTTCTTCCCTGGAACCAGCAGCTCCCAACGACGGAGGAAGCTCCTCCTCACCTCCTCCCCTCCGGTAAGGCAGTGGCGCGGTGGAAGATCCCTCACGGCAAAGCACCGGGCAAAGCCCAACAAGGTAGGATGTTGCGTTTTGTATTTTCATTCCCGCACTTAACTTCAAATGAAAATTTGTATGTTGAATTGCTGCCCAATCTTCGATATAAGCCCATGAATGCGTAGTATGGGTTTTTCTCTTCCCATCGAATTTTTGGGAATTTAATTCCGACTTCGGAGGTGCTCGCAATCGACTGCCGAACATTGCAGGTTCTTGATTTCTTCTGGCCGGGTTGGGGGCTTCCGGACGACGGCTGGGCGGACGGAGGCCGAGCGGAGGTCGGCTGGGCGATGGGTGGTCGGTTGGGGGCTTCAGGCGCGGCAGCAGAGGAGGAGGCCAGCCATCCGGCTGGCAGGGCGGTGCCTCGCCGGTGCGGGCGAGGAGGGGTAGCGGTGTGCGACCCCGGCGGCAGACCGAGACCCGCCACAGGCGGGTCTCCGCGTGAAAATGAAAAGAAGGGAGAAAGACCGGCCTTGACGGCTGGTCGGTGGAGCAAGCACCTACGCGGCGCGCAAGATAGGGGAGCGCGTGGCAGCCACGGGTTCGGCTTTTCCGGACCCAAGCGGCTAGACCGAATTCCTAGCAGACCGGCCGGTTCGGGCCGGTCCGGCCCAAGGGGGGTCCCCCCCTTTCTAACTTCCGACGTCCGTAGCTTTCGCTACATACGTCCGTTTTGCACGCTGTCTGCGGCGATGTGGGATTGATGCAGAGGCGGATCTTTTGAGATAGATTCAGGAATTTTTAATTCCCGAAACGAGGGGCCGCGGAGGTGCGATGTTCCGTTATGTGGACGGGCGTTTATCCGGGAACTTTGTTTTGAGCGGCGCGGACGCATCCAATGTCCGCATGGAGTGCCGTCAGTGGCGTTGGGACCCTAGCATCGAGGCGGAGCCTTCCAGGGTGGTTTCAGGCGTTGAGACCGAAGTTGATGCGCGGGCCCCACGACCAGTCTTTTGAGCTGCGTGCAGCTTTTAGCGACTTTTTCCTCGGTCGTCCATTCGGGGCGTGCGAGCAGTCGATGTTGGATGTTTTTTCCAAGGGCATCGCGTTTGTGCAATTCGCCCGCCCTAATTCGGCACGATGGTGCGGGGCCCACGAGGGCCGTTTGGTCGTCGACGGTGATTTTCTATCTCTTTCACCGGGCGACCGTTTTGGACAAGTGAGTAGTCCACCCTGTGTGTTTTTTCGAGAGGATCGCAACGGTGTGATCCGTTCGTTGGGTTTCGGGACCGGGATGCAGGTCCCACGTGGCACTGCACGTGTGTGGTGCGCCGGGATGCACATTTTTCTCCGGATATCCTTTTCACTCAAGTGGGTAGTGCTTTAGACATGTTTTCCCGAAGGGATCGCAATGGTGCGATGCACCCGACTGTTTTTGGGGCCGAGGCTCGGGATCACGGGACGTCGTTCGGGCGTGAGGCGGTGTTGATGACTTTTCCATCGGATATCCGTTGGAGGCGAGTAAGTAGTCAATCTCGCGTTTTTTTCCGCGAGGATTACAACAGTGTGATCGGTTTGGTTGTGCGGAGCCTCTTGTGTGATCTTATTAAAAGTGGAAGCATGGAAGGTGTTCTAGTGGTGGTCCACCCTACCTTGTTTGTAGCGGACCCTTGGCGTATGATCGCTCACTCTTGGGAGAGTGGTATAAATGGTTCACGAGATGTGGTTGGTCATGCCTAGGCCTTTGAGGTGGAGTTGTTACGTCACGCCTTCGTGTTGACGTTGGGTGTCGTCTGCACGATAGCCTTTGGGCTAGAACGAGGTATACTCAGGGAGTATACAGGAGCGCTTGGAGGTACGTGCAGTTTGTACCTGAGACTGTTTGTGCGCTTGGTTGGGGTTTGACTTGGGGCCACACGTCGTGTGGGCCCCAAGTGCGTGTTGTGTTCTGCTTCGCGTACTTGGACCTCTTGCGGTGTAGAGGGTCCCTCTGTGTGTTTGTTTGACCAGTAGGGTGGAGTTTTTCCCCTGGCTCGGTGCTCGTTTGTTTGACCAGCAGGGTTGAGTGGTCTCCCCCTGGTTTCACTCGCGATGGATTGGCCGGTAGCGGTGCTAGTGACACCCAGTATTGGAGAAGATGCTGAACCTATTTTGGGAGAGTTGTTATGGAGTTGGGTGGTTGCGCGACACCCACTCCGTGTTCGGTTGTCCGGTGTTTTACCCTCCTGTAGAGATGGCCAGAGCAGTTCTTAGTTTTACCCTCTAGCAGGGATGGGCAGTGGGTTACTAATAGACTCTCTCGGGCTTACCCTCCAGTAGGGCTGGGCAGTGGATTTCTCACTGACTTTTAGGGTTTACCCACCAGCAGAGACTGGGCAGTGGGTCACCCGACGCTATTAGGGTCTACCCTCCAGCAAAGACTGGGCAGTGGGTCACCCGACGATCTCTTAGGGTCTACCCTACAGCAGGGCCGGGCAGTGGGTCACCCGTCGTCTAGCTCCAGGTCTACCCTCCAGAAAGGCTGGGCAGTGAGTCGAATGTCGACTTATTCTAGGTCTACCCTCCAGCGGGGCTGGGCAGTGGGTCGCCGGATGATGTGTTATGGTTTACCCTCCAACAGGGCTGGGCAGTGGGTCACCTAGTATCTTATTATGGTTTACCCTCCAACGGGGCTGGGCAGTGGGTCTCCTGACGATGTATTATGGTTTACCCTCCAGCAGGGTTGGGCAGTGGGTCGCCCGATATCTGGTTATGAATTACCCTCCAGCGGGGCTGGGCAGCGGGTCATTTGTTGGCATTCCAGACTCAGTCCTTTCTACTAGGCTAGTCAGTGGCTTTTCCTCCGTGTTTACCGGAGCGGGACCCTTGGTTGTACGGGTAGGTGATGGAATGGCTCTGGCTTGAGGAGACCTCTCGACTGCAGGGTAGTGATGAGGTGTAGTTTGACTTTCCCTAGAACTCTCAAGTACGAGAGGCACTTTCCCCTACCGAGACACGTCCTTATGATGCGACCTAAAACCGTGCGGGCGAGTCAGTGCCGCCCAAAGCGGATAGTGTCGAGGAGCGGTGGTTTGAGCCCCTTGTTTTGCGGTTCAGGGCAGACGTGCGGGATGCTGGGCATCGATGGTGTTTCTTCTGGGACAGTTGGATACCCTTTTTCTTGGGCTGAGCTATGGGGTGGAGATCCCCTTACGAGCTTGTTCAGAATTCTTGTAGAGCATATATATATGTATATACCTTATTTGAGTACCCACTTCTTGGGCTTGTTTACTCTCCCTTCAGGAGAGGCGAAGACGCGCAGGGTATGCCACGTGCTTTCCGTGTCTAGATTCTCGTGGTTGGATGAGTCGACTCTCATGCTATAGGTATCGAAGAATCGACGGGAAGTTCATCTTCTCACCGTTTCCAGCTCCTTGTGCCTGGACGAGTCTACTCCCTTTCTCTTGTTGGGTTGAGCTGGACTCTTTACTGTACTCTCTGTTGTACCCCGTTACTTTCCTGTTCACTCTTCTACTCACCCTTCGGTACCTCCTTTTGTTGGTCCCTCGAGCCTTCGGGGTATCCTACTGAGTATTTTTATACTCACCCCTGCTTGGGCTTTTCCCGCACTTGGTGTGCCCTTGCAGACGACGAATAGGTTGGTCGTGACGTTCGAGGAGCTTAGGAGCCGGGAGCTTGGACCGCGTGTGGTGGTCGTTGTTGGGTTCTAGGTGTGGGACCCTCCCAACTGTTTATTGTTGTTTTACATGTTGCCGGGTTGTGGCACTTTTAGGTTGGGCACGTTTTTTGCCCCTTTTCTTTTCAGTTACCTTCAGCTTGTACTTTGTACTATTTAGAGGTTGATGAACATCTGTGGTTTATATATATATAGAAGTTTCCCCTTTTCCTTGCTTGTCTTTTCTTTTACTCTGCACTTTTGCATTGAGTGTGTTGCGTGTGTGTGTACAGGTACTTAGGCAAAGGCCTCCCCGAGTTATTGTGCCTTCGGCGCTGGTCGCCAGCCCCTTGCCTATGAAGGCGGGCCTGGGGTAGTTGCGGCTCGAGCCCGGGTAGGGTCGGGTCGTGAAAATTGTTGTAGGTGTTCTTCGTTGGAAGAATGCATTCTACGTTTGATGAACGTGTTCTTCGTTCATCATTATTCGTTCTTGGTTGGGAGAATTATAATCCTACCAAGCTCTCCTCTCCCCAATATTCCACCAAATGAGCAATTACAACCAATGTAATAATATATTGAGTTATCTATTTTTTCATTGGCACAGAATTCAAAATGGTGAATTAATTTACTTGGCTCCCCCTTAATTAATTCATGAGTGTTGACACAAATTAATTTAATGAGGAGGATTGGCACAATTTAATAAGGGGAGTTGGCACCAATAAAGGAGGGTGAGTGTGGAGATACTCTCCCTCATTAATGAGGGTAGTTGAGAGGTTTTCCTCTCCAACCATTAATAGGGGAGTTTTATCCCGTGTGGTCCCCAGGTCATAACCTCTTGTGGCTGGTCAGGTTCAGGTGGGCCCCACCACCATAACCTCTCATGGGAGGTTAAAGTGTGGTGGTATAACCTCCAACTTCCAACCTTATCATGGAGGTTATAGATCCAGTGTGACCCACCTCCAAACATCCACATGGTGCCTCAAATAAAATAAAGTCAAACTAACTTTATTTTATTATTCTCCATGAAAACCCAAAAACTAACTTATCATCTCGACTCACTGCCTTTCAAGTGAAAGTCTTCTTAAGTAAATTTCAGGGCTGTGAGTTCAACGGTGTCCTTGGATTTATATTCTGAGCACCGGTTCAAAAGTTATAAAAACTCGCTCGTATGTTTACTTAATGTACCCGATTTGTTTTTCCAGATGTTCATTTTGGGCACACTGGTACTCAGAATCATGCTCCTTCAGTTTTCGCAAACTCGTAAAATTCCAATGTATTTTGACAAAAAAAAATTTCACAGAAATTACATGTCATTAAAATTTAATGATGATTCAAACATAATTAATTTGATGATGCAAAATTGCAGTTTTATATTGGTAATTTAATATCCAAATATATTTTTCATGGGACCCTTCAATGAAATAAAATGACAGTTTTATAAAAATATGTATTTTTGACTATTCACTATGAAATTAATCTTCTTAGAATGATAAAAAAAATTAGCCTATGTTAATTATGATATTATTATTTAAAGATTTAAACTATTTTTATCAATTTAAATAACTAAATATTTCAAAAATTATATATATTATCCATAATCATAATGAAATAAAAACAATTCTTAATGAAAGTATATTTTTTAATGATAACATTACTATACTAAAAATTTAGTACTTATATTATATCATTTAATAATAAAATTAAATAAAATAAAACATATAATTTTAGATTTCACTAAAAGTTACTCATATTAATAAATATAATTTTAATAGAACTGTTATGTTATATGATGGATTGTTTTATTATATGTGTTTCATGTCAAGAATGATATCAAACCAATTAAGAATTCTTCAAACTAATATGTATTCTAAAATATAGAGATGTTTTATTTTACACTGTAAATAAATTTCATTCTCAAATTTTTAATTTATTTTAACACAGGTTAAAATACAAAAATTACTTTATTCAAAACATATATCGTATAAATGGATAATAAAAAACACATTGAATATGTTAAATGGTAAAAATTAATGCTACCAAAAATATAAAGAAAGTAAAAACATACATAAGTGAAGGCGGAAAGGGAAATAAATTAATCATTGATGATGGTAAAAGTAATATATTTTTATTTTATGAACATTTTATTAAATTTTTTAAATAAATTTCAATCAAAATAAGTAATACGATAAATTTAAAAACTATATTTCATTGAATGTTAATATCATAATTTCAACCATTTGGTTATGGATTGAAGAATTTTAAATTCATAATTATAATGGAAATTATTTTTTGAGGCTAATTTGTCATGATTACATAACTAATATTAATTTATAACATATCATAAGATCTATAAATTAATAAAGAGTCATTATATATTAAAAAAATATTCATAAATTCAATAATTGTTGGAACATGTTACTCATTGTGGAAAATATAATTAATAAACCATTAAAATATAAATAAGTACTAATAATGGTCATGTAATCCCATTCCATGAAGTGTTAACCTGAAAGATCTACAAAAAGATGGATCGACAAGACTGAAAACCAAATATTATAATGAATTTATGTCATATCCATACTTTATAGACATAAAATTATCTTGAAATAATTTTAATCTCACATAATGGCTCATCCGAAAATCTATTCAGTATTCTCATATATTGTCTAAAATATACTTATAATTTAAAAAAATATTAAAATTATAAAATCATATAATCTTCAACAATATAATTCACGATTTATTAATTAAATAAGAACCAACCATAAAAAATAATATTTTATTTCACATTCTTGCTCATTCTTGCACTAATAGATTGTTATACATTCAATAAAAATGTCAAATATCATTTATTTATTCATTAAATTTATATGGAATATATATATATAGTGAAAATAAATGGAAAATCAAATTTCCCTAAAAATGAAAAATATATCATCATAAGACTCATTCATATAAAAAAACACACAATATACTTTACTCTATAGTGGAGGATATGTTTTCCCAAAATATCATGATATAAATTCATTTTTTTATCTTTCAAATTATCTTCTGATGTAAATGTTTTTTATGGTAATTTATTATCATTATCCCATGGATAAGGGATATGATTCTTATAATTCCCAAATCCTTGCATATATAGTACTGATGCATGAGTGTTGTATTTTTTTGATATCTCTCTCAATTAATTCATTAATTAACATACTTTAATTACATCAACATTATTTTTCTCAATTAATAAGACTCTCACACATTAATAATCTTCTTGTTTCATTCTGCAATTCACATGACTGCTCCATCCCATGTATTTTAGAGGTTGAATATTTAAAATATATCTTCCCTCACGGATACATACCACTATATAATCCATGAATTCCAAACATCCTTTTCATATACCCATATATATTAGGGTTTCCGTCTGCCATTTCCACATTGAGTTCACATTGAATGAAATATTTGTATCTTCTATTTCCCCTTATGGTTAATTAATATTTAATACTTGGTTTCCAACAAATAAAGAATCAATGAATTTGGTTTTAATATATGATGAATAAACCACAAGCATACATTAAAAGTATTATAAAAATATCTTCAGGAAAAAATGGATCCATCCTACTTCCATAGAAGCTCAAGAAGTTCCTTCTCCATTTTTAAATTGAATATGATGGAAGAACATACTAATATTTTTTATCATAATCTAATCCCATTAATTGGAATGAATATTATCCAATTTCCCTGTTTTATAATAATATTTTCCCATTTACCAACTTCACCTTCTATATAACATAAGTTTATGCCAACTATTCCATGGTATGATCACTATGGAACATAAATTATCTTTTACATCACAATGTTAAATTTACCGGAGACTATTGGATTAAATTTCCTCTAGAATGTTATTTGGATAGTGACCCATAATGGATATAATTGTTTGTCTCTCCCTCCTTAGTGAATTTTTATGTTCAACGTTATCTGAATTACCTCACATAGAATGTTAAAGTTTAGTTGGAATAGTGAAAAATAGTTTTATGCAATATTCTAAGACATTGGGTAGCTCAGGTTGATAGTCATCACATTATCTATCATATAAATTGTTCATGTGAATCAATTGGGTTCCAGATACAGAAAATAAACTAAAATGAATAGTGTGATAAACAGTAGTCATAGTGATAACTCATATATGCATTAAACAATAGTCATATCATGTCAAAATCATGAAAAAAAATTAGTATAGGACACCATAAGATTATCATTGGCCACCCATTGTTATTATCTATTCAAATTGCTCAAATTATTTCATATAGAATATATTATTTGACCCAATATAATCCCTTGAGAGTGCCAAACGAGGTTCACAATATGGGAAACTCAAAATACACTATAATGATGATGGAGATAGTGTAAACCAACTATTCAAATGTTTATTACCACTAGATGCATTCATTCCAAAACCACATCAACTTTTAGTATCTATATAAGGATCTATTCCTAGTAAAAACATGTATTATATACCTTATAAAAAAAATATATCATCCAATATATAGAATTATGTAAACAGTTTACAATAAATTTTGATATTCCTAACCTCACAGTATTTACTAAAACATGATCAGATATCAACTATAGCGACTTAAGACATTCATACACATATTTTACATATTCTTAGATGAATATTTAGTAAATAATTTTTTGTTTTTTTATATAAATGAAATATTAGTGTCAATTAATAAAATCAATAATACAATTATATCATTAAAGATATTCATTGTTTCTCATATAGAATTATTCTTTGGTATAACTTATATAATTTTGTTATTCTAAAACTACTGAAGGAAAAATATTTGAAATGGAGAGAATAGATTATCATTTTGTGTAAACATATAAGATATTAGTAAATGATTATACATGATCCTAAGCTAAGTATAATGTTATGAGATCATGATCAAAAAATAAAAATTTATAAATTAAACCATTGTATATCATAATTATGAGTTATGGTATAAAACATTACCATAATAATATACAACATAAATAATATTAAAAAATCATCAATAAGATGTCATTTCCTCTGACATCATAACATAAGAATAAAAATATGGAAAATAATAAGATTATATTATTGTGAACATGTAAAAAATAATTAGGTACACTCATTATGTTAAGGACACGAAATTAGGTCCCATCACAAACAGGTGGACATGAAACTAGTTCTACATATAATCTTATATACATTAAAACATGGATTATGAAATATCTTATAGAAAAAAAATCCTTGTCCACATAGAATGTTGTGACCCTGAATTCATTTTTATGCACAACAAATTTATCAATTGAGTTTTCAATATTTACCATATTCATTGGAGGGATATAAATTATTTGTCTCTCCCATCATTTAGAAATAATGTATTAATTTGAGTCCCATAATATCATAAATTCATCATCATATATTATAACATGTTAGATCCTAATTTTTAATATGAGGTATTGATCCATTAATATTGGTTAAAACTGAAGTCAGTTTATCATTTTGGATTTGTCCCAAGAATAGTGCATTAGTCCTAGTTCATTCATATGTGGGAATAATGGATCTAAAATAAAGAGGTGGGATACAGATCAAATACAAAAAGTGAATTGGTATTTTCAAAAAAATGTTCAAAAAGTTAATTTGATTTTCAATATGATGAGGTGGGGGGAACTCATGATTTCAATTACATGAAAAATATACATGTCTTGAATATGACATTTATTTTTTATAAGGGAGAATAACCCGTTATTTTGATAGAATAGTCATTTATCCTCTAGAATATAATTGTTATCCATTTGAATTTTTATTCACTTCACTAAAAAATTCACTGAAGTTTCTCCTCTAGCAGGTGTCTATTTGGCTCAGTGTTCTTCATGTTGGATCCACATCGTTATGTTCAATGATATATTTTTGTATTTTCCCAGTTTATCTCTTTAAAATTTGTGCTATTTTGGTGTGATTAATTAAGTGCTTTTAAAGGTTGGTTTTCAAGATTATAATATCATCCATTCTATACCAAATTTGAAGATGATAATGGATGGGCACTACTCTACCCCTATACATTTGGTGGTATAGTAATTATACCACATGTTTTGTTGCTTTATATTATATGTTGTTATGTTAGGTGCCTCTTTTCCCATTTGTTTCCATAAAAATAAATCATTGTTCAAATTTTTATCCTTTATAGAAATTACGTTTTTATCTTTTTTCTTATTCAGATAGGCTACCATCAACAATTTTTAACACTTACAGTTTTCATAAAGAATTTCTCTTTGGTATTGTATGTTCTTATCTGAACATAACATATTATATATTGTTTTCTCATGAATAATAAATGAAACCACTGTTATAAATTTAATTAAATGTTAGTGGTGTGACAACAACACATGATTTTACATAAAAAATGGTTATTCTATTGTTAATGTTCGATGTAAATAAATAATAGTTCATATTTTACTGCATATACATGTGATAATTGGGAATGGTGTCCTATATAATTTTGATACTCGGGCATTGAATCCTATATAATTCTAACTATTCGTCATTGAATCTTATATACTTTTTATACCAGGGAATGTTGTCCCATATAATTATGATACATTGTCATGGAGTCTTATATACATGTGATAAACATGCATGAAGTCTGATATATATGTGATACACAGGCATGACATCCCATATACTTGTGATACATGATCTTGGTGTGCCATATACGTGTGATACTTTTGAATACAATCTTATATACTAATGGAACATTGACGTTTAGTAACATATAACTGTGAAACATTGACAGGGATTCATTTAAAACATTGATAATTAGGAATGGCGATTGTTTTTATATATGATAATCATGCCTAGAATCCCATACTACCTTCTACTACTCTAGTGACGAGACATGGATTCTTGAGTTACTATTCATGTCCTGGATAAAATTAATTTTGTATATATATTCATATATATGTCACCATATATATAGGACATATGTAAACATGTATACATAAAAAATTATATATATATATATATATATGAATCTGTGTTTTTTTTTGTGTGTCTGTGTGTTCATGGTGGGGTCAATTAAGAGGTTTTCCCAGCATGGTTCGAAGAAGGTTGTGGCATCTTGGTGTCCTTTAAGAACTAACAATGACCATTTATAATTTACATTTCTGAATACTATTATTTATTTGAATAATTCCTATTTTATATAAACATAATTGGTACATTTTCACACCTTCAGTGGTGTTATATAGTAAATCTCACACCTTGTCCAGGATACCATTTTGTACCTACACGGACATCATGTATGCCAGTGTTGACATGGTAATGCACTTTACTGTCGATACATGGTTTGATTGTAGCATGGGAGAGGGGAACATCATGACCAATATATGGGTAACTATGTATATGGAGTCAATCTATTGGTATTATTAGTTATTTATTTAAACTTGTATAAATGAATTCCTATTACAACATTTAGCTATCCTTTTTATAAAGACATTACATAATATCATCTCGTATAAGGTATTCAATATTAATTTTAAGGACTATTTATTTTAACTTGATGATTTTTCCTCTACTGTTGGTTAGTATTATTCTTCCTCCATTTCTATATTTATACCCCCACTATGATAATATTATCATAATGATATAATCTATCAATGTTTCCACCAAGTACCCTCACTTCTATTCATCATCCTCTAGTTTACGAGGAGGCATGATTGAGGCCATATGAGAATACAACTTGAGTTTCATGTTAGTGAATTTAGTATTAGATGTTAATAAGTGATATATAATGTTTTGATTCATTAAATTATTATATTAGTGTAGTAGAATGGAGATAAGCATGTTATTATTTGGTAATGAGACTGTTCTTGGGACAAAATAACCTAGGTTAAGTGAAAATCCAAATTTCCTAGGAATTGATTTTTTAGATTCTTCTTAACATAATTGATTTCATTCCACTATTGAGTAAATCATGTGATATGTGACATTTCTTATTACTAATATCGTGGATTCTGTTTTACCCATAGAATAATGTGATCAAGAAGTGTTGTATCAGGAATTTTCATAGGCACATATATATTCACATTTAAAGCATTATGTGATTCCATATATGTTCTTATTATTTTTAATATTATAGATGAATTCTATTAGTTCAATGACTATTATAAATATATATATGATTGGAATTATGATAATTTTACATAGAGTTGAATGATAAATGTAATTTTTTATAGAATTTCCTTATATCATTCTAAATGTTATTTACTAATAGTATGATGCCAACACTTTATGTTGTCATTAATGGAATGTTGAGACCTTGAAAATTGGTGGCATGGGAGGAATGTTTTCATATTTCGGATTAAATGAACCTCATATTTAATTTTTTTTTTGATATTATAAGTTTTTATAAAATGTAAATGGGGATATATTAAAATAATCCATTTAAAATGATTTTCCTATAAATAAGTATGAACATAAATGAACATAAATCCTAAGATTAACTGATCACTATGAAATAGAGACTCCAATAGAAAATTAACGGGTGATTCCTCTAAAATATTAAATTGATACTGTTTATATAGGGACCCCACACTTATTGTAGAGATAATAACCTAGAATAGAGCACATCAGTTGCAAGTAGGTTTTTCCTCTTGTGTTTCTTATGATCAAAACTGTTCCCATACCAAACATTAGAAGCATACATAGCAGCATGAAATTATATAGAATGTACTTGTACCCCATGTATTATTATACATGGAGATCATGCCATTATCTAATAATATATGAGGCGTGTTCTTGGAATTTTTAGCAATATTTTACCAAGATGCCATCGAGTTATGTCCCAAGAAAATGGTCAGGGCCATACATTGGTGTTTGTAGGACCTGAGCCACCAATGTTACCTCTAGTAGTGCCACTTGAGGGATATCGTATTGTTCACGATTTGGGTAATAATGACCATCTTTTAATGGGACTCAAATTTATTATGAATACCATGTAGGGATACTGAAGACCTTCCCCTACTACATAAATGTTGGAACATGAATTTAAGTGGCATCATCCTTTCACTTTTTAAGGGAGTGCATGTGTATGGTTTTTTAGTCAAGGATAGATGGTATTATAACAATCTCCATGAACCAAGAGACTCATCCTATGAATAGAGATAAACTCATGATGTATTTGGTTATAGATTCATCTAAGAGATGAATGTATATTATCTCCTATGTATACAATTAATAAGGAATGGCTCATGCCAGTCTTTAGATTTTCTTATAGGAAATTTAATTTCTACTAACATGGATATCATACCTTGCTAGATAGTCCATGCATATATAGTTAAGTAGTATATCTATGAATGAATATTTTTCTTGGTTAATAAATCTCAATAATGTCCCAATAACACTTGATGGGGACAAATTTGTGATATAGAAACATATTTTATAAGGGATCATATACGTAATCTGATCCATTGAATATGTATTTGGATTGACCATCAATTCAAAAATAGTAAACCATCATGTTATCACTAAGCATAAACTAATGGAAGATGATAGTGTGGTTAGGGTGGTTTTGAAATGTGAAAGGGATATAGTTTAACTAATGGAAATTAATAAATTTTTGAAAATTAATATGTGTAATGTGAATCCAAATGACACCCATGGATAGTTTCTATGTTTTTTGAAATGTGGTAATATAGAGAATAAGATATCATATTTCCCTAGAGGCCTCTTTGGGTGCAATGGTTTTAGAAAGTTGGGGAATTATTTTTTTTTCATATGGACTTCCTATCTGTTCCTAGTTGGAGAAGAATCATATTATATCCATATTATAGAGAAGGATCAATATAACCTCATCATGAAGGTACATGGACTACTACTATACATTCAGGTAGGAATGGTTTTAATAGTTGACGATTCCATAAATCAGAAGTACATCTCTAATAGGAGTAAATTTTCCAACAAAGTTATGTTGAATCTAAAGGTCACATAATAGGACCTATATATATAGTATATCCTTTTCTAGAGGAGCAGAGTAATGTTTAATAAATAGTTCAATTAATTATTCATGTTTAATTTACTTTAGTGTTGATATTATTTGACACTGGAGCATAGCATTCATTCATATCGTTTGCTTTTGTGTAATGTCATCACCTTGAACTACGATACCATGTTGTGGTTATGACCCATGAAAATCATTTGTATTTACATTTAGGGAGGGTGAAATAGGGTTATGGTGTTGTGAAATCCAAAATGGGGTGCCACTAAATGCTTCCCCCAGCCAGTTCGCCACATTCCCTCAAGTGTTGCTCCCCTTATGCCAGAGGGTGAAAACTGGAAACAAAGGTCTTATATGTTAGACTTGGGGAGACAATAACATCATTTATTATAATAAAATTCTATCTGATGAAAAAAACCATGTTCTGAAGTTTATAAATAACCAGAACAATAACGTGTCATACTATAATGCCATGACCTGACTCACCTCTAAGAATGTGGTCGGACCGTTTCGTCACATGACCTCAAGCACATCTACTCGAATGCCCGAGGCTACGAACTAGCATCGAGGGCCATTTTAACATGTACATGGGGGATTATATTCCCTCATATGTAAGATTTAATACACAGTGGAAGTAAACACTATTAATAATAAATAGTGGAAGTATATAAATGAATAAACTACAGTAGAAAAATATGGATAGTCAAACTGAATAGTAATCAAGTGATGAAGCTCACAAAACAATGTCATTCAATGGTGTCTGTCTAAATTGAAAGCACAGAAAACCTAAAATCAAGCATCCTATGAAATGAAATGACAATACACAATGTTTGAAAACTGCATCACATGCAAGGCTCGGTCCTCTGCCCCAATCTCCACCCTAAGATGTATGAAACAATCAAGCATCGGAAGAATCACATGTTCCTTTGTCAATACTTGCAATCATATAATCTACATGGGTGTCAACGACTCACGAGCAGGGTTTTTGATAAAATCCTAGTAGGCTGACATCAAATGTGTCTAAACCTTTCAATTTCATGCAATGATAAAATGCATTGTGCCATTATATAACAATTTCAGATAATTTATGATGTGCAATGTAATTAATAACTCGGACCGGGTTCCAAGTGACACTCATGCCTAATCACATACATCAGCCTAAGCCGAAAGTTTGAAAGGAGTACCTATAAAAATAATACAAATATGCATACATATAAAGCTTGGAAGAGTAACGTAAAACAATGAAGAGGCATACCCCCAAGCCTGTGCATTATCATGGGGTATATGTGATGTGTCAACCAAGTGTGCCTCAACATACTAGAAAATATCTCAACTATCAAGAGACTAACAGTGACATTAACATAAAAATTCAGTGAATCATTATTAATATTCAAGTTCAAAGTTTCAAAATGAAATCATCCCAAAGGTTTCACTACAGAACATCCTTAAAGTATCCAATTCCACCGAGCCCGTCCAAGGAAATCATTCGAAAGACCAAGAATCACACAAGGCATGGATTTACCCTGAGTCCATATTTATCTTGTAAAAAGGGGTCGAGTGTCATTCGGAGCTGGCTTAGCCACACTGTCAATAGATCCATCATGATGGTACCTTTTTGAACAGCTGTCACTCATATATATTAAGAAGCCCTGGAAGCCTCAGTCAGGACAACCCAACCACACCACCCCTAGAGCATAGTGGTAACCGTCACGAACGAAGGGTCTATGTGTGGCCCTTAATACAGAACCCACATTCTTTCCCTGTCCAGAATTTAATGAAAGTTATCACCGCAGTAGATATGACATCAACATATGTAATTGCATCTTGATACTAAACATGCTCACTCGTGCATCACATAGTGAAAATTAACTATTTCATCATAGAAATATTAACAAGTAAAATTATTGTATCAACATATGATGATAAAATGCTATTTTAAATTAATAAAATAAATTATCGCGACCAACTTCCAAAGATACAAAAATTTCATAGTTCATAATTAATCAAAATTAATTAATTAAATTAAACATCAAAAAGTTAAAATTATCTATTTTAGCATATCTATAGTAATAATGAAAAATAATGTATCAACAAAAATAAATTCACGCACTTTTTAATAAATAAATAATTATTCCCAAAAAGTTACCAAGGATCCAACAATTCAAGGTTGCTAATTAATCTAAAATAATATTTTATATTAAACAAAACAAAAACCGGATGCTCAACATATGTGGTTAATTAAATTAAATACATGGGCATGCACATTTAAAAAAAATAAATAATTAATCAAAAACTACTTCAAAAAATCCAATAACTCAAAGTTCATGATTAAACTAAATTAATTATTTAATTTGAACATAACAAAAATAGGTTACGTAACACATGCAATTAATTGAATTTAATACCCTAATAACAGAAATTATACCGACCACATCGGCAAGCCCAAATGGGGTATCTAACCATGTTGCAAAAAATTTAGAAAATTTAATTTATGAATAATAGGGCAGCAACAATTAGGCGAAAAAATTAAATTAAAGGAATATGGTGAATTTGCACAGTGTCGGTAGGCACCGACAAACGACACAATCATGTGTTTTTATAAAGCGCAACGAAATTGTAGTAAGAAATAATACATTCCCTAACATATGGTTGTATATGGTCATATTATCTATGGTAGGATTTGATTTGATGTAAAATGAATGAAAATAGATAATGTTAGAAAAACCTCAAAATAGGGTAAAATGCTTCCGCAACAAACTACCCGCAAGATACTCAATGAAATTATATTATTCCAAATATGCAAGGTTAACCTCTACTTAAGGTTTACTACACACCACACAGTAATGAATCAGATGACGAACGGAGGAGCTGCAGTATTCTGAAAGAGGATTAAGGGGGTGTTCCACATAGGGGAGGAACGAGGTACGACGTGAGGGAGAGGAGGAGAGGAGGAGTGGAAAAATAAAGAAAGTAATCCTAGAAAAATTAGAAAAATAAGAGAAAAAAATAATAGGAAAAAATTAAAATAAATGAAAAATATATTAAAATAAAAAGTATGGGAAGGAAAAATAAAATCATAAACAAAAATGGAAATTTAAAATTTTAATTATTTTTACATTTTTCTTTAAACCCCTTATGATTTTATTTCTAATTTCTTTTTATCCCTTCTTACATTATTTTAACATTATTTAAATAATTTCATAACACGTTTCAATCCATAGTTATTTATTTTTAATCACGAACACTGTGATAAAGCATGACATATATTTTTTCATAAACCTCATTTGTTATATAATTAATTTAATTAAAGGTAGTCAGGACCTGCAGTATAGTGCGCAGGCGCGCACCCTGGGTATCATTAAAAAAATAACAATAGAATTAAATACTGTATATACCTGATTAATTCTAGGGCATTACACAAATAATAATAAAATTATTATTATTATTGTTTCTGATGGCCAAAAAAATATTTATAACCCAAAAAAATATCTTCAGGTTCTATATGACCAAACATCTGACCCTCGAAAAGGATATAATCTGCCTAGGGTAAACCCCACATCCCAGAACAATTGGTGGTCTCAGATATCTTATTAAATACACCATTTTGGAGGAAATAATTATTTAATATATAAATAACAGAATAATTAATTAATTAAAAATAAATATGGTATTATCATGTGCAAGGGTGAAAACACCCGATGCGAATCAATGTTATACCTTTCCAAGGGTAAACCCGGTGTTCCACACCTAATAGTGGAATCTGATTTTTCATATTATGCACCTTTTGAGTGTTATTTCATTTTTTCAAAATAAACAAGCACGCCTATGAATAAAATAAAGTTAATATTTTTATTCTATCAACATCGTAAAGCCGAATATCAAAATAAAATCTTCTGACACTCTGTTTTTAATACTGTCCAACCCCTTAACGGAAGATTTTATGTTCATTCAATTTTTCATCTGGTTCAAAACACTGAACGTTACAAAAATGAGGTCTGAAACCAGATAAAAAACTGATGAGATGAAAGGTAAAATATGCAATGACAATGAAAATCTAAATTTTCCAAAAGGAAACTAAATGAAAAGACACAAGGACCCCCAAAAGGTTTTTGAACCATGTCTGATTCCCTTTCCCATGATAAAATACCAAAAAAACCAATCCTATGTCATTTCCCTTATCCTCTCCTAAAATAATAATGTTTACTCTAATGCCGATCAGGTTTCCTTAATAGGTTGTGGGTACAAATCAGTTGGCCACAACCAATGATGTCTAAAATGCTTCCAATCAAATGATTGTGTATGCAGTTTTATGAAGAAACAAACAAAATTCATAATTAAATAGTTATCACATTTTCATTTAATATTTTATTATAAAAATAATCCCATTATTTTTACAAAAAAATATGATATATTAATCATGATAATCAATAGTAACAATGTTGAAAAAACAAGGATAAAAATGATCAACCCATAAATTATTCATGCAAGAATGGACATTGGAGGCTAGATGGTAGGATTTATTCATTTCCTTCCATTTTAATGTTCATGAAGGTGCATACTGGGATGAATTGACTAAAATAATACATTTTCATGATGAGGAATCCGAAATATTGGATGCGACCATAATTAGGCTTCATAGTATTGATGATAGTGAGACAATACTTTTCAATGTTAATATATTTCCATTACAAATCTTTTAAAAAATTCAGCCCGACAAAGAAATGTAAGGCTTTAGAAACAACAGGATCCTATAGAGAGGAGATTGATTCATGTTTGGAAAAAATAATTTGTCCATGATAATCACAGGATAAGAGTAAAATTCTAAAAAAAATCATTGGTGAGAGACACATAAACATTAATCGTAGGGACCCCTTCTGGGAGAGGGCACCATCGTGTAACCATTATGTGAGTGCCAATGATCACATGCAAAACAATGTTCTGATTCCACTTCTCAAACCAAGAGGTATCTCGTTCAATTCAGAACCCGGAAGGCTTTGTTGTGTTATTAATGATGATGAAATTTTGTCAATCCCTGATGATCAAATCCATGATGCACATTGAGGATACATTATCTGCAGTAAATAAAGAATTCCACAAAATCATCACTACTGGAAGGAACGATGCTATATCAAGCATAAGATCCGTAGTAGATCCCCAAGAGTTCCTGATCTCCTCCACCCCAGGCAATGAATGAATACAGGCAGAGGATATTCCAGAGAAATAGTGAAAAGGGGAAATTGTTTTTAATTTGTAATATGGAGGAAGGTGATGAAGTCCATGTTGTGTATTATACCAATGAAAATCTTACACCATAAAAAATATATTTTTAGGGGGGATATTAATATTCCAAAGGGTTTTCCAAATCCCCCTTACCTCAGACTGAGCATCAAGAGAGAGTCAATATCATGACTTCACTATATTAGATCTTGATTTTTTGTTACACCATATGAAACATTATTTATATGCATCCATATCACATTATAATAAAATAATAATCCATTTTTCCCTCTTATTGATCCATGTATTCATTTTATCCATACACCACCATATCTAGTGGTCATCATAAATGCAACCACCAAAGGCATTCTAAAATCCTGGAACGGCTGGGGAAGTAGCCTGCATACCATCTTTATCAATCAATCAGGGATCATTCCAAATGATATGTTTTGTACCATCCTCAATCCATTAACCTAACCCTTTATTATGTAGATTTCTTGATCCACATATAATTCTCCATAGAATGGTGAGGTGAGGGCCAACAGAGGAGTTCAGGAAATCAAAGTGGGTGAAGTCTTTTTCACAATGAATTCAATCTTAGAGAGAAGATGGATGTGTCTTGAGCATCCATCCCTATTTGGCCCAAACTCTATCATAAACTATATGAAGGTTCTAATATCCAATTCATCATCCTTTTTTAGGAAAACAGAGTCATTTTCAAACAATTTAGTTTATTTGGATTGTTCCATTGTTATAACCCCCCAAAAGATAGAAATACAAGAATGAATTAGGTCAATAATCAAACCAAAATGGTTAAACGGGGACATGATGTAGTTGGAGAAAGAATAAAGAGTGGCCTTGATGAGAGTTTCCATAGCATATGTAGAAATTATTTTCAAATTCCACACATGGATGTTTTCCTGATTATATCCATCTTTTTTGGGAAATTTTAATTTTTTGATCATCCGATTAGCGTTGAATATTATTGTTGTTTGTTGTTCATATCGACAATTTGAATACTACCAGTGAGACAAAGATCTATTCGTCTGGTAGGTGGGACACCAGTATTGAATGATATTTTCTACATTCCCTTATTGATTGCTTGTCCAGAGGACTTATCGTATAGGTATATCACACAACAGATGATGAAACATTCATTTTTGGTAGCTCTAGAGAATAATAGGCAATCGTCTACAATGTAAAGATATGAAACAAGTGGGATGAACCAAAAAACATTTCCCTATGAACCAAATTGTAGGATTCCCCTAAGGAAATGAGGTTATAAAAAACTTTATCCACAATGATGAAGAGAATGGGGGAGAGGGGATCTTTATTTAGAAGGCCTCGGGTGTGTGATAAATTTTCAGTGAGTCCACCATTCAATAATTATTCAACATAATCATTCATTTGGTGTTGAAATACATATGAAACACCCCAAATCTAATTAATTTTGGTCTCCATTCCAATCAATCTATATCTCATTTAGTGTATTTCATCATGCCTATAACCCCATAATCACATGTTTGGACAACGATTTGGGAGGAAAGACAATGCTATATCCAAAATTAAAATTGGTCTAGACCGCCAAGTCAAGCACCACAAAAATCTCATCCATTTAATAATTCCTTATATCATAATAATTAACCGCATTATTCCACTATTAATCCAATGACAAGTAAAAAATTTAAATGTCAATTAGTTAACTCAAAAAATAACTAAGAATATAACCCATTAATTAATTCATCAATTAATTAATAAATGAACAAAATTATAATTCCACAATTAATTCTTCACAATTAATTATGCATATCAAATCTCAACTTTTCATAATTAATTCTCAAAATTAATTTTATTTGAGTAACATTATGGTAAATAAATAATTCTTAAAATTAATTATATTTGATAGACAACATCATTTCATAATTAAATTCCACCAATTATTTTCATTTCATAATCAGTTCAATAACCCAATTACACACTCTCAATACATAAACAATAACCAACAAGAATATCTATTTGGGTAACCCTATTTTTATCATTTATTCAATTATCAATTAATCATCATGGAAATTCACAAGTCAATTCTAGTTTCCTAATTACTCCAATTTAGGAATTAAATTATCAAGAGAAGTTAAAAAATCATAAACTCAAATTCACATATCAATTACACAACTATGGAATTTGATTTAGACCACCAACCATTTTTTTTAGCAGATGTTAGCCTAATGGAAATCCCCAAAATCTGAGTAGCACAACATCATCGATCAAGATCCGTATCTAAATCACTAAACTAAAATTATGATCATGGGAATCAAAAAAATGAAAATGAAATCTAGATCCACAATCCAATATGTAGATCTCAACTCGAGGGTTTATATCCCTAGATCATTGGTGATAATAAATTAAATGGTCAAAGAAACATAGAAGAAAGAATGGTAGAAATAACATGATGTAATCTTATTTTTCAGAAGAGATAAGATCTTAAATATGGGCTTTTAATCACATGGAACGATGTTCAGATCACCATTTAATCCCTCTAGAAGGCTCTAGGATCACCTATATTATTTCAATCCTGATCCAAGGTTAAAATACAGGATTCTCAGGGGGTTCATGTATTTTTAAAAAAGTTTTTTGTAAAATTTATTCCAAACACACGGTTCCCTGGAAAGGGGCGCATGGTTAGGGAAAACCATGCATCAACTGTTTTCACCAATCTATCTAGGTTTTCATGGTTTGTGGGGTTTGGTTGCATAGTTTTTCAAACCGTGCACAAACCATGGGGACCCCTCTATCCATTTGTTCATGGTTGACATGGTTTAACTGCACAGTTTGTTAAACCATATGCAAATAGTGCACATCCCATTGCCCTTTTGTTTTTATTAAACATTCACCCAAACTCACATGAAACCACTAATCCAAAAAGGTACTTAAAATCATAAAAATGTATCTAAAAATGCAACTTATTTGACTCTAAAAATTATGGGATCATAAAATCTCCCTAATATATAACAACATTTCTTCATGTTGTACCCACCAACATCTTAATGATTCTCAGTAAAAAGGATTGGTCCATTGATCCCTCTTGTTTTCATCCTATTCCTACATTTACTATTGAACCCCTCCATTTTTTATTAACAAATGAACTAACATCATGGTTTCTACCCGTAAAACATTCTCACTATGGCCGACACACATACCAAATGCTCCTCAAAGGATGAAACAATCTCGAGGTCAACCTTTTCCACATCAATCACATTATAAGGTTCAGGGTGAAAACACCATAGTTCTTACACATGGGAAAATAATGCATAGTGCTGATTTTCTGTGGAAGGGCTAATCGGTATGCCACTGGCCTGATTGTCTCTAAAAGATCAAACAATAATTAAAACATGGGAACTAACTTTTATTGCCTCTATATTCTGTGGATACCAAATCTAGGTGACACCCAATGGTGTACATGATCACCCTCTGTAATGTCTAGGGGTTATCTCCATCTATCAGCTTATGACTTCTACATAATCTGAACTACAACCATATGATTCCAAATCAATTATACCTTCTTCTATGTCTCTAGAGCGATGCTCAGTCCCAACAGCTTTGACTCACCTTCTTCTAACCAATATAGCAATGATATACAAGATCTTCCATAGAGTTCCTCATTCTAGGCCATATATATAGTTGTCTGTTGACTAATTTTATAGGTGAACATCACTAAATCCAAGTGCTTATCACAATAACATCAAAATTAATGCACAAAAGCTTGCAACATATACTCTAAAACATGTATGGTATGATCCAACAACTCATCTATCTGTGGGTGGAAGGCCATACAGAACCAAATCTTTGTACCAAGCTCCTTTTGTAAGCCCAAACAGAAGAATGAAGTAATGCATGAATCGTGATATGAAGCTATTATTTGTGGTAAACCATGTAAATGAACTATATCCCATACGTACAGTTCTCCCAACTACTCCAGTGTAATGGTTCCACTGAAAATTAAGAAGTGTGCTGCCATCATTAGTCGATCCAAAATGACCAAGCTAGAATTATTCTTCATATGAGTCTTTTTATGTCCTACCATGAAAAATATAGCCATTTAATTCCAATTCCATTATATAAAAGGAAATGACTATAATAGTCCTCCCGGTCAATGATGCAATGCCATCACTTGATAAAAGGTGAAACATATTGGGACAAACCTTTCTATATCCTTTTTTAGGCATGGACACCAAAACTATCATCGTATATCATAGTACACTATGTCACCTCAGGATGTAGAACCCACATTGATGCATGAAATTTTATAATGATATTATCTCGAATAATTATGGTAACCATAACATGAATATTCACATATATGGTCTCATAATCATCTATTATCTAGTTTGAAGGTGTTTCCCCAACCTCAAGTCTTTCATTAAGGATATACACTACATATCCTCATACTACCTTACTATGATCCGTCTCAAGAGTGTAAACTCCACTACTACATAAGGTAGAGTAATCTCTTCCAAACTCTCCAAAACTACCTAATTCATTTACTCCAGCAAAGACATCATCTTACACTCTAAACTTGACTCATATACCAAATGATTCAGTGTTTTCCTACCCATGGAATCTGACATTATAGTTACCTTTATAGGTGTATATTCTAGTTAAAAATCAATGAATTCATATACTATAACCATCATCAATGTAGAAGATTCAAGTAATGCTATGAAAATATATACTTCAAGCTATTGTGATCTCTAAAACCTATAAAATGATCAACCAAATGATAGTTCCACCAACCCTTAGGAGCATAAAACACTACTTACAACCCGAGTTCATAAAAATAGAAATTCTGCTCATGTGTGCTCAAATGTCGAGTCCCATAATGAACGACTATACCCCCTTGAATAAATACAACTCTAAGTCTGATCTAATAAGATTTAAAATACACCTTCTAATCTTAACCAGACCTAGGTAAGATAAAAAAAATTCAATGTAAATAACTTCTTTGACTCATGGAAAGAATTCTCGCATGATTCTGTCTAAGAAAACATTATCCTTTTCTTTTTCAAACATACTAGTTGTGCTTTCAATCAAGAAAATTCCTAGAAGAACCTCTTATAATAACAAGATAATCCCAAAAATATTCAGATATCAAAAACATCGTTGGGAATCTCCCATATAACGAATGTCAGTTCCTTATCTAGGTCCACTACCACACCTTATTCCATGATGATATTCTTTAAAAGTATACCTTCTTAATCTAAAATAGACCTTTATTTTACTTGGCATATAGATGATTCTTTATCTGTGTATGCAGAAAGTTGTTATGATGTTGGGCATGATGTTCATGAGTCTTAGAGTACAACAAGATGTCGTTAATAAAACACCACCACAAACTAATCAAGGTCTGAATGAATGATCATGTTCACCAAGGCCATAAATAATGCTAGATAAATTTTCAACCCAAACTGGATAACAAAAAACTCATAAAAACTATAACAACTTCTTGAAAGTAGTTCATGGTATACCAAAGGTCCGTAATCTCACCAAATTATACCTTCATCTCATATCAACATTTTAAAACACATAATCCCCCTTTAGATGGGAAAAAAGATCATTGATTCATGGAAGATGATTTTAGTTCTTCATGGTCATTTTATTCAATATTCGGTAAGAGAAACACATGTATAAACTACTACAATCCTTCTCTGCAAAAAAATATAGGTGACACCCAAGGAGACATGCTTGGATGGATAAAAACATTATCATCAAACTTTTCCAACTGTGTTTAGATCTCTTGATGTTCAATCGGTGTACATCGGTAATGTGGAATAGATTCCGGATCAGCCTCCAAAATGAGCTCAATAGTGAATTCCATATATCTCTTAGGTGGTAACCATGAAAAGTATTTAGTAAATACACCCTAAAATAGTTATAATACCGGTGGAAGGACTTCTTTCCTACCACTCCCATCATCTAGCTAAATTCTAGAATCTTGGGTAGTGAGATATCCCAGCTGCTGAGTAATTATCCCAGATCCTCTTATATGGATATCACATTCCACATGATGAACATAATGGTCACCCTTAGTATATAAAATGATCACTCAATTATGATAACAATATATGTGGTCTTGGTATGAAACTAGCTAGTGCGAACCCATAATCAGGTCGAAGATTGTTATGTCAATGACATAGATATCCAAAAGAAAATGATAATCTATAATATCTTGCAAACAATCTGTTCATAAACAGATATCCCTTGACCAGGTTCCCAACGGGGAATCGATATTCATCACCCTGCTTATGGACACCACCTTTAGTCTCAAGACATTAACAATATATGAATATATAAAGGAATTATAAAAACCCTTATCAAACAAGACAATAGCTAAATTTGAAGCAACAATAATACTACATATCATTTTCCATTTATCGGCCTCACTCTCCACAATTTTAGGCTAAACATCAAGTAACTATCCCACCACCCTTATTTGTGGTGTCATCTTCCTTCATTGGGTACCTCAATTTGGTGATGTAATAACTCATACCCTGAAGCACCACATACACTACCTCTACCACCTCTACCCATAGAGTTCCAAACTCTAGAAATATATGGCATAGAAGACCCATTGCCCACAACCAAACTCTGAGAATCTTCTCCCTCAGCACTGGCCTACTGCAGCTTCCTGCAGAACTTCATAAAGGTTCCCAATATTTCAACAAAACCATCACTCCACTACTAGTAGAAGATAATGTGTACGATGTTGACCCATCCTACCAAACTATTGGAATTTTATATGAGTAAAATATTGTTCAATTGTACCTATTATCTTTACACCTTGACTTCCACTTTCCTTACTATGGTTTTAATGAAATTGCTTCCTTCTCTCAAAAGGATCACTATCTGATTGTCCAGTGATAGCTACATATCCCGCACTAGAAGTATCTTTTAGGTCCCCCTCTAAAATGAGAGCCTGAATAAGAACTTATGTGAATTTCATCAGCCTAATGATATTTACATTGGACTTATTTTCACATCTATGTTTTTCATGAAACAATTTTGTCTAAGAAGCGTCATATACCGCCAATGATGGTGAAAAAAACTACACATTTGTGAAACATTCAACATAATAAATTTTAGATATACATCTTTGTTTCATATTCATAAAAAATGATTCCTTATCTTGTCCTATCGTCTCTAAGTAGAAGTATTCCAAGAACTTCCCCATAATCTACTTCCATAACATATCATTAATCTATCCAGATTGTACGTGAATGTCCCACTAGTGATTTGTTGAACCCCATAGCATATAAGAATCCAACATGAACCTCATCCCAACCAGAATCTATATATTGTCAAGTATCATCTATATGGATTTGATCATGAATTAATCTTCATTAGGGACAACCTCTCTTGAAAAAGTAAAGGGTGTTGCAGCTAAAACTCGATTGTCAACAGAGACATGTTTTTCTGAACCCACCTTTGGTCTCTCTTAATGAATTTCAAGAAACAAGATATGTTCTCTCAGAACTATTCCCCTGCCTCCTTATCTTGCACAAATAGTGCCTCAATTTGTTTTTCTGTATGTTCGTTACAGGTCATACCCCTCTGTCTCTCCCACAATAAACACCACAGAATAAAATCTCTACAAATCCAAACACCCATCATACATTTCATTACAGAGCTTAAATACATTTACATAATAGAAGAAACTGAAAAAAAGTTTTAACATGTCATGTTTCACTCTTTTTCTCACCACAGAGTCATCATTAAGGATTTATCTCTACAATTAACCACTATACTTTTATTTATTGGTTTACAGGTGTACATACATTCACATTAATTAATTAAACCATTAATTAACCAAAATATTTCTAAATAATTAATTCAATAATTAATTAATTTATCATATCCTTTATTCAATAAACTCCCTCATTAAACACCCATTTAATATCATCTTTCATAATTATTTCAATCTCACAATCAGCGATAAAATTCAGGAAAAAAAACATACAAATAAACCATCATCCCATGATTTCCAAGAATGGTGAATGTCACAAAAACCCTGTGTACCTATAATAATGCCTATAGAATCATGTATCGTGCAACATTAGTCCATGAAAAATATTCAAAAACTATCAAAACAAATATCACATCACACCACAAGTTCATCACACATGGTGAAATAATATCCATCTATAACTATAATCAACAATCCCATTAATCCCACCGCGAGTAAGATGATTTCCCATGAGCATGGGTTTGAAACACCCTTGAACGATATCATTAACAAGACTAAACTTTTCATAGTCTCATTTCTACCATTCCCAAAATTTCAATATAAAAGAAGAAAAAATAAAAGAAAACCCATCTGATACCACTTTGTGAAGTCCAAAACCGAGTTCCACTAAATGGTGCCCCGGGCCAGTTGTTAACATGCCCTCAAGCACACATCCTCGTATGTCAGAGTTTTCCGACTAGTAGTGAGGGTCTGCTAAGTTAGTATTGGGGAGACAATAAACTATTTTATCATAATAACCAATAAAAAAACAACAATAACCAAGTCCAGAATTGTATAAATAACATGAACCATTACACGTCATACGATATCCAAAATAATAAAATACAATGCTCAACAGAAAGGAAAAACATTATATGATAATGTGAATCTCAAGTGTCAATAATGAAAATAAAATTAATAAAGAAACAACTCCCATGTGGATCCCAAACCACATCGAGTTACCTCTCACATGCTCCAATCCGAAACAACAAACAATCTGAGAGCCTTTCCCTTATCATTTCATGCAATAACAAAGTATACTCAGATGTTGATCAGGGGGACTGAATAAGGTCGGAGTATAACTAAGCATGCCACCACCAACAATGTGTAAAGCAAGTCCAATCAAAAGATATTGTATGTATTGTTTTTAAGAAATAATCACAATGCATAATAAAATTTTTGTCACATTGTCATTCAATCTTTAATCATCACATTAGGGCCAATTTCAATTCATGTTTCCCATTTAAATAATCATTTATTATTATCATTCATTTGGTGTTGGAAACCATTTAAAACACCTAAAATATCATTATTCTTGGTCTCCATACCTATCACGCCATTCCCATTTGGTGTAGGTCATCATGCAAAGAACCTAATAAAATCATGCATGGATAACTATTGGGGAGGAGCACCATGTCCATGTCCCTACATCTAATTGTTCTTGAAATACATGTCTAGAAACAAAAAAAATCAGTCATTTAATCATTATTTTATTTAGAAGAATTATCAACATCATTTAATTACTAATCCAAAAATTAGATAAACATTGCAAAGGCCATTATTTAACTCAAAAATCAAATAAGCACATAAACCATTAATTAATTAATCTATTAATTTATCAATAAACACAATTCTCTTTCAGTAAATAATTATTCGCAAATAATTATACATTTCAAATATCAACTATTAATAATTAATTCTTAAAATAAATTATCTTTGATAAAAATTATGGATCATAAATAATTCATAAAATTAATTATCTTTCATAGTTAACATCATCTCATAATTAATTTCCACAAGTTACTTATCTTATCACAATACATTCAGTATCCCAATTACCTACTCTCCATCCAAAAAAAATCTCCAAAAAATAACTATTTGGGAAACCACCCATCGTTTGTTCCATGATCCACTTATCAATTAATCCCCAAGTCACATCACAAGTCAATTCCACATTCCTAATTACTCCAATTTTGGAATTCAAAAATAAAGGAAAGCTAGAAAATCACAATATCAATTTCACATTTCAAAATAATTACTATGAGTGTTTCATTTAATGGACCTACCTATGTTCATTAAGAGATTTTATCTCAACAAAAATCCTTAAAATCTGAGCAGCACACCATCACCAGTCATGCTCCGGAAAAAAATACCTAAATCAAAATTAATATCAATGGCATAAAGATCTTGCAAGTCTAGATCAATATCCAAAATCCTAGATATCAATCTCAACATAAAGGTTTAGATCAATGGAATGATAGAGATATTCTATAAAAAGATCATTAAAATATAAAGGAATGAATGGGATAACTAGTGGGATGGAATCCTTATACGAGGAAGTTACAAAATATTCAATCCGGTGTTTCGATATCGAAGAAAGATGTTTGAGTTTACATGTAATCCAAGTAGAAGGATATAGGATCACGTAAAATATTTCAGTCCCAATACATGGATGAAATATGGGAATCTAGGGGGGAGGGTCAATTTGTTTAAAAACGGTTTTCAGATAATTTAATATGTGCGCATAGTTTCCAAGGTAGGGGCACACGGTTATGGAAAATTGTACACCCACCATGTGGACATCTCTGTACAGGTTTGCATGGTTAGAATAGTTCAGTTATAGGGTTTTTGAAATCAATTTTCATCTAGTGTAGACCTCTCTATAAAATGTTTCATGGATGTAACAATTTATCCACACAGTTTTTCAAAATGTGTGCATATAGTGCCAAGCCAATGCCCTTTAGTTTTTCAGAAAAAAATCACCAAAGCACACCCCATGCCCTCAATCCAAAAAAAGGTACATAAAAACATATAAATGTACATGAAAATGAACCTAAGATGAATTCAAAAAAGGTCGAGATCATACTAGTACCAACTAAGAAGGGTGGGCATCATTTTCCATTTAGAATTTTCATCCAGGATGTGGATGGTTTCAAAATCACTATCATGATGTAATGGTTTATTCCTTACCATGACTATTTGGATTTAAATCAATAGAGGGTGTACTTTACATCATAAAAGTGATGTATTTATATAAAAAATGGTGAATGATATTTCAAGGTGATTTCAGCTATAACAGATCATTAGGGAATAAGTCGAACTAGAGTCTATATTGCTATCATTTTTCTTCGAAATAATGTTTAATGTCATGATAATTTCCCTCTTATAGTTCATTACTTTAGAAAAATATTTCATAATGAATTTTTATGTCCACCTCCTGTGAGATATGTATAGTTATCTATTATGTTTATTCTACGGTCTCCACATATATCAATTCCTCATCGTATGATGTCTACTATTGAGTTAAAAGAACAGAAAATGAATCTATAGGATTTTTATGGTTACTTTTTTTATGATTAATTATTATAACGAGGAAAAACTATAATTTTATCCATGTAGGATGATTTTAACCTCAATAAATAAGTGAATTTTTTTTTCACGATTATTGTAGTTATGAACTAGTATCCACTACATCGTATTGAATACCTCTTCGACTACCTCTGAGTGGAATGTGGTTTCACCAATATTGGTTTGAGTTCAAGATATCATACAACGTGATATAGGGATAAAAATATACATTGAAAATAATTTCACTACTGATATGGTAATAAAGAGTATCTCATTGTTCATTTTACTCATATAAGCTTTCCAATAATCATCTTGGAATTGATGAATTGAGGTTTTCACCCTTATCTAGTTTCGTTAGTGGAAGTCCTTATGAATGAACTCTTTTTGTATTCTCATCCTTGAAAAGACCTCGAATGATATATAGAAATCAAATTAAATACAAATAAGGGAATAATATTTACACTAAGAAAACTAAATAGAGCTTTTGGATCAATAAGGGTGACTTTTTGGAGTCGTATTATCTCAAATACTTGAATAACATGTAACTAAGAAAAGTTGATCAATGTTATTTCTTACAAGAAGCCTAATAATTTCCATAACACATCTAGTTACATGAGGTTTTCTGAATATTTAAGTCATTATATATAATACATATAATTAATTTCAT
The DNA here is from genome assembly GCA_963277665.1 of Viscum album. NCBI lineage: Eukaryota > Viridiplantae > Streptophyta > Magnoliopsida > Santalales > Viscaceae > Viscum > Viscum album. The sequence goes on along the minus strand of OY728128.1, from coordinate 1,824,587,688 downwards.
TTCCTTATAAAAGTGTGAATAAATGGTTGTTATGTACTTATAGTATGAAGGGTTCAACTACACTTTTCATAAGATAATAGGATGATTGGATTCATATCTAACCATTTTTCTTCTTAATTTTTTGATATTGTATGTAGTGTTTTGTGATGAATCCATTATTTGGATGGGAACTATTTTAATGTTGGAGAATTGAGTCATTGCATATGGGTTTATTTATTTGAGGCCTCACTGGAGGCATTTCATGACATGCAATATCAATATTGTAATTTTTGTTTATAGATTGCGTTATTAGGGGTATTATAAACTAGGAGACTGGTTTCATGTATTCACGGAATAGAAAATCCTCATTTATATCTTTAAATAGTGATACTATAACCTCAGATAGAGGATGTTTCTCAAATAACTTCTATCATCATTCAGTGATCTTTACAATATACATCTAAAGAGAAATAATGTTAATGATTATCTAAGATGAAATAAAATAACACAATTAATTCATGAATACAGCGGGGAATTTAATTTGATTTTTCTATTTTAATATTTGTCTAGATTTTTAGGAGGGTTATAGGTGGCCTTTCAATCTAGCCTTAGCGGAGACCTCATATCTTTTGGATTGACTAATGAGATTAAATTTATCTTATAACACCATGATATTTTGTGAGATATAAATTTATTCAATGTAATTTAAACCATCAAATATTTTTATAGATAATAATGATTTTACCTATCATTACATGAAATAATTATTTTATCTTGGGATTTATATAGCACCAAGTTAAAATTTAACATGAAATACTATTAAAACAATATTATGATTTTTATCACATATCCATTAGAACAGTGGGTATGAATATGATTAATAAAGAAATGAAAATAAATTATATAAACTCATATATAATTAAAATTATTTAGTGGATAATTATTTATAAATGAAATTAATAATCATTTGAAAATAAAGGAGATATTTTTCTAAAAAAATTATTTTTATGTACATAAATTCATTTTACTTCAACACTTTAATATCCACATTAATTGTTTTAAAAAATAATTGAAAAATAATTTTATTTTTTTATATAATTTTTCTCAAATAATAATTTATTTTAATAAAATGTCAAAAAAATAAATATTAATTGAATGATTCTATTTTTTAATTATTTCAATATATAATTTATATTTTTTATTTATTATAAATTATAATTGTATAAATTATAAATATTTATATAGGATTATTATCATTTTATTCATTTTCATATTCAATTAGGATTTGAAAACATTTTATACTTGTGAACATTTTCTATTTAGAAACATCCCTTCAAATTATGTCTATGTGACCATTTTTAAATTAAATTATATAACATATTTGAAGTTATTTTGAAAAATTTTATTCTATATTAAGAATATTCATATATAATATTTATTAATAAGTTCAAGTACAAATTTTAATAATAATTTGTAATGATGATAAAATTTAATTGACGTGTTTAAGGAGAAAAGTACTATTTTTTACATTACATGGAGTTGTATACAATTTAATTTTTAAAACATATAATATTTTTATTTTCTAAATTTTATTTCATATTTATAATAATTATTTGTGAATTATATAATTTGTCTAATTTTATTAGGAAAAATTATTCTATTTCCTTGGTCAAAATACTAATTATCATGGTTGAAACTAGAATTTTAAAGCGAGTAAACATAAAGGAATAATATAAAATTGTTTATGAAATTATTTTTGTGAAGATTTTAATAGAATATAAAATATACCCTATAAAATATACCTCAATTATTTGGAAATATTTGGAGTTATTGACATCCCATTAGTGAAAATGTTTCAATATTTACAAACATACCACTCATCCTCAATTATAAAAGGGCCCCCAATAACTTAACATATTCACACATCTAAATAAATTACGATTGATATAACCATTCAAATAGTACCTCATAACATCTATAAACTAATAATATAAGTTATATACTAGTAAAAAAATCATTTGATGGTTATTCCTGAATACATATGGTGGAATCCTAAAGAGGACCTCAAATTTTTCAATATGAATTTTTATTTTATTTTAGCCTCCAAATTCTTAAATGATGATCAATACATGGTTATATAACATCCAAATTATATCCCATAAACTTATTTGTTTTAATTTTATGTTCTTGACCAATATCAATATCCACTTTAATCAAATGGATTATGAAATAATCATTCATTTGTATAGTGGAATACTGCATCATGAACGGACGTCATTCGTTTTTTCAATACAACATATCAGAGATTGGTATAGTGATAGATATATTGTATATGTAGGATATTTATAAAATAATTATACATATGGAGACATTATATTAGTTGTATATCATTGTAATTTCAATTTAGTAGGGTATACGGTAATGTCATTCGTGTGTATAACAAACTACCGCCACATGAAGGGAAGCAGTTTACTTTCAATAACTCATTACTTAGTAGGTAAAAAGGATAAATAAAATAATATAATTGAAAAAAATTATTATTATAATTTTTAAAATATAATTTACTAATTATCTTTATTCTATATTGATAATTGAAAAATGAAAACATTACTCATGCGTATTTATGTCCTAACGTCTCCATTATCATAACATACTTCACTTCTAAAAACCATATATCATGAGTTGTTTTAAAATTATAAATGTTGTATAAATATTATAATTATTTCATTATTATATTTTAGAGATGATTTAACATTGATCAATTTAAGGAGAAAGAATTGAAAAAAATAAAAACAAATAGGAATAATAAATAAGTAATTACCCGAAATGTGACTCCAACATGAAACTATTAATAAATGGATAATAAAAGGACATATGTATAAAATTTAAGGAATGATATATATAATTATATCCAAATAATATTTTCATAAAAAAATATATTTATTATATAGGAGGATCACATTTTTATGAAGGAATTCGAGTTTAAAGGTAAGGGATTTCTATTCTCTCTTTTATTTATCAGAGAAAAATGTAAATTCACCTACAGTTTATTTTATGTGTCATATATACTTGACCATTTGTATGTTTTATCATGATTATAATATATTTAATTTTATTTAATGTATCATTTAATGTTATTATTTTTTAGGGATTACAATTCAACAGATTAGCATAACAGTAATGTATTTTCTTCTTCATTTTACTTCTCTGAGATGTATGATTGTGTTTTTCACATATATCCTTTTAAATGATTTATATAAAGACCAAATACCAGGAAGTTTCGTGAATTTATTTATCCTCACTATATTTAGTGTAAAATTTAATGATATTTTATTATGAATATTACATTTCAAATTTACCAATGTATTAATGATATTTTATTACGGTCTCATGCTTTAATGGATTATTTATAATTATCTTCCGAATGATAGAGTAATTTATTCCATATATGTAACAGCCCAGGTAAATAAATAATATGACATTTTCATATTTATCCATATTTGTGAATAATGTATTAATATGACTTTAAAGGGGACGCTATGCTCGATGGAGTACCCAACACGCAACAACGAGTTTCTTGGGAATCTTACGTTGCACTCTAATAATAAAATAATATTATTTTAAATGGTAGTTAACATGTAGCCGTTGTATTGGCAGGAATGGATAGAAATAACTAAAATATGATTATACATGTTTTTAAATGTTTTTACATTTATCCAATAAAAGATAAAGGCTTAAAATACGGAAATAATTCAATTTTAGGCATATATGCCCTAGTTTTCACTAGAGGTTCACTTATCGCCTTTTGATGGAGAACCATCATTAAATATAGTTTTGTTCACTCTTATACATCCTTTTGGACCAAATAAAAACACTTCTTAAGAATTGGGACATCAAAATTTACTTTGTGTAAATTTTTGGTATCTTTCCGATAAAGTTCATTTTTTTAAATGAATAGTGTAAAATGTTGTATTTTAATACAAAACCTATTTTTAATCTAATTTATTTATATGATTATATTATCTTTTGAATTGGGTTTAAAGTGAAATTAGAATATATTTTTACCATTAAATCCAATAGTGGTCGTTAGAATTAATTTCACTTTGAAATCAGCCTTAAACCAGTGTCAATCTTTTGATACTTATTGGTTCATAAAAACACGCTATTTGATCTGATAGCAGGAATTAATTATTAAATTAATTAATGTTACTTATATGTTTTGAATTTTGTAAAATATACTTCATTTTTGAATTCGGAATATCAAATATAGCTTAGGGTGAATTTTTGGGATTTTTCTGAAAGACTTCAATTTTTGATGAATAGTGAAACCACTAAGTGGTACTTATAAAAACTAATTTTTCCGTTTAAATGAAATTTTTCCATCTTTGAGTTCTGAATTTCAAAAATACGACATACATGGTTGTCATTATGAAGTAAAATGTGGTTAAATGGGATAAAAATAATTTTTTGGTGAATAGTAACTTATTATGTTTTTAATCGCGATTAGAGGTAATTAGTGTAGTTTAAAGTAAAAATAATGTTTTAATAATATGAAATAAATTTGACACATGTCCTAAACTCATTGGATGTGTCATGGACGACCAAGAAAACCCATGGGTCAACTTGGGGACCCCATGAAGCCACTTTGGTTGGAAAATGACATTAATATCTTTTTATTTAAAGTTAAAGTAAAAATGAGACAAACATGAAATGTTTTACTAAAACAATTTTTACATGGGGTAATACAAATCCTATTTGTGACTATAAATATTCATTAGAAAGATAAAAAGATTTCCTATATCGTAGTATTTTTTTTATAATTTTTAGACATTAAATAAATTAAATTAGTTATGGTATCATGATGATGCAGCGATGACCTCATTATTTAACGATTTAAATAAAATGGAAAGATAATGTAATATCTAAGACCTAAACATGTCCAAAACCTATTGTATGAGTGTATTTAGAACCCTTATCACCTTAGCCTCTAAATACATCAATGTGGGACCTCTTAAATCCGAATACCATTTTAAAATAAAGTGACTTTTCTTTACCTTCCAAGAGTGCCCCTCCTCTCCTCTTATAAAAGGCCCCCACCTCTACCTCCTTAACCACACTCTCAAAGCCTTTGGCTCGGCCAACCCCTGCCCATTTTGTCTCTCCACTTCACTCTCTTACTCCTTGAAGCCTACCTTTGTGCAGAAGTCTTCCCATGGAAGCCTTTGAGCTCAAACCAAAGGGAGTTACCCGATTTTAAGGTAATGTCTTCACCTGAGTACTTTTGTTTTATTTTGCTTCTCCAACCCCCTAAACTCTTTTTATTCATTTCTTTTGTAACAAATCCATTATCAACAATATAATATGATGTTGTTATAAGAAATATTCGATCTACAATTTCACACACCTACATCTAATGGTTAAAGAACATACTGTTTCCGTGGATGGCGAATTTCGGCCTCCCGAAACGATGATTATTCAACATTCTTTTAACACCTTAAAAGGTGGCCATTAAGATGAAACTATATTTATATATGATATATAATATGTTTATGATTTCCTTAATCTTCTGTATTTTTCATTTTGGGCATACCTTTATGGTTTCCATTATGGGTAAACGCGATATCTTCATTTAAGGAAGTGCGGACTACCGCCCCCTCAAAGTGATTTGATTCATTAATACCATATGTGGTACGTATAAAGGATATATTTAATGATATTATATATGATACCATACTGGAATTAAAATACTATTATGTATCATTATGTTTTAATTTCATTAAATACGAAATAGAAATGTAAGTAGCGTTCATGCGTACGTACGACTTACCGTCTCCATGAACAGTACATTTCATTTCTTATCTCAAAATGTTATGTAATACTATAAGTACATATATATAATGGATATATATGTAATATATTACATCAAAATTATGGATATAATTCTGGAAATATAACATATATATATCTCTCTCATTTTGTTTTAATTCCATTAATATAACAAAAAATGAAAGTAGTGTTCATGCGTACGTACGACATACCGTCTCCATGAACGGTGATTTTCGTTTTTTATCTCCAAATGATATGGAATAGAATGAAATTAATACTTAATGGATATATATGATATTTTAATCATTAATACTATTCTGGAAATTATTTACTTATAACTACATGGGCAATCTTTTTTTCAAACAAGTTCATTTTTGACTCATGTACCAAACATCGACAGAAACGTCTGATATGAACTAACATTATTAAACAATTATTATAAAATTATAATATGTGATATTAACTGAATAATAATCTCTAAAGGAGGTACTTAGGCAATTATTAATTGACCAAACTTTATTATTCCTGAATATAATGAAACGAACAAGACAAGTTGGACTTGAGGTAAGGGATCCTACTCCTCTCTTTCTTTTTAAGTACACTCTTTTATGTCATTCCTTTTAAAGATCATCTTTCTTGATATTGGGATGTTATTTTATATTAATCCTACTGTAATTTTTTTTTCATGTGATGAGAGACCTTATTCTCTCCCATCAATCCATTTTGGAAGTTTTGAGTGGTGCCGTTAGGCTGCCGAATTTTCGTAAGAGATCTAACCTCTCTCTTTCTTTTTAAGTACTCTCCTTTATGTCACTTATTTTAAGCTCATCTTTGTTATGTTGGGGGATGTTCTTTTATATTCCTCTTTCTATAAACATTAAGTTGATATGATGAGATACCCTATTTGATCTCATCAATCCATTTTTGTAAGTTTTATGTGGCGCCGTTAGGCTGCCGAGTTTTCGTAAGGGATTTTCCATCTCACTTTTATTCCCGTGAGATTTATGCTACATTAGCCACAATTTACTTTGAGTGGTGTATGTACTGCCCATTATTCTACTCTTTGTGTAATATACTTTCATTTATGAGTATTTACATCAATGATTTATTTTTCTTCTTTCATGGGGTGTATGTTTTGATAGATACCCAAGTCGGTAAGGGAACCTTTCACCCTCTTTTTTAAAAGACTTCTTTTGTTGGGTCTTTTAATTTACATATTGTTATGTTGGGATATGTTCTCATATATCCTTATTGATGTAAATTTTAGGTCTAAGTGATGATATACACTTTTTATCTCTCATCAACTCATTTTGATGTGACACCGTTAGGCTGTCAAGGGAACTTCTTAACACAATCTCGATTTCTTTGGGTTCAACATGTAGTTATTGAATATGACATCCTTTGAATATGTGTGAATGACCTTTGATTATTTTACACTTAATATCCACTTATATTTGGTGTATTCTTTTGTCACACATAATTATATAATTGATTTATCCTTAAACCAAGGATACCGTCTTTGTATGGGACTTCGTCTCAATCTCCTTTCATTGAGGCATATTTTATTTTATACACAACTTTATTTTATACGGTGTCTAAACCCCCTTTGACTTTTACGTTTATCCAAAAGGAATATTTTTTATATGAAGCGTTTTACAAAACGACAAAAGGGAATGTATTTGTCGTACATATGCAGCGACAACGACTTCTCCGCGGTCGTGACCGTTATTTGGGTTTCGGCTTCCTCTACAAGCCATACCTTCTTTTTAAAAGAAAAATAAATATCATGTTTTACTTTTCTTTTATTTTGGTACTGCTAATGGTTTTCATAATGTTTTTATATCAATATGTTGTATTGATATCTTGTTATTGAAAGGTGGAAATGTTATGTTTCCTTTATGCATGTTTTATGTGATACGATTATGTTGAGGTTCTTGGGCATTATTATGAAGACGGGTGGTTCCGTGATAAACTAAGGGCGGGTGAGCCCAATATAGCTCTCCAATGAATTGGGTAACGCTAAGGAGTGAAACGTTAAGGTTTCTCCGAAGAGATTTAGGGAATATACTGTGATGGGTATTCCAAACATAACCAAGAGTGTTACTCCCTATGTCTTATGTTTTCTATGATTTATTCATGGTTTGATGAGGTATGTTAAAGTGCCTATGTTTTATGGGTAAAGTATGATTTCATTATTATGTATATATGAACTCATTTTTCATTTCCATATTTTTATAACCCTTACTGAGCTTTTTATGCTCATCCCATATTTTTGAAATGTTTTCCACAGGTCAAGGGAAAGGTACATGATGTGATGATAGTGTTAAGGATGTGTCAAGAAAGAATCCATGTTTTATTTTCAATATGTTTCCGTTGACAGGATGAATGAATACTGTCTTTTATGTAACCACTTTGTGTAAATGTGGAATGTAATGCAAGTTTCATGATCTAATTCTCTAAAACTCTAAACCTGAAAAGATCCTCAATGTGTAATCTTGTAATAACTCAAGATTAAGTAAGGTTTAAGGCTGGGGCCTTATAGATGGTATCAGAGGTCGGTTTAGATAACTTTAGAGGTTAGGGTATTCCTTAATCATAAGTGACATTACCATAATGGTTAGGATTTCAGAAAGATTCCTAGTTTTAGATAAAGTGAATGAGTAAGTGTATATTTGTATTTACCTTCCTCATTAGTACATGATGGTTTTGTTGATATACTCACACGAACATTTATGTTTTTAGTGAATGGATGGATCTAGCAGGCACCAAAGAGACAACAGGTTTGAAGGACACTGTGGTGGTTCTATGATTATGATACTAGATAAAATGGGGGATTCAATGAGGAAACTCGTGGTTGTTCTAAACCAACTATCAAGGAGTCATGATCAACCACTTGAACCCTGGTATGATCTTTAATGCATCATTTACGAGATTACCAATCCATGTGGAAGTTCAGGTAATAATTATAAAGGTAACTATTAGAGTTTATATGATCCTTACATTTGAGGTAATTATGGGTTATTATATGATATGCTGGAAAATGAAAGGCATGAGATAAACTTGAGGTTAAAATATGTTATGATCATTTTTGATGATTTTATCTCTTTTTGGGGAATGATTTAAGAATTATATTGTTTTGGAAAAAGGACAACACGCAGACCGTGTGACAACCCGTCACGTCGGACAAAGCTGTGGGAATCGAACCCACAACCAAAGTGCGACTGGTATTTATCGCCTACCACTGGACTACGTGAAGTCCCTGGTTAGTTTGACCGATTCTTTTTAGTTAGATGATTTTATTAATTAAGAGTAAGTTTATTTTGGGTTACTTATGAAAATGATTAACCTATCATGGAGGATATGTGATTAGGTTAATTACTTTTCAATACGAGACTTTAGGAGCAACTGATATTGTTTGGAGATAAATGTTACGATTTAACTTGGAAGACTATGCGACTAAATCCTTCAAATATTTGGGTTTCAATCTTATGTTGGTTTACTTTGAAGAATTTTATGGACAAATTGTTTATCCGATGGTCCTCGTTGAACTTTGGGTTTTGTTGGACAAATTTTGAGATTAAGAATAGATTTTGTTTTTATAAAGGGTTATCCTTTTTTGGATTATTTGACCTTGTACTGACCTTTCTACTTTTGGTTTTGGATAAAGCCTAAAGACATGGGATGTATATAGTTCACTTTTGTGGATTAGGTGATTCTATAGAAGTTGATTATAGTACTCTTAATGCGAACAAGTCTCCCTAAATACTCGTCTTTTGGAAAAAATATGAGTTTGATTAAGGAATCTAGTAAAAGTTGAAAGTCAACATGATAAGTGATTATGTTTCCTTATGAATAAATTCCTCAATAAAAAGTAACTTAAAACAAAAATGTTGTCTATTAACATTTCCTACTGGGGAACCCAACACCGTTTAACCCATCACAAGTTTGTGATTTTCATATGGTTAACTTTCTCCTAGACATGTTTACTATCACTCTCCCTCAAGAACATGACCCTTTGCTTTTTCTTCCATGTCCATGTTTTTCTATATATGGGTTAACTCGGGTGACCTCTGTACTTATATTCCTTTATTTTAAAGTGATTTTTTTACCGACTCTTGTTCCGATGTGGGACTTTCAATGATGTTTCCAAGCTCAATTTTAAAAATTGCGAGGACGCAATTCCCAAAAGGGGGGAAGGATGTAACACCCCAGGTAAATAAAGAATATGAAATTTTCATATTTATCCATATTTTTGAATAAAGTATTAATATGACTTTAAAGGGGACGCTATGCTCGATGGCATACCCAACACGCAACAACGAGTTTCTTGGGAATCTTACGTTGCACTCTAATAATAAAATAATATTATTTTCAATGGTAGTTAACATGTAGCTGTTGTATTGGAGGGAATGGATATAAATAACTAAAATATGATTATACATGTATTTAAATGTTTTTACATTTATCCAATAAAAGATAATGGCTTAAAATACAGAAAGAATTCAATTTTAGGCGTATATGCCCTAGTTTTCACTAAAGGTTCACTTATCGCCTTTTGATGGCGAACCGTCATTAAATATAGTTTTGTTCACTCTTATACATCCTTTTGGACCAAATTAAAACTCTTCTTAAGAATTGGGACATCAAAATTTACTTAGTGTAAATTCTTTGTATCTTTCTGATAAAGTTCATTTTTTAAATGAATAGTGTAAAATGTTGTATTTTAATTCAAAACCTATTTTTAATATAATTTATTTATATGATTGGATTATCTTTTGAATTGGTTATAAAGTGAAATTAGAATATATTTTTACCATTAAATCCAATAGTGGTCGTTGGAATTAATTTCACTTTGAAATCAGACTTAAACCAGTGTCAATCTTTTGATACTTAATATTTCATAAAAACACGCTATTTGATCTGACAACGGGAATTAATTATTAAATTAATTAATGTGACTTATATGTTTTGAATTTTGTAAAATAGAATTCATTTTTTAATTCGGAATATCAAATATATCTTAGGGTGAATTTTTGGGATTTTTCTGAAAGACTTCAATTTTTGATGAATAGTGAAACCACTAAGTGGTACTTATAAAAACTGATTTTTCCGTTTAAATGAAATTTTGCCATCTTTGTGTTTTGAATTTCAAAAATCCGACATAAATGGTTGTCATTAAGAAGTAAAATGTGGTTCAATGGGATAAAAATAATTTTTTGGTAAATAGTAACTTATTAAGTTTTTAATCGCGATTAGAGGTAATCAGTGTAGTTTAAGGTAAAAATAATGTTTTAATAATATGAAATGAACTTGACACATGTCCTAACCTCATTTTATGTGTAATGGAAGACCAATAAAACCCATGGGTCAACTTGGGGACCCCATGAAGCCACTTTGGTTGGAAAATGACATTAATATCTTTTTATATAAAGTTAAAGTAAAAATGAGACAAACATGAAATGTTTTACTAAAACAATTTTTACATGGGGTTATATAAATCAGATTTTTGACTATAAATATTCATTGGAAAGATAAAATGATTTCTTACATCATAGTAGTTTTTTTATAATTTTTATACATTAAATAATTTAAATTATTTTTGACATCGTGATGATGCAGCGATGACCTCATTATTTAACGATTCAAATAAAATGGAAAGATAATGTAATATCTAAGTCCTACACATGTCCAAAACCTATTGGATGAGTTTATTTAGAACCCTTATCACCTTATACTAGAAATAAATCAATGTGGGACCTCTTAATTCTGAATACCATTTTAAAATAAAGTGACATTTCTTTACCTTCCAAGAGTACCCCTCCTCTCCTCTTATAAAAGGCCCCCACCTCTACCTCCTTACCCACACTCCCAAATCCATTCGCTCGACCAACCCCTGCCCATTTTGTCTCTACAATTCTCTATATTACTCCTTGAAGCCTAAATTTGGGCATAAGTCTTCCCAAGGAAGCCTTTGAGCTCAAACCAAAGGGAGTTACCCGATTTTAAGGTAATGTCTTCACTTGAGTACTTTTGTTTTATATTGCTTCTCCAACCCCCTAAACTCTTTTTATTCATTTATCTTGTAACAAATACAGTATCATAAATATACTAGGATGTTTTTATAAGAAATATTCGAGCTACACTTTCACACACCTACATATAATGGTTAAAGAACATACTGTTTCCATGGATGGCAAATTTCGGCCTCCCGAAACGATGATTGTTCAACATTCTTTTAACACCTTCAAATGTGGCCATTAAGATGAAACTATATTTATATATGATATATAATATGTTTATTATTTCCTTAATCTTCTGTATTTTTCATTTTGGGCATTCCTTTATGGTTTCCATTATGGGTAAACGCGATATCTTCATTTAAGGAAGTGCGGACTACCGCCCCCTCAAAGTGATTTGATTTGTTAATACCATATGTGGTACGTATAAAGGATATATTTAATGATATTATATATGATACCATACTGGAATTAAAATAATATTATGTATCATTATGTTTTAATTCCATTAAATATTAAATAGAAATAGAAGTAGCGTTCATGCGTACGTACGGCATACCGTCTCCATGAATGGTACATTTCATTTCTTATCTCAAAATGTAATGTAATACTATAAGTACATATATATAATGGATATATATTTAATATATTACATCAAAATTATGGATATCATTCTGGAATTATAACATATATATATCTCTCTCATTTTTTTAATTCCATTAATATGACAAAAAATGAAAGTAGCGTTCATGCGTACGTACGACCTACCGTCTCCATGAACGGTGCTTTTCGTTTTTTATCTCCAAATGATATGGAATCGTATGAAATGAATATTTACTGGATATATATGATATTTTAATCATTAATACTATTCTGTAAATTATTTACTTATAACAACATGGGCAATCTTTTTTTCAAACAAGTTCATTTTTGACTCATGTACCAAACATCGGCAAAAACGTCTGATATGAATTAACATTATTAAAAAATTATTATAACATTATAATATGTGATATGAAGTGAATTATAATATTTAAAGGAGGTAATTAGGCAATTATTAATTGAACAAACTTTATTATTCAGGAATATAAAGAAACGAACAAGACAAGTTGGACTTGAGGTAAGGGATCCTACTCCTCTCTTTCTTTTTAAGTACACTCTTTTATGTCATTCCTTTTAAATATCATCTTTCTTGTTATTGGGATGTTATTTAAAATTAATCCTACTATAATTTTTATTTTCATGTGATGAGAGACCCTATTCTCTCTCATCAATCCATTTTGGAAGTTTTGAGTGGCGCCGTTAGGCTGCCGAATTTTCGTAAGAGATCTAACCTCTCTCTTTCTTTTTAAGTACTCTCCTTTATGTCACTTCTTTTAAGCTCCTCTTTGTTATATTGGGGGATGTTCTTTTATATTCCTCTTTCTATAAACTTTATGTTAATATGATGAGATACCCTATTTGATCTCATCAATCCATTTTTGTAAGTTTTATGTGGCGCCGTTAGGCTGCCGAGTTTTCGTAAGGGATTTTTCATCTCACTTTTATTCCTGTGAGATTTATGATACATTTGCCACAATTTCCTTTGAGTGGTGTATGTACTGCCCAATATTCTACTCTTTGTGTAATATAATTTCTTTTATGAGTATTAACATCAATGATTTATTGTCCTTCCTTCATGGGGTGTATGTTTTGAAAGATACCCAAGTCGGTAAGGGAACCTTTCGCCATCTTTTTTAAAAGACTTCTTTTGTTGGGTCTTTTAATTTACATATTGTTATGTTGGGATATGTTCTCATATATCCTTATTGATGTAAATTTTATGTCCAAGTGATGAGATAGACTTTTTATCTCTCATCAACTCATTTTGATGTGACACCGTTAGGCTGTCAAGGGAACTTCTTAACCCAATCTCGATTTCTTTGGGTTCAACATGTAGTTATTGAATATGTCATACTTTGAATATGTGTGAATGACCTTTGATTATTTTACACTTAATATCCACTTATATTTGGTGTATTAGTTTGTCACACAAAATTATGTAATTGATTTATCCTTAAACCAAGGATACCATCTTTGTATGGGACTTCGTCTCAATCTCCTTTCATTGAGGCATATTTTATTTTATACACAACTTTCATTTATACGGTGTATAAACCCCTTTGACTTTTACATTTATCCAAAAGGAATCTTTTTTATACGAAGCATTTTACAAAACGACAAAAGGGAATGTTTTTGTCGTACGTATTCAGTGACAACGACTTCTCCGCCACTGTGACCATTATTTGGGTTTCGGCTTCCTCTACAAGTCATACCTTCTTTTTAAAAGAAAAATAAATATCATGTTTTACTTTTCTTTTATTTTGGTATTGAAAATGGTTTTCATAATGTTTTTATATCAATATTTTTTATTGATATCTTGTGATTGAATGGTGGAAATGTTATGTTTCGTTTATTCATGTTTTATGTGATACGATTATGTTGAGGTTCTTGGGAATTATTATGAAAACAGGTGGTTCCGTGATAAACTAAGGGCAGGTGAGCCCGATATAGCTCTCCAATGCATTGGGTAACGTGAAGGAGTGAAACGTTAAGGTTTCTCCAAAGAGATTTAGGGAATATACTGTGATGGGTATTCCAAACGTAACCAAGAGGGTTACTCCTTACGTAAGAATGTTATGAATGCCTCAAGTTACCTTTATGTCTTATGTTTTCTATGATTTATTCATGGTTTGATGAGGTATGTTAAAGTTCCTATGTTTTATGGGTAAAGTATGATTTCATTCTTATGTATATATGAACTCATGTTTACTTTCCATATTTTTATAACCCTTACTGAGCTTTTTATGCTCATCCCAGGTTTTTGAAATGTTTTTCACATGTCAAGGGAAAGGTACATAATGTGATGATAGTGTCAAGGATGTGTCAAGAAAGAATCCATGTTTTATTTTCAATATGTTTCCATTGATGGGAAGAATGAATACTGTCTTTTATGTAACCACTTTGTTTAAATGTGGAATGTAATGCAAGTTTCATGATCTAATTCTCTAAAACTCTAAACCTGAAAAGATCATCAATGTGTAATCTTGTAATAACTCAAGATTAAGTATGGTTTAAGGATGGGGCCTTATAATATATCAAGAAACTCATGTTTTCTATCCTCTATTTATTAATAGATAATACATGATTCTTCTTCATTTACCACCCTATATTTATTCATGATTACAAAAAATTTAAAATTGATATTTTTGGATGAAAACCAATTTTCTTCCAAAAGCTTACTTTCTAGAAATGTTTTCAAATGTTCATTAACATATTTTAAAACATGTATATATTAAATAATATTTTAATTTTTTTCTAATTTTTATAAATGTAAATTTAAATTCAATATTCATGTTTATTTCCCAAGAGAATTATTTTTTGTATTTTATCATCAATGTGTGTGGAAAATTCTTGTATGGGAGGAATGGAATTCACCACCATCATGAAATTTTTTTTATTTAAAGACTAATTTATAATTTATCAATGTTATATTAATAGGAATGTATTTTCAAAATGTTTTATTTTATAAAAGGTAATATGAAAACTAAAATTATAACTTCTATAAGAAATGTTTTCAATTAATTTTAATAATAAATTTATATATATTAATGTTTATATTAAAGGAATGTTATTTTGAAAATTTCTTTTTTCTTTTAAATTATTTCTCTAAATGGTAATTTTATCTTCCTCACGAAAAATTTCAACAGAATTATCATTCAAAATCATTCTATATCTACAATGACATCTTTTGATGTATCTTATTCTATCACGCAGAAATAAACCATGGATTCCATTATTTTTCATTCTCAATGTGGTTTTATTATAAAAATGTTTTTATAAAACCCTATCATCATCCACCCAATATTCCATGATATATTTATAAATATAAATTCTTATTTTTCATGTGTTGTTCTATGATGAAATTATAATAAGATAATAAAACCTATCTATTGTCCACTAGTTATGTTATGATGAAATTTTTACGAATAACATTTAATTTCATTGGTTATGAAATGAAGAATTTTTTTTGATCATGTGAACCACAGAAATATGGTTTTTATTATGATATGGGTAGGACCTATATCACAATACAATTAATTGGTGAATTTGAAAATAATATATAATATCTGAGGGTACATTGATTTGTATCCCAATCCAAAAAAGGTGGGTACAGTTGTGGTTTACAAAGGAAATGAATCGGGTACACAGTTTGTTAGAACATTCTGGAAGATTTTACATTAGTTTTTTCGTAACACTAATATGCTCTGAATGACCTTTTTATTAACATGGATAGTAAGTCGTCAATGGTTAAGTTTCATCCATATATATATTTGTTATGCTAATATTTTTCTCTCATGACTAATGTTATTTTATTTCATTATGATTAATTTATTATCAAATGAATATAATTATTTTATGACTTATTAATATGATCTTTGATATGAAGGTTATGTTTTTAAATTTCGGTGATCATAGTCTCATACACTTATATTAATATTATTCTTACATATCTCTCTTGTTTACCCATATTGAACATATGTGCTAACCCTTTCATACAACTCATTTCCACATGTTATGTTGAATTGATTAAAATAAGGTAGGAGTTTTAATGGTACTAATTGAGTAGGATTTATTGGGATATGTAATAGATATTACCAAAAAATATAATATTTTTTACCTAGTCTCCAAAACACTAAACAATTATAGTCCTCAGGATTTTCTTTATGTTATGTGATGAATATTTATATAAAATGTTTTGATATCTATTTATTGGAATCATCGGTTTCTGTAGATGGTATCATATAAATGGATTAATTAACCATTATAAAGTATAATGAGAAAACTGTTGTAAAATTCCTATGGGTATTTCGAAGGATATGTCCAGTGATATCTCTAAGGAAAAGACTAAGGATGAGTTAAAGAATAATAAGAGTTCAAGGAATTTTGGTAAAGGATATATTGAGTGGTTTAAAAGTAAGTAAATCCTGAAGTAGATAAACCACTTGTATGTGGATATAGATAATATTTACTGTAGGGTAATAAATCATAAATTGGAGCATTGATCTAGACTTGATTGTTACATGGTGCATGACAACAAGCCTTGCTACATACCTAGTTAAATTCAAACATTTATATATTTTTAATTTGATAAAATAGATTCCATATTTTTAATCAAATAATTAATATTTTATTATACGTTTAACTAATTTTTTGGTCTTAATAATTAGAAAATTAAATAAAAATTAATCATCTTTTGTTAAGGTTAAATGTTTTGTTTTTTGTATGTTACATGTGCCTATGTTAAAGTTAATTTTAATAACACAATTGTTTTTTATATAATGTGTTTAATATTTAAAATATTTTTTTTCAATATACTTAACATAAATAAATTTATTTTAGATTTATTTATTTAATCACCATGTGTTAAAAATTAATTAGAATTATGGAAATAGAAGTGGAAAAATGAAATAAACTAAATGTATAAGGAATAACACGATGAAAGAATTATTTTTGGTGGTTTTCATTTACCATATAATATTTAACCTTCATTATTTTATTAAATTTTCAATGAAATTTTAGTGGAGTTACCTCTAATTATGGAACAATTTTTGGTTCATAAAAAATTGCTATCATCCTCATGTATAAAAGTGTCTTTACTCTATACTATCCTTGAAAATTTTAATGAAATTTTTCTCAAAAAAATTATTCCAAAAGAAATTCTTACCTTCATTATCCAATCATATATTCATTATTTTTTTAAAAAATACATCCTTGAATGGATTTTGTTCAAAAAAATGTAGGATACTTGAAGGAGTGGTAACATCTTTCCATGAGTGTTTTTATTTTATTTTATCAACAAGATCATTCAATTATTATAAAAAAATTATGAAATATTAACCTCATTTTAGTTAATATATTAATTTTTTTAATGTTTTGGTAATTACCTAAAACCATATATATATCCGTAAAATGGGTAATGAAATCATCATTTTTGGTATAATTGACTTCCACCTTGCAAATCAATTTCATACAGTTTTTCGTTTCCACCTATCACTATTTGTTATGATTATTGATAAAACTATATATTTTCTATTTATATAATAATTATAATATTTTAATAATTATATCATATATATTTCATTTTAAATTTCCATTCTATAGGGGATACTATAACATCGTTCATGTGTATATGAGAGTACCCACTCGCGAAATGATTTGATTCGTTTTAACTAATGTTTTACAAGGATGTTAATGACTATAAATATATTGATATAAAAGAAATAATTATTATGTTCATGATATATTTTTAATTATATAATTATAAAATATCATTAATATTATAACATTTTCACTGACTGAATTATGATAATTCCATTCATGTATATTTTTATTACCGTATTCATGAAGGGATGTGACTCTATATTTTCACAGCCACAAAACATTGAATATTTGTATAAACATATTTAATAAAATAATATGTAATTTTTTATATTATGATAATGATGTAAAGATAAATTAGTATTTACCTATTTGTAAAATTATTATTGAAAATGGAAATGTTACTCATGAGTACATATGGTCTACCGCCTCCACGATCGTAACATACATCATTTCCCTAAACCCTATTAAATTACTAGGTAGAAAATTATAATTGATTTATAAATATGATAATTATTTCATGAATATTATATTTCAGATGGTAGAACCATGCTCAATCTAATGGGAATAAAAATAAACAACCTAACTATATACGAAAAACAAAGTGGTTTGTACCTTAAATATAACTTTAGCATGGAATTAATCATAAAAATGTATTATTTTTTTAAACACAATATGGTATGATATATATAATCATGTTTTGGTAAAATATGTATAATTAACTTATATCATTTATAAAGTAGGTTCTATATAGTATGAAAGATGTTGACACTTATGGTATATTATTTCTTGTGTCCCATTTATTTTTTAGAGACATGTGAAAATTCACCACTCTTTTTAATTATGTGTTCTACATAATGACCCTTGGAAATTTAATATCTTTAACATCGTTAATTTCAATATATTTAATATTTCATTTACTTTATTATCTGTTATGTATAATGATACAAAATATTTTTAAGGCATTAAGTGATTTTTATGTCTATTTTACTTCTTTTAGTCCTATAATTATAGTATGCACCTATATTATATTATGAGGTGTATATAATGTCCATTATACATGTAATATCATGAAATTAATTATATTAATAATATTTTATGTATTATTTACTTGTTTTCTTTCATGTTGAATACATTTCAATGATTAAATTGTGGTAATGATTTGATATCATAATCTCATCATTACTAGTTATTTTTTATTATTAGTTTTCTAATGATAAAATCCTATGAACCTTCTATCTTAAAATAAGCATATTTCCTTATAATATGTTTATTTATTCCAAATATATGTTTTCTCTTCATTTTCCAATTACTATGTACGAAAGAATTCAAAGGTAATGTTTTTATAAAAAACAATTTTCTTTGTTAAAATCCTCTTTAATTACAAAACTATTTTTATTGATTTCTCAAGAAAAATATTAAAAAATCACTATAATTTTTTTAGTACATTTTTTCCCATAATATAATTTGTACAATTTTTTTAGGGGAATAATCATATTGTTTTAGAAAATATTTTTTATTTTTCTTTTACTGAAAATGTGACATGACTATTTATGTATGAAATTAAAGGGATTTCCTATCGTCATGAATTTTTTTTCTATTAAATCATACATTATAAAATTATGGGGTTATTTTCAATCAAATATATTTTAAGAAAAATATGTTTAATTTTTTGTTTCAATTTTGAAATGATTTTTCCTTCCATAAATTTTTAATGATTTTTAAATATTCGATTATAGATTTAAATGTTTATTTAAAAAAAAATTATATTTAGAATCTGAAATGTTTGAAATAATATTTTTAATAGTGGAATGTCTATTTTTCTATATAACTAATCTATTTTATATTTTATTCAAAAAATTATAATCTTTTGGTTTCTTATTTTGATGTAACTTCTTTTTTTCATTGGACATTTACAAAGTATACAATTATTATTTTTCAAATATGTCTCTTTTCTATAGTGAATGATAATATGGTATGTTTATGAAACCCATTTCATTTCAAGTGTAATGATATGAGTAATGATTTATAATCACGAGGAACACATAAAAGTGGTTTTCATTAGGATGTGGGTGGGACATTAATTTCTATCCAATGCAATGGATATTGTTTCTTTTTGTCTAACAGTTAAGGGGTAATTAGGTGGATAGAAGAAGCTTGAAAATCATGTCACATGGGTGGTTATCCAAAACAAAAAATAATTATGGTACATAAGTCGTTAGCTAAACCCAAAGCTGGTACATGGGTTGTTCACTGATTTATAACATGTTATAACTTTCTTAGTCGGCGCCTCATCATATATTCTTCGATGATGGAGTTTACTCCACATATCTATGTGTCATACCACTATTATTATAACAATGATCATGATTATTGATTTACTTATGATTCATATCTTATATATTACCAATATTAAATCTATGACTCAAGATTATTTTCTTCAATATGAAAGCGATGGATTTCAAATGTACTTTTCATGTTATCATTCAATTGTAATAATTTTATTCTTAAATATGTCCCTTTATAAAATTTTTGAGCATCTAATATCATCATTTATTAGGATTCATATCAATTGGTTATAAATATAGGTTGTAGTTAGGTTATTTTTAAGAATTATGATAAAGGTGAATTTCATTATGGAAAAGTTTTGAGATCATTCACCAAATTATGACACTGTTCATATATTCTCCCAATACAATATAATATTATGGTTCTAAAATGTATTGTTGTGTAATATATTTAATTTTCATATGAAAATATGTAGAATCAATGTTTGAGAATTCTTTTTACTATATTTATTTTCCAGAAGTCTTAATACTAAGGGGGGAGTTTCTGGTGCGGAACCACCAATGGGTTATTTTGTTGATGGAGATGAGATCTTAATTATCCATGGTCATGTCTCGACTATTATTTATAAGATAGAGTAGTTGATGAATGAATAAAATGGTAAATAGTTTGTAGTAAGATAAGGGAATCCAATTATGAACCTAGACACGCACTCCCAGTATTTTGTTTCCTGGGATAAATTTTCAGATCAAGGGTTATAACAGCTAGTGTTCTACATATCAATCAGTGAATATGGATAAACATCATCATGTTGGACACTTATAGTAATTTAAAAATATATTATAGAAATGGGGTGATTTCACATTTGATTTTGGGATTGGTTATCGAAAGTCACATTGTGGCAGTGACATGGTTTGGGTAATCATATATTGGATAACAAAGGCATCCCATCATAATCCTATATGGTACCCCTACTTAGTGGATTAGAATGGGAGACTATATGTCCATGAAATTAACTGTCTAAATGGGGTCCCTGGTATAATCATCATATGTAGGAACATTCATTTTATTATGAGGTTTGTATAGAGGAAATGAATGGATTTTTTGGAAAAAGTGTTTTTTGGAAGATCCTTTCTCCCACAGACTGACGACCATCTATCAAAAGTTTTACAAGTTCTTGAGGACACCGTCAAGCATGTATACTAGGGTTTGAGTGTTCTTGTTAGAAAAATATACCTCCCAATTTTATTTAAAAAGTAATATCTTATAGAGTACAAGACAGATGAATCACTATGATTCATTATTCAGTAGAATCTTTTTTTCTCCCATGTGCAAGATAGAGGCATGAGAGGATGTGCTAAAAAGACCACATATCACATTAGAGTCTTTAGATAATGTAAAAATAATGAAGAATCACATGTTTACAATTTATTTTTGAGATAAATATTATATTGATCACCATTTATGACCACAATAGTTTATGATTCGGGATCATGTTTGTAAGAAACTGGGTTCTTAGAATGGGTCAAAATCCCAAACCTGTTTAAATTTTTGACTTGTCCATGAGAAAACTGGAGAAAATGGGCAGTTTTTGGAAATTTCTAGACTACACGCTGTGTACTTTACGTACACTCTGTGTATATGTTAAGTGAGTGATCGGCCGTGTGCTCACCGAGTACATGTCATGTGATGACCGGGTAAAAATTTGTCAATACACGTCATGTAGTTTTAGACACATAGTGTACCCTTGACCATGTGGAGGTCATACATGTCATGTAGGCCTATTGGCCGGGTAGAATTGTATAACAAATTACATGTCGTGTTCTTAAGGGACACGATATGTTGTCTATCCGGGTATGAGGGATATACATGGTGTGTGATTAAATCAGTGAGGAACATGAGGAAAACAAAGAACACACCGTCTACCCCTAGGTACATGGCGTGTACTCATGTCGGCAGGTTCTAGAAAGTATGTTGGAAGAATTCTAGCTACCATACAAACAGTTAAATGATATACATGGCATGTAGTCCAAAAGTACATGTCGTGTAGTTTCTTTTTTTGTGTTAAAATGGGCAGTAGCCTCATTTGGAAGCAGAACCACATATTTTAGCTGGGTTTCATGAACCAAGCGGGATGAAGCTTCATTCCTCTCCTGATTCATCGTCCAAAGTCTGATATGATCATGGTTAGATGTGTTGGAACCCCCTCGGTAAGGCCTTGATTCCACTTGATCTGTTTTGTTTTATTTCTGTTCTTGAAAGAGTTATCGGGGTTTGAGTGGTTTTGATTCTTTTATAGATATACCACGTTTTAGACATAATTGGATGTAGTTATAGGAGAGTAGCATCTTACAAGTCTCTAGTAGGAGTTTCATACCTCTTTTTGTGTTTTTTTCGTCATTTGAGTAGCGCGACCTTCTGCGCGTTTTTGGGTATTTTGAGCGGGGCCCGTTTTATCTTTTGTTTCATATTGAATTGATTGTTGAAACTATGGGGTTCCTTTTTGAATTCCAGGTTACCAATTTTTCATGAGTGGGGCCAGGTGAGGGGTCATTTACAATCTGGGAATTTTGGACAGGGAATGCCAAAAATTTTTATATTGAAATATTAACGATTTAAACTATTTAGTTTAATTAATAAGGCTTTATATAAATTATTCGATGCATCCAAGAACTCAACGATATTAATTGTTACCCTTTGGGTTAGGGAAAATCATCTATTTAGAATGTTTTTCATGTTTATATTTTCTATTTAAATATGTTATATATACAATTGCTGAATTGCATATGCTGGAACATTTGGGTTGTGTTGGGCATGTCCCGTATATTCTTGAGTGATGCTGACCATAGGTTGGGCTTGGCCTGGGTTACATTGGGTGGTTTTGACCATGATATTGGGTGGAATAGACGTCGGCTTAAGAGAGGATGATTGTCAGGTTGGGCATTTCCCGAGTTAGTGGGATGGAAAGGCCATCAGACTTGAGAGGCATGGTCATATGGACACTAGGTGTCAGATGTGTAGTGGATTGGGTACTATTTTGGTGATTACAGCACACACAAAAACATTGAGTATTGTGCACACTGAGATACTTTGTGATGTGTTTGGTTTGACCACTTGTGTGGGTAAGGGCCCCCATTAGTTTCGGTTTAGGTACTATTGGTTGGGGGTTCTTTTCGTAGGAAGCCACATGGCAGGTGAGGAGCCTTCAGGGGATATTGTTTAGGCTATCGGGTTGGGGACCGAGGATCGCCGTTATTTAAGGGTAGATATCGTTGTCCCTCTGGTTTAATTATTTGAGGGTAGACATCGTTGTCCCTTCGGATACTTTATTCTAAGGGAAGACATCGTTGTGCATCCAGTTGCATATTGAGTACAGGAATCGATGTTCCTTCGGGTTACTGTTTCTTGGGCGTGCCTTCGGGACGTCGGTACTTGAGACACGCGGTGTTAATGGGAACATGGTTCCGGGTTACATTATAGTGATTCCGGCATTGGCCGAAGAAAGTGACACCCAATGGTGGCTGATGAGCACTAGTGGAGTTGGTGTTTATTTTTTCATTGTACTATTTACTGATTCCCTTATAAATTCATGAATGCTTAAACACAGATATTAGGTACGCACCTTTTGGTGGTATCCTACTGAGAATTGTCTCACACCCTGCAAGGGCCCTTCGGGACGCGTGCAGAATGTATGGATTTACATGCAGGAAAGATGCAAGCCTCAGGAGCAGGGCTGTATTAGCTATTTATTGGAGATGGTATGGACTTTGCGGTCTTACCTGGGTAGAGTTTACCCTTTTTTTCTTTATTCCTGTATCATCCAGCTTTCTTACTTGTCTCTACTTATGGTTGGACTTTGGAACCTTTACATCTGGATATTTATGACCTATTTTGGATGCATATTCTATTGTTCAATAGTATATACAAGTGATAAGCATGCTGCTATTTTTATTTCCGATGTGTAGTTTATATTTATTGCTTTTGATATATGTTGATATTGATTGTGATTTTTCTCTACGGATCTTCTTCGACTCTGCTGAGTCATTTATTCCACTTCAACTTTACTGTTATACTTGGACCAGTACCATTATTATATACTCAGAGAGGGTATAGCCTCCCCACTATACATATCAGACCCTCACTGCTAGTCGACATCCTTTGGTGTTTGGGGAGGTACACCAAAGGTAGTAGCAGCCGACCCGTTTAGCACTATTCGGGTGGCTGTTTGGGTCCGGGTTGTTAAAAAGTGGTATCAGAGGAGTTATTTTTAGGGATTTATTAGCAGTGTCTTTCTGGATACTAATGAGATTGTGATTTCTCTTTTTATTTCTGCTGGTATTACTATTTGGGATATGGTAGACAAGATATATTTTGTTACTGGAACTGGGTTTCTAGCTTGTGATTGGGTGCCAGTAGCCCCAAGAATGATGGATGGACCAAATTTCCATCGGTGGGAATTTTGGTTTTTCTTTTTTTCTCATATTACAGTTTATATGATTTCAAGCTCGGTGCCTCACATGGTGTGTGATAATATTGATTGTGATTTGTGAACCTTGACTCGGTGCAGTAAGGGAGAGTTGGACCTTGGCCTAGTATGGGAAGTCATGGTTTCCTGGCTTTCGATAGGCACATTTTAGGATATTTTAATTTCATAACTACTTTTATGCTTTGTGATGTGATAATACCATGTGAATGAAATAAGTTTTCATGCTTTATAGGCTTTGCAATGTGAATAGGTGAAATTCTTGATATAATAGCTGGTTGTTTCAATGTCTTATGCCATTCTTGTATATTTGTAGAATTTCATGTGGAAGGATATTTGGGACTATCTCTTATACGAGAAGGCTAGTACTATCTGTTGAGGTTATTTTTATCACCAGGACTCGGAAACTCAGTTGTCAGTTTGATGCAATGTTGGTTTTTAGGATGACCGTGGCCCGAGTTAATTTTGATACTTGTCCCTATTGAAGGGAGGTTAAGAAGGTTGTGGGGATGGGATTCCATCGGGCATGGATCCGGTGCAGGCAGTACGATAGCTGGGTATGGAATCGTTCGGGCCATGGCTCAACGAGCAGCACTGATCAAGCCCAGTACGTGTCTTGCAAGGGATCGACAGAGGCGTGCAGGGTATAGATCCATTCATGAAATATCTGACGCGGGAGTTCTAGTTACAGTACCCACCAATATTTCAGGGAGATGGTGGTTTCTAGGCAGTTGAGAACTAGATATAGAGTATTTAGGTGATATTTGAGCAGCTCGAGACGCATCAAGGTCATAGGGTCAAGCTGGGGACATACATGCTGTGAGGACTAGAAAAGTGTTGGTGGGATGTGCAGGTTCAGGCTCGTATGCATGAGGGACTGACATGGAATGACTTCGAGGATAGGTTATTTGAGCACTTTTACACAGAGACACTGAGAACAGAGAGATCTTGGTAGTTTATGAGTCTTCAGTAGGGGGAAATGTTCGTTATTGACAATGAAGTTACATTCACTGAGCTGTCTCGCATTGCACAAGGAATGGTAAGAAATGATGCGGCTAGGGTGAAGAGCTTTTAGGATGGATTACGACACACCATTAGGGGACAAGGTGAATATCATCAGGCTTGGTTCTTTCTCAAAGGTGGTGAACAAGGAGCTCATAGTGGAGGGAATCCATAGCGATATTCCCCAGGTTGGTCGGGCGACAACTTCAGTTGATAGTTTAGATAGCAGGGTGTTAGGTCGGGATGAGTTACAGTAGGGCAGTCCGGCTAGGGATTTAGCTAGACAACCTCGTACCAGTTCTGCAGGGGTTTTCTTTCAGTGTGGATAGTCAGGGCAGGTTTAGACTCAGTGCGATAGGCCTATAATGAAGTTCTGGGCATATGGATAGGTTGGGCACCTTGAGAGGTTTTTCCGGGATCCTACTCAGACAGCCGACTGGTAGAGACTAGAAAATATGGTGGTATCTGGAGTTGGTTCATTTTCGGTAAAAGGAGAGGGTATCTGAGGTTTAGCTTCATGTGGAGGATGTGACAGAGATAGTGGGGACCCGCTGAGGTGTCAGTGGCTGGTTTCTAGAGTATCACCACAGGGAGGTCAGGCTTCAGGTTGCTATACATCAGGACACATGCACGTTGTGCAGCTATTTGAGGCTGATTACACTGGTGAGCCGATGATGGTTAGAGGCACACCATAGGTGTGGCTGTGATTTCCATGTTTCCTTTTTTCATGACCTGTTGAGGTATTTTCGTCTTGAGTGCACGTGATGAACATGATCTAAGTTGACTGGCTGGATTCTAGTTAGTGGGATTGACACCATATCAGGAGCGTGATTTAGTTATATATATATATATATATATTAGGTGTCATGGGCATCAAGGAATCAAGGATGTAGGTTACATGAGGTGTCATGGGCATGAATGTATCAAGGATGCAGGTTACTTGAGGTTCCATGGGCATCGGGGCATCAAGGATGTGGGTTACCTGAGGTGCGAGGCAACAGGACCTCATGGAGGTGGACACCTATGTAGTGTGGGATATGTTGGGTGTCAGGAACGACATAGGAGCACCAATGAGGTGCAGGGGTGATGATGCATCATAGAAGGACAATGCGTCCGGAAAACAGGTTAGTGAACCTTTTTTTGTTTTTAGTTTGGTGGGGATGAAACCGAGTTAGGAAATTTCTATGGTGGGGAGCACCCTTGAGCAATTTAGCAATAACCTTTGAGACTGGGAAAGTATGGGTTACTTTGATTGGGGTGGTATGATTGGTGCCATCTCTGGGTTTTGTTTTAGAGCTCATGGACGTGTTATGTTAAGGAGGGGAGATTGTAATAACTCGGGCTTTTAGAATGGGTCAATATTCCGACCTTGTTTGAATTTTTGAGTTGTCACTCAGAAAACTGGGAAAATTTTGAAATTTCTAGAATTTTCTAGACTATATGACGTGGACTTATAGTACACGATGTGTATAAGTTATGTGAGTGACTGGCCCTGTTCTTTCCAAGTACATGTTGTGTGATGACAGTGTAGAAATTTATCACTACACGCCATGTAGTTTTAGACACACCATGTACCCTTGACCATGTGGAGACCATACATGGAATGTAGCCCAATTAGCCGGGTAGAATTATTTAGCCCGGTACACACCATTTTCTCCTTGGACACGCCGTGTAGTCCATCCATGTATGGGGGATATACATGGCATGTGAGTAAGTCAGCGAGGAAGAGAAGGAAAACCAAGAACACCTCGTGTACCCATAGGAACTTGTCGTGTACTCATGTCGGCAGGTTCTGGAAAGTAATTCTGTGGAATTCCAACCTCCATATGAACAGTTGAACGATATACACAGTGTGTAATCCTAAAGTATATTCCATGTCTTTTTTTGTGTTAAAATGGGATGCAGCCTCGTATGGAGGCAAAATCACATATTTTGGCTGGGTTTCATGAGCCAAGTCGACTGAAGATTCATTCCTCTCTCAGTTCTTCGTCTGAAGTCGGATTTGATCACGATTAGAAGCATTGGAACCCCCTCGTTACGGCCTCAAAAAATCATGATCTGTTTTTTTGTTTTATTTCTATTATAGAACGAGTTTTAGGGGTTTGAGAGGTTTTGATTATTTTATAGATCTACTGCATTTTAGACTTAATTGGAGGCTATTATCGGAATAGTAGCATCGTACGAGTCTCAGGTAGGTGGTGCATACCTATTTTTGTGTTTTCATGGTCATTTGGGCGGCACGCCCTTCGGCGCATTTTTAGGTATTTTGAGGGGGACTAGTCTTATCTGTTGTTTCATATTGAATTGATTATTGGACCTATAGGATGTTTTGGGTATGCCAAATTACCAGTTTTGCATGAGCGGGGCCGGGTGAGAGGCCATTGCTCATCGGGGTATTTTGTTCAGGGAATGCCAAAATGGATTACATTGAAATATTAATTATTTAAACTATTTTGATTAATTATTAATCCTTGATAAAAATTATTGGAGGCATTCAAGACCTCAGCGCTATTAATTGTTAACTGTTGGGTTAGAGAAAATCAACTGTTTAGAATGTTTTGCCTATTTATTTTTTCTGTTTAAATATGATATATATGAAATTGATGAATTGCATATGCTGAAACCTTTGGGTTGTGTGGGGAATGTAATGAATATTATTGAGTGATGATGATCACAGGATGGGCTTGGCATGAGTTACTTTGGGTGGTTTTGACCATGGGATTTTGCGTTATAGACATCGATTTAAGGAAGGATTACTGTCAAGTTGGGATGGCCCGGGTTACTAGGATGGAAAGGCCATCAAAAATGAGAGACATAGTCGTAGGGACATGAGGTTTCAGAAGTGTTTTGGATAGGGTACTATTTTGGTGATTACCACTGACCCGGAATCTTTGAGTAGTGTGCACATAGAGATACTCCATGTTGAGGTGGTTTTTACCACTCGTGTGGGTAGAGGCCCCCATTAGTTGCAGTATAGTTGGGGGTGATTATCGTAGGAAGCTACATTTTAGGTGTGAATCCTTCAGGGGATA
Source organism: Viscum album (assembly GCA_963277665.1). Lineage (NCBI taxonomy): Eukaryota > Viridiplantae > Streptophyta > Magnoliopsida > Santalales > Viscaceae > Viscum > Viscum album. The sequence continues at coordinate 1,824,558,862 of OY728128.1, read as the reverse complement.
GCGTTGAGGGTATTGGGTTGGGGGTCGAGGCTCTTTTTTATTTGAGATCAGATATCATTGTCCCTCCGGTTACGTTATTTGAGGACATACATCGCTATCCCTATAGATACGTTATTTTTTTAGGGTCAGACATCGCTTTCACTCCAGTTACATATTGAGGACAGGCGTCTCTCTTCCTCTGAGATACTGTTTCTTGGGTGTCCCTTTGGATGGTCGGTACTTGAGACACATAGTGTCAGTGGGAACATGGTGCCGGGTTACATGACAGAGTTTTCGGCATTGGCCGAAGCAGGTGACACATCATGGTAACTGCTGAGCACTAGTGGAGTTAGTTTTTATTTGTGCATTGTACTATTTTCATCTTCTCTTATAAATGAATGAATTCTTAGACACATATATTAGGTACGCACCATTGGGTTGAATCCGATTGAGATTTGTCACACACCCTACACAGGCCCTTCGGGTTGCGTGCAGACTTTATGAAGTTACATGCAGGAAAGAGGCCAGCTTCAGGAGCTGGGATTTATTAACTATTTCTTGGAGATGGTATGGTCCTTGAGGACTTACCTAGCTGGAGTTTACCTTGTTTTTCTTTATTCCTTTATTTTCATGATTTATTGTTTATAGCTACTTATGGTTAGCCATTGGAACCTTACATCTTGATATGTATGAATAGTTTTGGATGCATGTGCTATTGCTCAGTAGTATTTATAAGTGATTAGCCTGTTTCTGTATTAATTTCCACTACTGTTGTTCATATTTATTGCTTCCGGTGTTTGTCAATATTGATTGTGCTTCCGCTCTGCGTGTCTGGTTCGAGTCTGCTGAATCATTTATTCTGCTGCATATTTAATATTATACTCATTCTTGTACATTTATTATATCCTCTTAGAAGGTATAGCTGCTCCACTATACCTATCATACCCTCTCTTCTAGTTAGTAGCCTTTGGTGTTCGGGGAGGTGCGCCTAATGTAGTAACACCCAACCTGTTTGACACTGTTCGGGTGGTTGTTCAGGTCCATGTTGTTACAATGTTTCCTTGCTTGTCTAACCTAGACTATGTAATATATAGATTTAGATATAGGGAATGATATAGAATTTTTATATTATACCATTAAATATGTTAAAGTGTATTTTTCTATTAATCTATCTGATAGCTTATCTAGAGAGGTACTGACCCATGCTTAATGACTTCTATATGTCATAGATTTGTTAATATTATGCCAACATGTCTTATGATTTTTCTCAATAGGATGTGGAATTAGATTATGATTATTATTTTGAGGATTATCTCAGAACTAATATTGAAAAATAAATTAAGGATCTATATGGGGGATTTATCCAAATAGTATAAGTGATGTGGAATCTTATTTGCATACAAGACATGAATATGGAGAGATAATAATATGTACATGAACAAATACAATAGTTGTTCTAAAAAGAGATATTCGGCCCTTAGAAGGTAGTAACATTTACATATTGTTTTAATGTAGTAATACAGAATGATCCATTTTTTATATCTGGTATGGATCATTATATTTTTGTGAAATCATGATGATTATTCAATCATTGTGATAAACTGGGATATTGCGACTTGGGGTTAGTTCATCCATTTAATGTCAGAAGGGGTAAAAGTAAAAGGGTCATCTACATTGACAATACATGATAATAATTTAATTCATAATGGTTATTTAATACCATATGTGAAAATTTATATCTAAAATATTTCAAATATTTTATTTGGGGTTTTCTTAAGGGGTAAAACTAATGATCTTCACAATAGGTAAAATAAAAAAATTATGAATATTCTAGGTTTTTTAAAAGTGGGAATGATGCACTTATTTTGGTATAATCAAAATTTATTCTATCCCATAGAAATCCTTGATGTACAATTCTACACTCTCATTACTAATGTAGTATCTGAAGGTTACTACCTAATAGAAAGCCACTTATATCATATTCGATCATGTTGGATCTGCATAAATATGTTATTTAATCCATTTATGTATTTTTATAAATTATATCACTATAATCTATGTTATCATGGTGGAAGATAATATTCGTTTATATCTGGGAAGTTTTATGGCTTAAAGATTTTTTCCATTTTAGTGAGAATTTAAATTTGTTACTTGGGGAGGTCTCTCATACCATTACAATGTTGGTTACCTAGTAATTATCTCTCATGTGCAATTTTTTTATATTATGTTATGTGTTTTCGAATAACATATTTTCCATGTGATTCATTAAAAATAGTCAGAAACATTATTTAAATTGTTAAACCTAATAAAATTGACCATGTGAATCCATATTCTTGATGGAATTGGCCCCCATAGAGAATTTCAATACCTGGGGTTTTCTTGTGTAATTTTTATTTTTTATTACAAATAATTATGTGAAAACCCCATATTTGATATTTTTCTATAGAATAAAAAATATAATGACTATAATGAATCAAATGTAAATTCAGTGGAAATACCACAAAATATGATTTTCCATAAAAAATGGTGTCCCAATTTCTTAAATGGATCATTAGAAAATCATATATCATATTTTACTATATATTGTTGTGTAAAATAAGAATGAAGTCCCATTTACATGATATACAAAGGAATCGTGTCCCATGAACATGTGGAACTCTGGCATGGAATCCAGCAGTCAAGTAATAATAGGGCACGACGTCCCATATATCTATGATAATTGGGAATGAAATCCAATATACTTGTAATACCCAAGAATGAAATCATCATACATATGATACATGGTAATGGGGCCCCATATACTTTTGGAACTCAACCATGGATTCCTGTATAATTTTTATAATGATTCATTGCATCCAATATAATTATGATACTCTGGCATGGTGCCTCATATAATTATGATACATCATAATGTAATTCCTTAAAAAAATAAATCATGAGCATGGTATCCCATTTACATTTGATAAAAAGGCATGTAATTCCATATACTTATGACAATGTCTCATCCCATCCCATATATATGTGATAATTGAAAATGGTGATAAATATACTTGTGATAAAGGGGATTTTCATACCATATACTTGAGATATATGGGACTGTTATCCCTTTTTCATTTGATACATGAGAATGAAATCCCTTATACATATGACACATCTAAAGGGAATCCCTTATTATATGTCATACTTAGGCATGTCATACCAAACATCATTTTTTGACTCTAGTGTCTAGATATGTATTATTAAGATAAAACTGTGATCATAACTAGTACTATGTATATATATTTGTGTCTAATTTTAAATTTCACTTTTTATGTTTTTCATATGCACAATAAGACACACACACACACACACACACACACACACACATATATATATATATAAACATAAATGTATATTTTCTTGATGGAATCATTTCAGAGGTTCTCTGGTAATATGAAAAAGATTGTAGGGCTAGCTTGGTGTCCTTTAGAAAGATGATTCAACCTATTATTATGTCCATTTCTATTTTCTATTATTATATATTTACAATACTCTTATTATATGCAAAAATGGATACTTCCAGACACTTTAGGTTGTTTCCTACTATGTATGTATTGCATCATGTTATATCTGCCATTTTGTACTTGCATAGAATTTATTGATTCATGTATGAATAGGGGTATATGACTGGTTGTATATACATGATTTGATTGCATCATGGCTGCCTGAAATAATAATACTGAGCTATAAATCAAGATTCTATCTAGAGATAGTATTTTTGTCTTCTTGATTTTTTTATAAACCTGGTGTATGTGTTCATATCACTATATTTTCATGTCACTTTTATTTATATACATGTCATTATATCATTTAATATATTTTGTTTAGTTATTCTACTAATGAATGTTTATCTAATCTAAATGATTTATTTAATTCAATTAGTTGATATTATTCATCCTCCATTTACACAATAATTAATTTCGAATCTTATTATGATCAAGAGGGTATAGTATCCTCATTATGACACCTTGGACCATTAATTCAACATGAAAACCAATATTAAATAGGGGAATGCTCTTTCGGTCATGAGATCGATCATGTTTGGCTACCATGGAGTTCTTTGGGCTGGAGATGTTACATAAAAAGGGAAAATAAGTTTTTTCCCATGAAAATGTCATCACCATACTCATAAACGATCTATTGAAATAATATGGATTTTATCACATGACTATATATATATTAAAAACATTATAACTTCAATAGACAAAAATATAGATTAATATGTCATTAAAATATCAGTAGTAATATTTCATGAATAAAATACACTTTTCACTTTGAAATTACATCATTAAAATATTAAAAAAAATTATTAATGACAATATATTATATAAATAGTACCTCATAAACATGTAGGGATTCATCAAAACATTGAACTTCTATGATGGTATAAAATTCGGTTTGGGTTAGGTACGATAAAATAGAAATTACGTTCACTTTTATTGTAATAAGAGACATGTTCCTCGCTTTAAAAATGAAAAGAATAATCCTTTGAGTTTATTTAATGAATGTTAAATCATGACTGAAAATGAAAAAAAAATTACTATGATATAAATATATAATATGTTCAAACATTTTAGTGAAGACATGGACATTATAGAGAAATATTTATTACCAATGGGGAAAAATGTACCCTCTCTCAAAAACATGTTCATGATAATTTTATGTAAAAATTGATAAATTTTTTAATATTACATGATAATCCAATGAGTAATCCAAGGAAAATAAAATTAAATTATTATATCTTTTAATTATCATAAAATATCATCAATGTAATTTCAAGCAAAAAAAATGTAGATTATAATTGGATTGAAACATAAATATCATACCACAAGTTGATTCATTATTATTAGGATTTTATTAATACTAAATAATAAACATATATTTATTAATAATATATTATAGAACCTTAATCCGAATTTTTCACCCATAAATGATTTTCTCAAGACATCTTATAACCTATTTATTAACAATTATTTATTAAAATAAAATTTCTGGTTGATATCTCTTTTGTTTTTCATCCATGATTTGGTTTATTAGTAATATAATATATACATAGATCAAGGCTAAAAAATATGAATAAGTTTAATTACATTACTATTACATATATAATCATTATATAAATATTTATAGTCATACCTAAATATAAGATATATAAATATTAATTACACTACCCACAGAGATAGTACATTAAATATATGAATGATTGAAGGTTTCACATTTCCATTGAAGGATGCAATGATAGAAAAATAATAATTTAACCTTACAGAATAAAATTTTGTCATATATATTTAAAATAAAAATTAAATTCTTCATATTATTTTTCATGTAACATTAATTCCAAAATATGAATCACGTCACTATTTGGAGGTGATTTTCTACACGTACACAAGAGCATTAATCTCACTTTATATTTGTAGAAAACTAGGTGGATAAATTTAGTTTAATAATAATAATAATATTTTATTATGTACAGTTTACTTATGATATTTTTTTATTATGATTACCATATATTTATTGGTGGTAGAAGAAGAAATAAAATGAAAGAGGGATGGTAGAAATGGAACATCATCGTTTGTTGAATTCCTTTAGATCCCTTGTGAAGGAAACTTTAGTCGATTATTCATGAACATAAAACACCACTACTTCGTGAATATGTAATTTTAAAAATTATTTGTGTATGTTTTTTAGTATATATTTGGTTCATGTTTGTGTAAATAAAGGATAAGAGTGAGTCCATTTGTACGGGAGGGATGGAAAATGCATGTTATTTAAATATATGAAAATATAATAAATTCCTTTTAAACTGAAATGATTCCAAATTTTCATAAAGTTGAAGAAATGTTGTCCATACTATAAATTCCATCATCACGTTACCTTTATATAGATTTTGATGTCATATTTAAACCATAACATTTATATTAAGCATTTCATTAATAAAATATACCATTAAACACATTAATGGAATTTTTAATATTAATGTATTTTGCTTTTACAATTTAGTATAAAAACCAACAATATAATGAAAATGATTATTATTTAATTTATAATCTAGTAATACTATCAACATAATCAATAATTATTGACTTATTAAATTAATTTAAATTAACATACATTTCACAAATTAAAATAGTTTTTTGGAAAAATATTTTTTTATACAGACAACGAACACTTTCCAAAATCATATTTATAGAAATATGATATTCTATGAAATATATTTTTTTTATTAGTATATACTTTTATATATTTTTCTTTTCAAAAAAATCAATATCGATTTTTGATATACAAAAGTATTATGGTTATCTTGTGTTATATGATTAACTAAGTTAATAGAGAATTAACTGTATTTTTTAGATTAGCTTTTAGTAAATGAAACATCATGATTGTATTTATTTAAAAGAAGTATAAAGTCCATTAAATTCACTTTTGATACAAGTAAGGTTTATTATTACCAAACTACAAGAAATTATTCATATTATTATTAAAATATTTTTACATCAATCATTAATACATTAGAATAGAATTTACGAATATGATTTAATAAATTTTGAATATATGATTTACACATGTATATTAATGTATCACTTTTTATTGATTAATATTTTTTAATGTAGGAACTATTTTAATATTTATAAATTACCTTTCTATGAGAAATATTTTTATATGTATAAAAATTTTTTATCAATAAATTAAAAATAAAACATTTTATTAATGGTTTCATTGAATTTTATATATTATATTTTAAACAAATATTTTCTATAATCATCCAATTTATTTTATTTGTATATGGTAAGAATAAAACAAAATTTATGAATTAAAATGTGCACTATTCAAAAATACAATTTTACCACCTTTTTATGGAGAATCCATTTTAAATTAGATTTTTTATAGATTTATAAATTTTAATTTAAAATATAAAAATTATTTTCAAATTATGTACACTAATATTATTTTAGGGTTATTTTTTATTTTTTTCTCTGATTTGTTTTCTGATGAATATTAAATAACACTGCATTTTAAAACAAAATTGATATTTAAATTAATTTATATACATAGTTGAATTAGGTTTCAGTTTAGTTTTAATGTTTAATTAGATAAATTTTTATCAATTAATCCAATTTAGGTAATTTTGATCAATTTAAAATTGAATTTTTTTATCAAAACAATTTAATTTATTTTAAAAAAATTACCTTAAAAAGTCGTTTTATCATCCGGTTTATTTGATTAAACATAAATTTGTTTCTACCACTTATGAGTTTTGAATTTGAAAAAATGGATTATATATTTATTATAATTATAACTTATTTTCTATATTGATGTCAACATAGTTTTTGACAAAAAATATTAGTGAAATTAATTAGAATTATAAACATCGATTAATAGAAAAATTATCATCAAAGGAGAAATGAATTAAAACATAATGGAAAAAATAAACTAGAAACTTCAAAAAAATAAATTTTTAGAAAATACTTATTCTCAATCCTCCCTTGTATCAATTGTTTCTCATTATTGGTTATAATATTCTTAGGAAAAATCGGGGTGGAATTTTCTTTTGAAAAGTTATCATGAATGCCAATCCTCCACTAAAAATACGATCACACCCCTACAACTTATTCACACCTATGAATCTATTTGTATTGAAGAAAGTATTCTCAAATAAAATCCCAAATTACCTCCATTAATCATATATTCCTCATATTCTTATAGAATAAATCCATTAGTTCCCTTTATGGTAGACTGAAACAAGTTTCCAAAAGATTACGTATCATCCTACCTTAAGCTCCATTCCTTTATATTCTTTCACCACTGAATAAATTAATATTGTTAAATTATTAAATAATAAAATATGTATTTGAAATATAAATACATATTTTCATATTTTTGATTATACATATAAATATACATAGTTCCATCAAATGTGTTACAAACATACAATTCTCGTGTTCAACGAACAACCGCCTAACGAAATGATGTTGTTCATTTTTTTTCCATTACCATATCTAATTGGATGGAAGTATTATGGATAATATATAGTTATATGATATTTATGATATATTAATTATTCTTCATATTTTATATAAGACATAACTTCATGATTTCAATATTTTGGATATAAGAAAACTTCATTTTGTGGATGTTTTTACAGCCGCAACATGAAAGAAATCTGATTCATTCTAAATTTACAATGAATGTATAAAAGGTGGATTAGTAAAAATATATATTATACAGGAAATAATATATTCAAATTAAATATATTATATATTTACATAAAACTCATTTACTTTCATTCATTCAATAAGATAATAAAGTAGAAACAATGTTAATGAGTACGTATAACATATTTTCTTCAAAAAATTGTTTATTCAAATTTTTATATTAATGTATTATTGATTACTATAAATACGTATAACAATTATATATTATATAGTAATAATTCTAAAAAGTATATAAATATTTAAATTATGATCAATTCATGAGTATAAAGAATATTATGTCAAAATATATATGAAAAACAAAGAGGGTATTACGAAAAACCTAATATTAAGATGTAGTCGATTATAAAGGGTGGTATGAAGTCATAAAAACCAAATATAGTGATAGATATAATATTACGTTAAAAATATTATATTTATAATAAAATTATATTTATTATATAGAAGTTATGAATGTTTTTGAAGAAAGTCGTGACTAAAGGGAAAATAATTTTTCATTCATTTTATTTATTGGAGATTCATTGCACATTCAGCACTCATATTTTTTTGTTTATATATACATTAAAAAGACAAGTTATATCATTAAATTATTTTATATAATGATATATAATGTATTTATATTATTTATTCATCCATGAGGATCATGATTCAAAAATTACTAATATTGTAGGGATTTCCTCGTCTAACATTGTTTTTTGTGAGACTTATGCCTTATTCATAAACCATTTATTTTTTGGGGTCACTATTATCACAATGAATGAATTATATTATTATTATATTCAAATTTAATTTATATTTACTATTAAATTTGATTACTTATATTTATTAGGAATTTATTGTTCAAAAGTTAACAAATATGTAATGTATTTTGGTCTCAATTTTAATACTTTGAGACAAATGTTTTTCTTTGAAACAATATATTTATAAGAGGTATATATACTATAATTTTTATCTTATATAATTATTATAATGAAACTAATTATATCATTATATTTATTTAATTTCATATTTTTTAAACGGTAGTATGATTCGATGTTACCAAGATGAATGATTTTATTGAAACAATGTCAGTCTTTATTGAGAGTATTTATTATTATGCATCCATTAATGAAATATTATGATCTATTTCTCAGAAGAAGCCAATAATTTTCATATTATTTTTATTTTAATAATGTATTGTGTATTTAGTAGAATATTTCAATTCCATGGTACGTAATATAACTAAATAATAGGTTATTTCCTAAAATCCGACTATATTTATCATTTTTGTCACAAATTTGATTTAGTCAAAACCATGTTTTATAAATGGTTTTCAAAGTCTTTTAATTTTTTTTATAATTTACTAGTGAAATATATATCAATAGGGTTTCAATCATCCTTCATATGTATTCATGGTTATTTCTTGGAAAAAAATTTTCAAGTAGTTTTATGTTATAGAAAACATTTTTTCATAGAGGACCAATATTTTCCTCAGAAAGTTTTATTTAAAATAAATTTCAAAATTTTTTTCTATATATGATGACAATAATTGTGGTTAATCATTTATTATTATGGATATTATATAAGGAGACATTTATATCATTTCAATGAATGGTTTATGTTTTGATTGAATGACATTTATGAAAATTGATTCTCTTTCATGTGTTATATGTTTATGGATCCCATTTCTATTTCATAATTTATATTTTAATGAAACCCAATCGCATTATTAGATTTTTATGTTTTTAAATAATTATAAAAAATATCTAATTTTATAGGTTTTTATATGAATAAATTTTAATGATAACCATTTTATTTTTTATGTTTTTATGTTTATGAAAACCATATATGTTTTTGTTCATGGTTTCATCAATTGATTAATATCTTGTAGAACTCGTATGTATGATTTAATTTTTTTAATAGGTGGGATATATATCTAACTAAACATACTTAAGTAATGATAGGATGTGTAAGATCAAAAATTTTAATTGATCTACAGAACAAACTCAATAACAATAGGGTACATGGGTTTTAGACCAATCCCAAATAAAAAGGGGGTACTTGTGTTATAACCAAACCCTAAAAGTATGAGGGTACATGGGTTATATCCCAATTCCATAAATAAGAGGGTGTATGAGTTTTTATCTTATTTTGGAAGTCATTACATGGGTTTTATTTGATTAATAACTTGTTATGTATGTATTTGTAGGCATCATTGACATAATATTTTCTATTCTTATGTGTATGGCACAAATTTGGTAGCATAATCCAAATTTATCATTTCATATATTTTTATATTGAAATCCACATGATTCATGATATATAAACTGAAGTTAATTATCACATGCTTCATGATTATGATCATTGATATGTTTGGTATGATCTCTCACTGCTATTATCATGTCATCATTACATTATGTTCATGTTTTTCCAATCATCATCCTTTATTTAACCTTATTGAGCATTCATGATCACCCCATTATTATTTCTCCATTCCCCTGGTTCTGAAAAATGGTTCATGTATATGTTATGATAGGGAATATCTTTGTGGGATTCATTGAAGTTATATGTTAAAGTAATACTATTTTGGCCCATGTTTCTAAAGAAACTAATATATTATGGTCCTTAAACTTGTAATATTGTAATATTATGAATATTAATATATATTTATGTAATATCCTTGTATTTTAAGACCGGTTCTCTAAAGTTGGTATCAAATATTTGGTATTTTCAACCTTATTATAGTTGGATCAGAAACAATTAGTGATATTACTATGGATATTTCGAAGGATTTGTCCAGGGATGTCTCTATGGACATGTCTTAATATTAGGAAAATAATATGAAAATGTACTCAAATTTTGTAAAATGATAGAGTGAGTGGTTTAAAATAAATAAATCCCTTCCATGATACTATAAGTTGATGTTTATATGGAACATATGTACATAGGGGCTAAAAATAAAAAAAATTGTGTCAGGCACGATTTGATTGTAACCTAGTACATATAAACGTGCCATGCTTCACACCCAATTTGATACAACCTATGTATAAGCATTGGGAATTCAAAAAAAATATTAACAAACCCTAATAATGATTTTAGTATAGGGATGATTTGTATACCCTATGATAAACCTCGGTTTTTTAATATTAAAGAACTATGTTCTCTTATGTTGGAATAGAATTTTTAATTTTAAATATTACGTTGTTTTATAGTTTGATAAGTGTTTCTCATGATACCCCTTTTGGTTTTAGATTATGGCTGGAACATGAACAAACCATGTAAATTATGAATGAAAAATAAAAATAAACGACTTTCCAACATAGACAACGAACATTATTATAATGGGAATCAATTAAATTATTTCAATGCTAGAACAATAATACAAATATATGATTCATATAGAACAACCCCACATGAAAAGGAGGGTATAACATTTTTTTATTCCTTCATTAGAAAATACAGACATTATTTTAGTGGTTTTACTAATCCACTAGTTTCTAATCAATGGATAAACACATATAAAAATATATTTTCCATTGTTTTGTATTTAGAACATGAAAAAGACTTTTAGCCTTTTTATTATTTTTCAAGAGAATTTTATCAATGGTACAACATTATTAAAAATATAAAAAAGAATTAATTGAATGTATGAAATGGGAATACTATAAGTGGATATTTCTAATTATATACTTACATATAATACTATAAATAATGATGGTGAATGTAGTACTATAGAATTAATGGATGGAGGATGAATTTGATAGAACCTAGGATACAAATTTTAATATGCATGAAAGGTACTACATGGGTATTATCAATCATCCAAAATATAAACTGTATTATTTCTTCAACATATTAAACCAATATATCTTAATAGAGTTATATATAAGGGACTATTTAATCTATTAATAGATTATTTGATATGCTATTACAGTTGAAATGGTGGATGGAGTTATGTATCGACCTCATGATTATGATAAGAATATAAAAATAGAATTATAAGGAAAATATGATAACCATTGAGAGATGAATATGAGATATTTTTTTATGCTCCATTTGTAGGTATAAATATGTAGGGAATTTTATTAATGGTGCTAGTGATTTTTTTTGTGAAAATGATGAACACCATGCATATGAGTGTTGAAGAGATGGGAGAATGAAATATTATTATAAAAATAATATTACTTCTCCAGTATAAACACCCACCACACTTAAATGTTTAAATTTCATGGATTTTCTATAATTTCTTAAAATGTTGAAAAATCCATGGGTTAATAATAGTGATCAATGCCAAAAACTCTATATACGAACGAAAAATGGGAATCATTTCTCAATAAAAATGTATGAGGTGAATATAAGTAATTAGGAAACACTAATCCTTCTATCCTTAGTTAAGAATTTCATTCTCAATTTTGTATGAATAAGACCTATGAAAATCATATTATTCAAAAATTATTGAAATTTATAGTTATTATCTCCCTCTACGTGGATTTCAGTATAATAAAATCATGTTTTATATTCTATTCGTATAAGGATATCTTGATATTCCAAATAAAATTTTTCTCATTATAAGACAACAGCATATTTAATGAATAATGTGTAAATTATATTTTAACGTGACATAATGATAACCATTTATTAAATGAAAAATGTTATAATTTGGATAAGGTTTTAGAGATTAATATTTTTCTTCACCATATGAATAATTATTTATATTGGATAACTTTTACTGATCATTTTTTATGTGATAGGATATGATACAATGACCTATCATTCTATTTATAAACCTCACAGTATTATAATTCCATAGTAATTAAAAATAAAACTTTTTTTCATGGAATAAAAGATGAAGTAGAAATTAATCAGGGCATAAAAATGGGTGATATTTTGCTGAATTCTGTATGTATATATTGACATTAAAATATACTAAATTTAGATAAATTTAATTTAATTAAAACATCATTATATTATCATCATTTTGATGATACCAATATCCTTTTTTAAGAATCATGATGTTACAGATTTATAATTGTTAAAATTCTCCAAACAATTTCATTTTTACCCTCCATCAGAAATAGATAGTCATATTTCTCTTCAATTTCTTTGATTTCACTTTCCAACTATAGAAACCTAGGTATGGGTTACTTTGTCTAACCATTATGTTTCCATCCTTCCCTTTTTTAAATATTTCCAAGAATTCATTTTAAGATGGTTTTTTATGATAGCCACATTCATGTATTAAACCATTCATAATCTAGATGAATTTCAAAGGAAAAATTCGGTTTGAGGGGGAATAATTGAAAACCCCTATATTTTGTGAAATATAATTTTTCATATTAATATAATATATTCTATATTAATTTTTTCACATGACACTTAATAATTCATTCTATTTTAGAATTGAATAACGTTTTAATTTATATATATGCAACATAAGATTGATGTTCTTTTACATGAAGGGCTTGGATTATCATGAATTATAAACAACACTATGTTTGTCATGAATTCCGCACAATACCATGTTTCTTCAATAGATTTTGTAATATGAAAGGTCAATTTTTATCAATCTACAATATACTATAAATAATAATATTAAAATATTATTACATCTTCCATATAGAGAGTTAAAAGGAATTTATGAATACTATTAAAAATTTATGAATATTAGATTTACACATTTATATTAAAAGAGTCCTTAGGTTATAATTAAGAAAAACTGATTTTATAGACTATTTGAAAAAATAAATTTACATTTCAATGAAAACTATTTTTCCATGTACAAAAAACATATCTCATTAAATTAAAATAGAAACATTACATTAATGATTCAAATATAATGTATGTATTATATATTGAATCAATATTTTTTTTATAATTTCATATATTTGATTGGTTTAAGGTATGAAATAAAATATTTATTTTTCTAAAAGATAATTTTACCACATCAAAATTGAAAACCAATTTAAAATATAATTTATTAATTTATTTTAATTAAAATATGACTAAATAAAAATATTTTTTGTAATAATTACATAAAATTTTGATATGGGTAAATATTAAAAATTTTATAGTGAAGCTTCATTTTTGGATGAATAGTGAATAACACTGAAAATGAAATTTAAAAATTCATTTTCATAAAATTTATTGGTATATGTACATTATATTTTATTATGGTTTTATATATTAATTAGTTAAACATAACATAAATTATTAAAATTCTGGTAACTGTAATCAAATTCCAAATTACATTGGATATACAAACATTTCATACAGTTGAATATATTTATATTAAAATCCAATTTTAACGATGAATATGTGAGATTAAATTTAAATTAATTTCTCACAATTAAGATTTATGAATTTATAAAATTGTATTAAATATTTTAAATAAAAATAATTTCAAATTTATAATAATTTAAACTTACCTTTTTTTCTAGATATATAAGTTAATTTGATTAAATTTTTTTCATGATTAAGATAAACATTAGCATAACAAAAGGGTAATAATTAATCTCAAGGGACAAAATGACCAAAAAAACTTCTCCAAATACATATATGGTTCATATATAAACCTTATTATCACATTTTTAGACTTTTGTTTATAATTTTTTTCAGTTGTCATATGAAACATTTGGTTGAAATTCCACTTTTAAAAAAATCACAATATTTCCACTCATCCCTCAATATAAAAATGCACTCACCCGTTAAAGTTATTAAAATATCTCAATCCCTATGGGTAACCACAAATTTTATTAAAAAATATGAAAAAATAAATCTTGTATTCATCATAGGAACAACCATATAGTTAGAATTTCACCCACATAATCCCATTTCGGCAAACAAAAGGAGCAACCCAAATAATAGTTGATATCCTTCCTCAAGATCCTTTCATTTATTTTATTTATCCCCAAACTTAGTTATTATTATAAAATTATTACATAATAAAATCAGTATCATAAATATATTGATATTTTTTCATATTAACAGTTAGTCCTACACATACACACAATTCTGTCAATGTGGTGACAAAGTTACCATTCTTTTTTTGACGAACTGTCGCCTCCCCAAAATATATGGTTATTTTTCTTTTACCACATTCCATGGTTGATAATTATGTTGGGAAAACTATTTTTATATGAAATATATGATATTAATTATTAATTTTACCCTCTTTAATTATTATATAAAATATACCTTCATTTCTTCGATATTATGGATATATAATTACTTCATTTGAGGAACTGTGGACTACAACATCCTCAAAGCGATGTGATTCATTAACATGTCACATGGAATGTTTTAAGGATGATTTTAGTAAAAATATATGATATTAATGAAATATTAATAACACATCAATGATATTATATGTATACATAAATTTAAATTACTGTATATATTTCAATACGACAATAAAACAGAAACAACGTTCATGCGTACGTACAACCTACCGTCTACATGAACATTGTATTCCATTTTATATATCAATAACTTATAGATATTTGTAAATAATTATATAAAAATATATATTACATATAAATCATTTTTTTAATTATGAATATAAGCAAATCATGATCTATGTAAGTGGATCAAGAGTTCAAAACCAAAACTTATATGTAATACAACACAGATATTACCCAAAATGTAACATTAACATGGATTTGTTAAGGAAATGGTAATATAAAGTCACAAAGAAACCATATATGGACATAGATATAAAAAAATTATATATGATAGAGTTATAATAATATTAGATTTATTATAATGGATGTTTGAACATGAATGTGGAAATTCAATACATAAGGTAAGATAATTTCATTTCACATTTTATTTCCGTGAGATTGATTGATTATTCATTACTCTTTTCATTTGAGTGATGTATAAAATTACATATTAAATGTTATAAAATTAATTTACTTATTTTTATTATATAAACTTGTAAATATATTTAATTTTTCTCATGATCATTTTTATCATTTTAGTCATGTAATATGTTATGTCTCATCTCACTTATATTTATGTTAGACTAATGCCTTATTCTCCTCCGATTTCATTTTTATGGTATATATTTTATATATTGATAAATTAAATTATTATTATAATTAAATTTATTCATATTTAAATCTCAATTTTATTACTTATATTCTATACTGTTTTTCGATTCAAGGGTAAATTAATCATTAAGGCAGTTTTTGTCTCAATTTTCCATCTTTGAGACACATGTTTTGTTATGCACCTTTATTTTTATAATAGGTGCCCACACTATATTTTGACACATTATATAATGAATATTATTCATTAAATAATATATTATTCTATGTATAATTTCATTTTCTTACATAGGGATTATGATTCGGGGTTACCAAGTGGTTTCTATTTATTGAAATAATCTCAGCATGTATAAGTATTATTTATGATTATGCTTTTACTTATTAAATTTTGTAATCCAACTCTCAAGAACACTAAAGATGTTTCTTCTCCAAAGGTTATTAATGATTTATTAATGTATTTAGTACCATATTTCTATTCTTTGGTACAAAATATAAATTAGAGAAAAATTCATGAATATCGTAAAATATTTCTCTTTTCAGTTGAAAATTAGTGTTCCTTCAAAATGATGCTTTAAAAATTGTTTTGAATGTGCTTTCAAGAATTATTTATAGTTTATACAAGAAAAATGTTTATTTTTTACATATTTTTATTATAATTTTATTAGGGTATTTTTTAAATGATTTTCAAAAGGATTTATATTTTAAAAAGTAACTTTTTTCAATAAAGAAACAGTGCCACAAAACTAGGCAAGGGAAGCACCTACCTTTATCAGAGCTAATAGAAAAGCATTGATAAAGGGGTATAATTTTATCATCTCTAAAAAATCCTTGATAAATGTTCCCTTTATCTGGGATAAAAGAACTACTGATAAAGGTGTACCCTTTATCAGCGATTTTTGTTGCGTTGACAAAGGGAACATTTATCAGTGCTTTTCTTAAAGCTGATAAAGGTTACATTAATCAGGGATTTTCTTAGTGCTGATAATTTTTAATGTATACATTAAATAAGAAACACATGTTATAACTATATATATATAATTAAATAACTCTAAGATTAATAATAAATATTATTATTAGATTTATAAGATTTATTTGATTTATTAATTCATTGTATATATTTGATTTATTAATTCATTATATATAATATATATTTATTATATTTGTTTATATTTAATGTTTTTTATTTATAATTATATAATAATTTTTAATATATATGTATAATTAAAATTATTGAATATATATGTGTTTTCCAATGAATTGGGTTCAATGAATATATCATGCGTATATCTCATGTGATCATATATGTGCCTGAATAATATTCATTTATAGATTATAATTACATATCACGTTGATGTGTTATTGATTTATAATTCTTGATGTTACCCATATAATATAAATGTTCTAAAATGTTTACACTTATAATTAAAATTAAATTATTTTTTAAAATTATGTATACATGTTATTATATTTTAAATGATATATATATAAAAATACATTTCAATTTTTTTATAAGTATAATTAAAGATATATTTATTTAAAGTTATAATTATTAATAAATAAATATATATATATCTATCATAAATATCATTTTAAATAAATATATAATAGTATAAAAAATTATTAAATATATACATTTATCAGCACTTTTATTAGCCCTGATAAAGTATGGATTTATTAGCGCAACAAAAGCGCTCATAAAGTGGGTCTTTATCAGCGCTAAAATGAAAAACACTGATAAAGTCACCATTTATCAGTGCTAAAAAAGCGCTAATAATGTCCTACCTTTGTCAGTGCTAAAAAAGCGCTGATAAAGGAGGTCTTTATCAGCGCTTTTCATTTTAGTGCTCATAAAGACCCCCTTTATCAGGGCTTTTTACTAGCACTGAGAAAGGTCCCCGTGGGATTTTTAAGTGACATCGGGTCCTCCTCCTCTGCCCCAAACCCTGTAAAGATTTCTTGGAAGTCCTACCATGCACCTCTGCCGCTACCTCTTCTCCGTCGTGGCCTCCTTCTCATCCTCCTCTACTGCGGCCGCCGCCTCCTTCTCCTCCTCTAGCGCCTAATTTTCCTCCTCCTCCTCTTGATGCTACACCTGCTACCCTCTGCTGCTACCTCCTCTGCTCCACCGCCTCCTTCTACTCCTCCTCTTCCACAGCTACCGCCTCATCATCCTCCTGCTCTTGTTGCGGCTCCTCCTCCTCAACCTCCTCCATCGTAGCTCCTCATCTTCCTCCTCCGCCTATGTTGTGGCTCCTCCTCCACTGCGGCCTCCTCATCCTCCTCCTCCACCTCTACCTCCTCCTCCTCCTCCTCCTCCTCCTCCTCCCCCCCCCCCTCCTCCTTAGCCCACTCAACTGCCTCTGCTGCCTCCGCACCCTCCGAGCTACCTCCACTGCCTCCGCTGCCCCGCTGGCTTCACGTTGCCTCCGCGCAGCCTCTGTGCTACCTATGCTACCTCTACTGCCTCCGCAGTCAATGCATCCTCCTCCTCCGCAACTGGGTCCTCCTCCATATGTTGAGTAAATTTTAATTTGCATTAATTAATTATGTTTTCATTTATTTTCAATATTGAGATTAATTATGACTTGTCGTGATTCTTGTGTGTGATGCTTGTGTGTGTGACAGATGTATATGTGGTTGGTTAATTGTTTGATCTTGATTAGCTCTCCCCACTATATCCTTGTGATAGAAACCTATATAGAGAGAGTATTTTTTTGTGAAATTTTGTTAAAGTAGATTAGGATTTCATGCCGTCATGTGGCCCTTTGTATGGATCTTTTTCTGATTTTGTATACTATCCCATAATTAGGCCAAGTAGGGGGTGAACTGTCCTTGTTGGTGAATTCATGTCATCAGGTGAGGCATGCCAACAGAATGAGACATATGTTTAGTATGTTCTATATAGTACACTATATTATACACTATTCTCCTTGGGTTCTTAATAAATGAACCTTAATAGGGTTTCTACCAATTCCTTCCCACTGCCATCTCTCTCTAGGTTGGGTCATATATCAATTTAAATATCACATCCTTTATTATAACATAACAGTGCCACCAACCTCTCACATTAGGTGTGATTCACATATCAACTAATTCCACAACATAGTAGCTGCTCCCCTCTCACTTATGGTGGGTCTCACCATCACATCACATAAAAAACAATTTGAGGAGTGAATATCTCTAGACAACCTCTCACAAAACTACATCAAACCAATACTATGTGATCCCAATTTCTATATCTCACATCATATTATCATACAAAAAATTATCTAAGGGGGGAATCACAATATCCAACCTCTATCACATGTCAAAATGCACCATCAATAGGTGGATCCCTTGGAAGTCACAAACCAATCCCATTTGACCAATGCCTTCTCACTCAATGAAGGGTCCTACCAACACCATATCACTTAAATAAAGTCCATCCATCATGTCTCATGCCACAAAACATATAAATATTAATCTATGGAGGGTATCTAGATAGCCAACCTCTCGTACTAGCTAAACCACATCATCAATAGGTGGGCCCCATGGATGATCATACTTCGAATAGGTGAAGGTCATATGAAGTCCAAATATCTTAGTCAGTCTGACCATAAATGATAAAAGTCACCATCCATTTATCCTTCCATATAATCTCCTTAAAACCGTCTTTGTTATACATGAAAATTATTCCCAACCTATCAATATTCTAATTCATCCTATAATGGAATCTACTAGGTTTTACAAACCTAACCCATCTCTACTCATTAATACCAACACACACTCATCTCTACATGGTAATGTCACATCCCACATGTTATACTTGATCTAGGCCTCAATAGTCTAGTCTATATCAACTTCTAATTCCCACATTAAATCTCATTAAAACTAAATAATGATCATCCTAAGAAACTCACACTAGGAGCCTTGGATACCCTATGCTATGTCATCAAGACTATTACCATGACCCTCACTTAGGTACCATATCATATATCCCCTTGGGGATCTCTAAATCAAATTATAAGGAGGAAATATTCTATGTCACACTTCACCAATCCCTATATGGAATATCCAACTCATCACAGACACCACGACTCTTAGATATCCTTAAGAGGGTGTTCCCCATCATATGTGATATATAAAACTATATTACCCATCTTCTTTAGGACTAAGACTCTAATACCTACTCAAATAACCTTAGAAAACCAAACTAGGCTATAAAAATCTCATACCAAACCCAATATTCTCATAAACACAACTAGAAACCTCACCTCCATGGTGACATAATATCTGGATGATCACAAAATCACCGTAATTCAATATAACCCTCACACTATCTCTTGATGGAGAAAAAAACCCTATTTTTTACATAGTTTACTCTTGATTTCTATCCCATTCACTGGAACACATATAATAATGCATGAATGCACAATCATGCATTAATTGGATCATGGTTTTGTATTATAGGATCCACCTACCTCAAAAATGGAGTAACCCCCTCAATAAGATCAACTCATCCTCAACCAATACTATAAATGCCTTATCTATTCTTGTACCAATGATTGAGGCCCAATCTCATGTTAAAATTCCCAAATAATTAATTATAGAAACTTATAATTAATTAGTCACCTTAATAAAATTAGGAATATTATTTTAAAAACTCACTGGGAAACACAACACCACCTAAACCACACAAAACATGGTGCGTTCATCATACGAGGATAACCTCTTTCCAATACAAAGAAAATCTACTTCATCTGAATTTATTTGAAGATGATATAGTGAAACCATCAAACAAATCTGAGTTAAAATCATCCCAAATCATAGGGAAATAAAGGATAATAGTATTGGAAGAAGTATTAGGGAATAACTCACTAATGAACTACAAAAAACTCCTAAGAACCACCCCTCATCAGGGGGAACGAAGATAGGAAGAGAATGGATGAATCCCAAGAACCACCCAAGATTTGCTATTAATGAGAACGCCCCCACCATTTTTTAAGAATCTAGTTTTTTATCTAAATTATTATCATATTAATTCTCCCATAACATATATACTCATCCTTTGGAATTCAAATTGGATGAATATAAATAAATAATGGATGAATGAAAATCAGTTGACAAAAGAGTTTGAAGAAGGCGTGAAAAAATTTATGAAGTTTTCAAAGGATCATGCATATGACCCTTCTCAAATCCTTTTTCTGTGTTTACGTTGTTGTTATTCAAAAAATTTTAGTCTAGATGAGTTGGAAGAACACATGATCTGTCACCGAATAGATCAGATTTATAAGTGTTGGAATAAACATGGGGAAACAACGAATGTAGGTAGTGGCTGGGATAAAATTGCATTTTTTAGATCATCTGATATGATTACAAGTATGAACAATGAAGACAACCGTATGAAGGATGTTATTACAGATGTGGATGATGATGAAGATCATATCGAGGAAATGGCAAGGCCCATCGAAGATGAACTTCGTGATTTCCCAAAATTGTTTGAGAAGTTAAAAAGTTCTGCAAAGACGCCATTCTAGTTGGTTGCACTAAATATACAGCACTATCAGCCGTACTGAAGCTGTATAATTTGAAAGAAGACAATAGGTTGAGTGACGCCAGTTTTACGGATCTACTTTCTCTCCTGAATGACATTCTCCCAGAAGATAATGAGCTCCCGAGCCAAAAATACGACACCAAATGAATGCTACGCTCAATGGGTATGATCTATGAAAGAGTACACGTCTGCCCGAATGACTGTATACTATTTCGCAAGGAACAAAAATCACTTAAATAATGCACAAAGTGAGGTGATTTTTGATTGAGGAAAAATGAATCTAGTCTACAAAAGTTGTATGGTGCATTCCAATCATTTAAAGGTTTAGGAACCTATATGAAAGTGAGGAGACTACATGACATTTGACATGGCATACAAATAGAAGAATTAAATATGGGATACTACGTCACCCGGAAGACTCTCCTCAGTGGAAGAGAATTGACCACGAGTATCCTGAATTTGGAAATGAGTCGAGAATCCTTCGACTTGCGTTATCTACAAATGGAGTGAATCTTTTTGGTTTTCAAAGCAATAGTCACAGTACATGGCTGGTTATGTTGGTAAATTATAACGTACCACTGTGGTTATGCATGAAATGAAAATACATCATGTTATCTATTCTTATATCAAGAAAAAAACAACCAGGTAATGATATTTATTTTTATTTAGCTCCATTGATCGATGATTTGAAATTTTTGTGGGATTCAGGTGTTACATTGTATGATTCTTACAAAAAGGAAGATTTCACTTTGATAGCTATGTTGTACAGGACGATAAATGACTTCCCTTCTTATGGAAAATTTTCGGGATATTTCATTAAAGGAACTCAAGTGTGTCTTGTTTGCGAACAAGGTACAAAATCAATTAGGTTGAAACATTCATCGAAAACTGTGTTTCTATGACATCATAGATTTCTACCCCGATGAGATAAGTACCAATCTTGGATGGCATCATTCAATGGAAGTTCAGAAGAACGTAAAGCACCATATCCACTAACATGTGATCAATTTTTTTGATAATGTTAAAAATATGGACACTACATTTGGTAAAACAGCTTCGAATAACCTTACGAAAATCGGTTGGAAAACGTGATTAGATTGTTTTGAATTACCATACAAGAATTGTCTGTATGTCGGAAATTTTATTGATGTTATACAGGTATAAAAAAATGTATTTGATACTGTCATTGACATGTTTCTAAATACACCTGGAAAAACAAAAGATGGAATTAAGGCCATGTTATACCTAGTTGAGATGATAATACGAGAAGATTTGGAACCAATGAAGGGTGAAAAACTAACATTTCTTCCTCCTTCTACTTACACTATATCCAGGTAGGAGAGATATCGGTTTTGCAACTTCTTGAATGAGGTAAGGGTTCCAGAGGGGTATTCATCAAATATCAAGAACCTCATGTCATTGAGCGATTTGAAGTTAAATGGTCTTCAATCAAATGACTTCCATGATTTGATGCGTTATCTCATGAATATTGCTTTACATAGAATTTTTCCCAATAATGTCCTCCATAAATTAACGAAACAATGTTTCTTCTTCAAAGATATATGCAGCAATTTTATAGACCTAATGTAATTTCCAACTATAGAAATAGAAATAACCATCATATTAGGTGAATTAGAAATGTTCTTACCACTTTTATTTTTTGACATGATGGTTCATTTGATGGTCCACTTGGTGAGAGAGAATCAACAATGTGGTCCTGTACATTACAGATGGATGTAACCCATTGAACGGTATATGAAGATTTTGATAGGGTATGTCAAAAATCGAAGTCAGACCGAGGGTTTTATTGGATAGAAATATGTTGTTGAGGATGTAGTTGAATTCTATATGGAATACCTATCTAGTGTGGAAAGCATTGGCCTACTGAAATCTCGTCACACTTGGCGGCTTGAGGGGGAAGTAATTTATGGAAGACAGGTTGCGGCAATCAATATTACAAATCATGAGCTGGTCCACCTTTATGTTTTTCATAACAATTTCGACGTTGACTCATATGTTGAAACCCACAATGAAATTATTAGGCATTTGAATCCATCTAGGGATGAAAAATAGATATTAGATACACACAATCAACAGTTTATAGGGTGGTTTGGTGACCAAATTATTTAAAAATCAGATGAATGTCTAGAGTCAATTTTAGACTGACTTCGATGGCTAGCCGGAGGACCAAGTGTGTATGTATTATCATATAATGATTATGTAGTTAATGATAATACATTTTATACTAATGAACATGATGAAGACAGTACCATGCAGAATAGTGGGGTTACACCTGTGGCTGAAGCGATGCGTGTTTCTGGAGCTAAGGATAGAAATCCAATTTATTTGAATATTTCATTCTTTTCCATCATCAAACAAATATGGGAGTTGGATTATATTGAATTCCAAGTTCCAATTTTTCAATGATAGTGGGTTATTAACAGCAGTGCTGTTAAAATAGATGAATTGGGATTCGTGAAAGTTGATTTATTAAGGAATGGGAGAATGACGAACCGTTTATATTGGCATCACAGGAATTGCAAGTATATTATGTTCCAGATCCCGTAAACTGAAACTGGTAAGTTATTCTGTTATTGACCAAAACAATTGATGGGTCAGATGAAAATTCAACGGAGGATGACCCTTTAATTGGGACTTCAAAATCATTTTGTAGTGGTCCCAATGTAGATGACGTTTTTAATGTCAGAGGATACCATAATGAAGGGATATGGATAGTCGGTAGAGGGGTCAAATCCCTTCAGCCTTAAAAAAAAAGAGAGTTCAATAATCAGGTTATTTTTTATTGTAATATATATTGCGTTAAATTATGTTATTATTTGTTTTTAGCTGATTTTATTTGATCTAAATTAAATGTTAAACCAATTCTACAGATGATGACTTCTGCACCTGTTGATGCACCCAATCCCGAGACACAACAAGTTTCTCAACATGTTTCAGCTGGTACCACTGTTGAGGTATAAAAAGTATCTCAACTTGTTGCAGCTGGTCCCACTATTGATGTACAACATGTTTCTCAACCTGTTTCTGCTGGTCCAACTACTGAGGTACAACAGGTTTCTCAACCTATTGTTGCTGGACCCAATGCTGATTCTAGCACATCAGATGAACATAATGATGATGTAGAAACCGAGGAAATTGTAGGCAATGAAACCGCGACGACAAAAAAATGGCTGCGTCGTATTTTGAATGTTTTAGCCAAAATCCATAAGGAAAAAGCAAAAGGCATCAAATATGAGGTGGGATGGAATAAGCGAGGCCAACATGTAAACCCCAAAAAAACCATGTTTAGTAGCTATATTTGAATCGTCACTCGGCAACAGGTTCCGATTGATATAGATTCGTGGCACCATATTGTCAGTGGGATGAAAACAATATTGTGGGAAGAGATTATGGTAACATTACGATATCATTTATTTAATTTATTAAAATAAAATAAAATAAAATACTGAAATATTGACTAACTCTACATCATATCTTGCAGAGTGCATTTATAGTAGATATCTTGCACAAAGAATATGTATTAAGATTGGTGGGAACAGTTCATAGAGTCTTTCACACCATTTTAACGAAATGTAATCTAAAAGTTGCTGAAGGGAAAATAAAGCCGCACCCATATCCTCTTTATTCCCAATTTATATCCTAAAGAGCGTGGGATTCGTTTTCAACCGTCTTATAGAGAATACATTTTAGGAACATTGTGTTTGGTAACACGTTGTTTAATATTTATTGTATTCATCACTTTTATTGAATGTATTTTATTTATTAAACAATAACTGAGTGCTGAAAATAATGAACAGGCAGCAAACCAGTATACCCCTAACGTAAATCAAGGCTGGGGTATGCTTGAATTGAAAAAAAATTTGTACGTATTTTAAAAGTACTGTAATACTTTTATGTGACATAAAACAACACTATACCATGATTCTCTGTTTATATGCAGATTGATGAATCAAAATCCCAAGACACTTCCATCGCACGCCATATGCAATCGAAGGAGGATCGTGTTAATAAATAGGGGAAACAAGTAGATGAAAACACACACAAAATTGTGAGAAACATGTGTATGAATGACATAATATAAATTTTTTTTTATTTAAATTACTATTACATAATGATTAGTACTTATTTTGCCATATTTTCTACTTGAAATAGTCACAAGAATCAATAACCCCCACACAGGATGCTGACATACTTTTAGTGGCCTTGAAACAACCAGAACAGTATGGCCACATTAGAGGTGCAAGTTTTGGGATGCCACCCCGAACATATTTTCAGAAAAAAAAACAAGATGAGGAACAAACTAATGAAATGAATATGGTGAGAGATAGAATAGATACCCTTGAAGAAAAATTCCAAAGTTAGGTAGATTTTCTAGAAACATTTATGGGGGAGAGGAAAAGAGAAGAAACAACTGAAGAACAATCCGCCCCACCCCCCATCCAGCTTTGAGGCGAGTCATTCCCCTCAAAGAACTGACTTAACCAAGGTAATCAATGTTGTAATATTTTTTTCTGTGAAATGTGAATCACATAGACATTGATATCTTTCTTGTAATGATATTCTATATGGTGAAAATTACTCTGATTTATATCTGTCAACTCCCACCCATCACTTTGTAGCAAGGTCTACAGTGTTCAATATGTTGAATGACATGCTACAATCTAGACCACATCCAACTGGTCATGTCAAAGTGTCGATTAACATAGCTCATGAGTCGAGAACCGAGCTACCCATGCCAAATGGCAATGAAGACATTCATAGAGTGGAAAATGATGTTGGAACATTCGTTGCATAACAGCCGAATCTTGTAAAAAAACATGTCGACCAAGAGGTATTCATTTACAATTCAATTCTCAAGCAGAACCTATAACATTTAATTATAAAAGGGATGAACCTATGAATTTTTTTACATAAGGACAAAAGGAAGGAGCTAAAATGAAATAACGGCTCAAAAAGATCAACGAACAGATCAAAATGATCTATTGAGGGAACATTCACCCCACCTATTCTATATCTACATTTAATATCACTGCAAGCTCATGTGGATACGAAAATATAAGGAAACAATAATCACACAATAGTTTTTGAAAACGATATGTATGGAGAGGAAACATTATATTTTGTTTGTGCTGACACTATAGCTGAAATCATCACATACGACTGGCTAGGCGCCCCAGTTATAAATGTATACATGACGTATGTTTTCATGGTTTGATTTTACAAAATCTGATATACTATGATAATTAAGGCTAAATACATTTCATATTTTTAGTCGGTGTATATATGAAAAGAAATTGAAGGGATTTTCCTGTGAATACAAATTTGGATTCGTTAGTCTTCACATCGTGTCTACACAACAAAATGAAATAGATTCTAGTTTTCATGTAGAATTAATGACAAACCTGCTCAGAATGATTCAATTCAAAATTATGACTGACATGCTCTTTTTAAAACCAATGTTATAGGGGTAAAAGTATACATTTTAGTCTTATCAATTATATTTTCATTTCTATCATTAATTATTCGTTTTTGTGTTTTTATGCTTCATTGGATGGTCATTGCAGTCAATTTGGATGCTCCAAAGATTTATCTTCTGGATTCATTGCATGGACATCCAACAAACCGACGACACATGATGGAGATTGTCAATTTTTAATACACTAGATCCAAAATTTCAGATCAAATTATCTAGTTATATAATTTATATTATCTTTTAATGAGGATTATGTTATGATAGGGTGGTGTATGACTATCGTCTAGAGGCTAGAATGAATCTAGGTTCTAAGGACGACAAGGCGCACGAGATCTACAAATGGACAAGTATCAGTGTATATATAATTATATTGCACTATCCAAATACATATCAAAATAGATTACTTATTTATATCGATTTTTTGCAGTGTGCGAAACAAAAAATTGGAAAAGACTGCGGTTATTATATTTGTAAATTTACGAAAGAGATCATATTTCATAAAAAAAATAGCATCTATGAAGAGGTAGTTTTGAAAATAATTACTAGTTCATTAAAAATATTTCTTAATCCTTTGTGTATTTATATTTTTTCAGTACTACTATTACTTTTTCATGAACTCATATTCAAAAGATGATATAGATGTGTTCAGAAACAAATTGGCAGCGTACCTGATGGAAGAATGTAAAAAAATAGGATAATAAAGGTGAATTCCTACTACTTATGTTATCTTTATATGATCACTTATATCTCCCTGGTTTACACTTATTGAGCATATATGATCACCCATTCTTATGTTTCATATCCTTAGATCATGAAAAATGGTTTTAGAAATGATTTGAGTTTCTATTAAATAATAACTTAAGGAGAGACTCTTATGAACTACTGTCATACAACAAACCAAGAAAACGCATTCGGATTGTTTTGATAATTTAGTAAAACAATCCATGATTCATTTTTGACATGTATGAATCAACAGCACATCAATCCGACACACGGTGTGACCGGTATGGATAAAAGTTTCTCATATCCATTAGAAATTGACATTAACTTCAGAAAACAAGACAAGTGACAGATGGAAAACTGAAAAACGCATTCAGATTGTTTTGATACTCTAGGATAACGATCCATGAGTCATTTGTGAGGTGTAAGAATCGACCATACCTCAATCCCACACACAGTGTGACCGGTATGGCTAAAAGTGTCTGATATGGGTTTGAAATTGACATTAAATTTAGAAAACAACAAAAGTGACATACGGAAAACTGAGAAAACTGGTTCGGATTGTTTTGATACATTAGGTAAATGATTACTGGGTCATTTTTGATGTGTACAAATCAACCACACCTCAATCTGATGCACTGTGTGACCGATATGGATAAAAGTGTCTCATATCATTTTGAAATTGACATTTACTTTAGAAAATAACACAAGTGAAATGTGGAAAACTTAGAAAACACATTAGGATTGTTTTGATACATTAAGAAAACAATCCATGAGTCATTTATGATGTGTATGAATCAACCACACCTCAATCTGATGCACGGTGTGATTAGTATGGCTAAAAGTGTCTGTTATCAGTTAGAAATTGACATTAACTTTAGAAAAAAACACAAATGACATACGAAAAAACAAAAATACACATTCATATTTATTTGATATATTAGTAAAATGATCCATGCATCATTTGTGAGGTGTTAGAATCGACCGCACCTCAATCTGACTCATGGTGTGACCGGTATGGCTAAAAGTGCCTGATATCAATTTGAAATTTACATTAACATTAGAAAACAACATAAGTGACATACTGAAAACCATGCAAATGAATTCGGATTGTTTGGATACTTTAGTAAAATGATACATTAGTCATTTTTGTTATGTATGAATCAACCACACCTCAATCCGATGGATGGTGTGACTGGTATGGCGAAAAGTGTCTGATATCAGGTTCAAATTGACATTAACATTAGAAAACAACACAAGTGACATACGGAAAACCATGAAAATGCGTTCATATTGTTTTGATACTTTAGGAAAATGATTCATGAGTCATTTTTGATGTGTACGAATCAACCTCGCCTCAATCAGATGCATGGGGTGACCGGTATGGCTAAATGTGTTTGATATCAGTTTCAAATTGACAGAAACATTAGAAAACAACAATACTGACATACAGAATACTGAGAAAACAATTTTGGATTGTTTTGATACATTATGAAAATGATACATGAGTCATTTTTGAGGTATAAGAATCAACCAAAATTCAATCTTATGTATGGTGTGACCGGTATGGCTAAAAGTGTTTGATATCAGTTTGAAATTGACATAAACTTCCGAAAACAACAGAAGGGAAATATGGAAAACTCCGCAAACATGTTCGGATAGTTTTGAAATTTTAGGAAAACAATCCATGAGTCATTTTTGATGTGTACGAATCATCCGAACCTGAATCCAATGCACGGAGTGACCGGTATGGCTAAAAGTGTCTGATATCAGTTTTAAATTGACGTAACCATTAGAAAAAAACACTACTAACATATGGAAAACTGAGAAAACGTGATTGGATTGTATTGATACTTGAGGAAAACGATCCATGAATCATTTGTGACGTGTAAAAATCGATTGCACCTCAATCTGATGCATGGTGTGACCGGTGTGGCTAAAAGTGTTTGATATCAGTTTCAGATTGACATAAACTTTAGAAAACAACACTACTGACAAATGTAATGTTGAGAAAAGGCATTCATATTGTTCTAATAATTTAGTAGAACGATCCATGAGTCATTTCTGATTTGAATGAATCAACCACACTTTAATACGATGCACGGTGTGATCGGTATGTCTAAAGTGTCTAATATCAGTTCGAAATTGACATAAACATTAGAAAACAACATTACTGACATACGGAATACCAAAAAAAATCTTTCTTATTGTTATGATACTTTAGTAAAACATTCCATTAGTCATTTTTGAGGTGTACTAATTGTCCAAACCTTAATCCGATGCACGGTGTGATCGGTATGGGTAAAAGTGTCTGATTTCAGTCTCAAATTGACATTAACTTAAGAAAAAAACACTACTAACATATGGAATACTAACAAAATGCTTTCGGATTGTTTTGATACTTTAGGAAAATGTTCCATGAATCATTTTTGAGGTGTATGAATAGACCGCACCTCAATCCGACACACGGTGTGACCATTATGGCTAAAAGTGTCTGATATCAGTTTGAAATTGACATAAACATTAGAAAACAACAGAAGTGGAAAATGAAAAACCAGGAAAACACGTTCGTATTGTTTTGATACAATAGCAAAATTATCCATGAGTCATTTTTGATGTGTACAAATCACCTGCACCTCAATCCGACGTAGTATGTGACTGGTATGGCTAAAAGTGTCTGATATTAGTTTCATATTGACATAAAATTTAGAAAACAACATTACTGACATATGGAAAACAGAGAAAACACATTCATATTGTTTTGATACCTTAGGAAAACTATACATGAGTCATTATTGCTGTGTATGAATCTACCACACATCAATCGGATGCACGGTGCGATCGGTATGGCTAAAAGTGTCTGAT
This sequence comes from Viscum album, assembly GCA_963277665.1. Taxonomy (NCBI): domain Eukaryota; kingdom Viridiplantae; phylum Streptophyta; class Magnoliopsida; order Santalales; family Viscaceae; genus Viscum; species Viscum album. The sequence goes on along the minus strand of OY728128.1, from coordinate 1,824,527,995 downwards.
ATCATTTTCAAATTGACATAATCATTAGAAAACAACACTATTGGCAAAAGGAATACTTAGCAAATGTGTTCTGATTTTTTTGATACATTATTAGAACAATAAATGAGTCATTTGTGACGAATACGAATCAACCTCATCTCAATCCGACGCACGGTGTGACCGGTATGGCTAAAAGTATCTGATATCAGTTTGAAATTGACATAAACTTTAGAAAACAACACTAATGACATACGGGATACTGAGAAAACGCCTTAGGATTGTTTTGATACTTATGTAAAATGATCCAAGAGTCATTTTTGAGGTGTACAAATCAACCACACCTCAATCTGACACACGGTGTGACCAGTATGGCTAAAAGTGTCTGATATCAGTTTCAATTTGACATTACCTTTATAAAACAACACAAGTGACATACAAAAAACTGATAAAATGAGTTTGAATTGTTTTGATACAATAGGAAAACTATCCATGGGTTATTTTTGACTTGTACAAATCAACCTCATCTCAATATGATGCACGGTGTGACTGGTATGGCTAAATGTGTATGATATAAGTTTCAAATTAACTATAACTTTAGAAAACAACATTACTGACATATGGAATACTGAGAAAATGAATTCGTATTGATTTGATTGTAGCGACCCGAAGCTTAACGTACATAGACATTACATTACTTTTTCAGAATACTTAGTACATAACAAAAATACACACACAAGGACCGTAATAGATTAGTGTCTTTGGAAACTCAGAATATAATCTTCTAATCATGGTGAAAGATCTTTAATATCTCCCATAAAGATCTTCTTTTTTTTCAAATATAAATCCTTTCTTTATATCCTGGGGAAATGAAAACATAAAAGGGTGAGCTCAAATGCTCAGTAAGGGTAGACAAAAGAAATATCAATCACGTCATATTCATAAGAACATATCTTTTAGAAATCTTAACCTGCAAAAAGGATAATAATTTCATAACATGGGATAAGTCATAGTAGTGAAATGTAATCCCAATAATCATAACTTAAAACATGAAACTTTGTGTCATACACACATAATCATATAGAATCATTTCTTATTAGTCAAAACTCATTACCAAGGCTATCTTAGTGGACAAAGTCCCTTTCTGAACCAAGTTCACTCCTCGTTTCAGTCCTGTTTCACTGAACCGATATAACCTACCGTTCCAGCAATGTCTATCTCAGGAGATATAAAATAATTACCCAATGCATTGGAGGGAGATATAGGTCCCACCCATCTCATAATGATACCATTCTTATGTGTGCCACAAATTCATAAATCATACATCATTGCATAACCCATGTAATAAAAATGGGATTCTTAAACAACATGACATTATAAAACAATTCATATAAGATAAAGGAATTCATAAAAATAATTCCATCACAACATAATCAAATAAATATAATAATAGGTATAGAAACAGAACACTATATTATCTTATATGGAAAATAATTTTGATAAAACACTTGAACTCCATTCTTGAGGAAAATATCTATTCTACTTCAAAAACATTTTCCTTTCTTAACAAGTCATAAAATTTTAAACTAAAAGAAGTTGAATAAAAATAAACTTGAAAACTTGTAAAGGAATCTTCTTGGAAATAATGTTTTAAAAATCCATTCATGCAGTATAAGTTTAAAAAAAATTCTTCGCACTTTTGTCGGAAAAGTCAAAAAGTACGTCGTACGAAAAACGATAAAAGATTCCTTTCATATCCTTTACTAAAAACTCACCGAAGGGTAAAACTGGATTTAAACAATTGTAGGTGGATGGAAATAATATTACATATTGAGGAAACATGGATGTGTATGATAAAATACACCCCAGTAAATATTAAAGTATAAACAATCTCGGATAAAAATGAGATTGTGATATTTCCCTTACCTTAGGTCCGATTTGATTCGTAATTGTCCAAACCTCCTGTATAATGATTTAAATAATGTCATTCACTTATTACAGAATCATATTCATTGTTATTATATCATATATGGTTCACTTATGACTTTATATTACCCGTTCTTTTGTAAATTCATGTTAAAGTAGCGTTTTGGGTAAAATCGTCTCATTTGTCGTTCGTGTTTTAACTTGTAATTATTCATATGATTACATAGATCATGATTACTTAAATCTAGAATTTAAAACATGATTTATATATAATATATATTCAGAATATACATATATATAATTGATCGATAAATGGAAAGAAATACACTGTTCATGGAGACGGTAGGCCGTACGTACACATGGATGCTGTTTTTGTTTCCTTATTGAATTGAGTGGAATTAAGTAGATGACATAAATATATATATATACATAAATCCAGTAGTATTATTATTTCATATATTTCATGATTACATATTATATATACTTTATAATCATTCATGAATGGTTAATGTGGAGAATGAATCTTATCGCGTCGTGGAGACGGTAGTCCGTACGTACGCACGAGCGATGATATCATTCTCATTATCATGTAATTGTATTGGAGTGTATGTATACCATTTCAGAATCAATATAAATTTACAATAATCATATATAGTTATTATTTACACCATTATACCCATCCATGTAAGGTGGTGGTGGAAAATAGATTACACCACGGCGTGGAGACGGTATTCCGTACGTACGCACGCGCGGTGATTTTATTTTCCGTAGTATGGATAGATGGTGAAATAGGGTTGTTTCATACTTATAATAACATATCAGTATATGAGTGATACTGATGTTATTACTTCATAATGAACCAACTAATGAAGAAGAAGTGGAAGAAGAAATAAAGATGAAAGAATCGGTAACGGACATTACCTCTTCTTTGAAGTGCTTCTTTGAGACCTCCTTTTAGGGCACTACAATTGGTGTTTGAAGAAGACCAGGACCTCTTGGATGTCTCTAGGAATGTTGAGAGGAGAAAGTGACAGGGGTTGGCCGAGCTTGAAGGCTCAATGTGGTGTGATGAAGAGGGGGAGGTGGTGCTCTTTTATAAGGGAGTAGAGAGGTACCTTTGGAATAACTAAAACTATTATTTTATTATAAAGTCAAAATCGGTTTTAAATAGCTCCAAATTGATTAATTTCTAAGCTAAGGTGGGTATGGGTCGAAATTATATCATCCAATATAATTTAGACAAGTTTAGGTTCCTATTTTAACCTTATCATTTAGATTTAACATTAAGTTAAATAATTTTACTTTTACCGTGTCTTCTTGTGTTCTTATACTATAAGGTAAATAAACATCCTATAAGAAGCCAAAAGAACCCCAAGTTGTTTATTATTAATATATATAACCTTATCTAAGTCATTTTTCTGATCCTTAGCTTTTTAGGAATAAAATAACAATTAATAATATAATATTTGTTTTGAAAACTATTTTATGTCAATTTTGACACTATTTAATAATTGATTTTTGTGAAAATCATAACAGAATGATTAGTTAGAAGAAAATTAATTAAATCAATACTAAAATGTCCTATTAACATATAAAATTAGTTTAATTCATAAAAAGTCTTAAATTACATTTATTTGGGTATTTATAACATCAATTATGTCAATATTTCATTAATAAGACAATTACTGCATCATCTTTGTGTCATAATAAATGATACTTATTTAATCCCTAAAAATTCTAAATAAATTCCTATGATGTAGATAATTGTATTATATTTCTGGAGACTATTGATGTTCGAAGTTTCATGAAGTGTATCACTAAATTAAAATTATTATACTTATAAGATTTAAGAAAGTGACATGTTGTCACATTCTTTGGTTTTAATAATAATTAAATTATTTTCATGGAAAAAAGTCCATTAAATGAATCTAATACAACCCTTAGGTGATATGGGTCGACTTTTAGTCTTCCAATAAGATTTTGACATGTGATAGGGTAATTTTATAATATTATATTTACACTTAATTAACCGATTTACCTTTAATTATGGTAAGTAAAATTTATCGTGGTTACTATTCATAATTCCCAAAAATAAAAAACAGCTTATTAACATATTTTGGATCAACTGATTCCAAATATGGAATCCATTTTTCCAAATTCAATACACAATAGTTGCAGAAATTAAATTAAAATTAATCCCGCTGTCAAAAGAAAATGAGTTTTTCTTTAAAACATTGCAAAAGATTGAATTGATTTATCCTACGAATTCAAGGTAGAATCAATGATAATGACATACATTATATTAAATGGTAAAAATATATTCTATTTATACTTTAAAATAATTCAATATTATAATTTAACCATATAAATTATTACGATGAAAAAAGTTGTTTTTAATTAAAATATAGCATGTTTTTACTATTCATCAAAATATGAATGTTACCAGAATAATATGAAAAATTTATCCAAAGTAAATTTTTATTTCTTGATTCCAAATAAGAATTATATTTTGTCAAATTGAATATATAAACATGTCAAAAACTAGATTTAAAGTGGGTGCGCCATCAAAAGGCGGCAAAACTGCATTTTTTGAAAAATACTTATTTTACCCGAAAATTTTATTTTGTTCTTATACCTTGTTCTAGAAAATGTGTAAGATGAATAATAATGTTATAAAATTAAAAATTTAGTTAATACTATTCATAATGGCTAGTTCATAAAAATATTATAATAATATATCGTTGTTTAGTAAAACTCGGTATTGCGTACAACACACGCTATCAAGGAAGGTCGCGATTGCGTGTAATGCAAGCCAAGTCAGGGTTGCGTGTTGTGAAAGAATCCTTCATTGTTTCGTATAACAGAATCCAACCATATTTCATTTATACATTGAATATATATATATATACTCAATGTTGCGTAGAATAACTATTATCAAAATTGTGTGTAACACGATCCAAGAGTAGTGTTGTGTATACTTCACGCTAATACGGTGTTGCGTATAGTGCAAGATAATCTTTGTGTAGCATACAACACAAGACATTATTAAAAGAATATTTTTCATAAAATCTTGGTGTGTTACATTCTACCCCCCTTAAAATGAATTTCACCCTCAAAATTCGTCGGGGGTATAAATGGTTTACTATTCGAAAGTTTTTTTAATAGAAACCCACATCGTAAAAAGGAATACCAAAACCAATCTTTAAAAAAAAAGTATGAAACGTAACAGTTACCCAAATAAACTAATCATTGTGTTTCCACATAGGTGAAAATATGGATATGGAAGAGAAATCTAACCATCATGTTCTGTTGGAGAGTGTTAGAGAACATGGCTATGGAAAAGCCAGCAATCACAAAGCCATAAATTTGTGATGATCTAAGGTACCATCATATTCATCAGATATAAGAGCACTAGGAGAACATTTTTGGTTTTCAAGATCATTTCCCTAGAGTTGATGAAATTGTAATTAGAAGAAATAATTTCGTGATTTTGGTATAGTCTCATCGTTGGTCGTTCTTTGGACAATTTCCACTTCATCTCTTAAAGAAATGAAGTTAAATTTTTCATTCGTGATGTGTTAGCAGATCATGTGATAGAATGATGGGTCATTTCATCTATCTCAAACAAAAGGTTAGAAAAGTTATCAAAAAATACGTAAGTTTATCTATAGTGAGATTAATCATATATGGTTCCTAAAATGGACTTATACTTCTTATATTATACTGATTAATATAATAAAACTAGTTTCTACTAAACATGGACTTCATGTAGGCCAGTGGTAGGCGATAAAGGCTAGTCGCACTTCGGTTGTGGGTTCGATTCCCACAGCCTTGTCCGACGCGATGGGTAGTCGCCCGTCCTGCAGGTTGTCTTTTTTCTAAAGCTATATTACTATAAAATCACATCAACAATATCAAAAAAGTTTTATCCTTAAATAATACTAACTTATGTCCAACATAATCCATTCCAATCTTTGGGATTATCTAAAATACTTCGGTCCATGCTCATAGTATAAAGAAAACAATTACTTGAAATGTCATCAACCAAGAATGTGAATACCATCATTTATCCCCCATATATCTTTTTGGTCACATTCCAATCATGTGAATACCTTAATCATGTATTCTCTTGAAAAATGAATACCCATTAAACCTTAGTGAAAACATGAATGCTGTCAAAAGTTAACTCTTTCCACATACCAAAATACAAAAATTCTATATACTCAAACCATGATATAACCTTCTCCTTATATCAGTCATGAGCTCATGAATACTATCAAACATTTAATTTTCTCCTTATCCCTTCATTATGCGCATATCATCTACATTCCAAAAATATCTGAATAACCTTTCATGGATACAGGTACCATTAATCATACACATTCAAAACTCAAGGAAAGACAACAGTGTAACAATCCTTAGATGTCTCTTTATTCCATAGTACCATGAGATTACTTATAAAAAATTACACATGATAAACATGTAATCATTCCACTACATTCTTAAACCATTGACCGAGATTCAACAATTATTTCATCTCACATATCATTTGTAGTCCCTTCATCATCATCAACATTATTACTACCCATACGAACATACTGATTCTCTTCATGAGACGTTCCCTTAGGGTATTGGTTTGCATAATGCCCGTACATTCCACATTTAAAACATTTAACCATTGTTGATGTCATAGAAATACCATTATCCTCATTCCTGGTGTTAACTGAACCTTTTCCGTTGCACTTACTGTCTTTGTGTCCTTCTTTTCCACACCCAAAGCATCTTCTTGTTCCTTTGAAACATTCTCCTTGATGCCTCTTCCCACATTATTTACATAGGGGAAATTGAACTTTCTTTCCTCTATTATCATCATGAAACTTCATCTTTCTCATATTAGATGAGTCAGGAATCTTACAAAATTTTACTTTATTGATCATATTATGAGATTGCTGATTCGGAATAATAATGATGTTTGGACTTCCAAATCCCATTTCATTTGGTTGCTCATGAAGAATATTATTCCATTGTCCATCATATCCTCCATTATCGTGAATCATCTTGTTTCCAGCCATTTTATAAAACCCAAAAAGAATACTGTGAGAGGAAAAAATCATAATAATGGGGGATTAACTTCAATATCTAACATCATTGGTTTAATCTAATATCGTTACCATAGTTCTAGGACTATATACTATACGTATACGTATCCTTAGGGACATCCCTAGACATACCTTAGAAATATCTCTAGGGTTCTCACTAACGTTTTCGCATCCTAGTTTCCAAAGTTTACTAAACTTTTCCTCTGATACCAACTGTAGTGACCCGAAGCTTAACGTACATAGACATTACATTACTTTTGCGGAATACTTAGTACATAACAAAAATACACACACAAGGACCGTAATAGTTTAGTGTATTTGGAAACTCAGAATATAATCTTCTAATCGTGGTGAAAGATCGTCAACATCTCCCATAAAGATTTTCTTTTTTTAAAACCTAAATCCTTTCTTTATAGCCTGGGGAAAAGAAAATATAAAAGGGTGAGCTCAAATGATCAGTAAGGGTAGATAAAAGAAATATCAATCACGTCGTATTCATAAGAATATATCTTTTGGAAATCTTAACCTGCAAAAGAGATCATAATTTCATAACATGGAATAAATCATAGTAGTGAAATGTAATCTAAATAATCATAAATTAAAACATGAAACTTTATGTTATAAACACATAATCATAGAGAATCATTTCTTATTAGTCAAGACTCATTTCCAAGACTATCTTAGTGGACAAAGTCCCTTTCTGAACCGAGTTCACTCCTCGTTTCAGTCATGTTTCACTGAACCGGTATAACCTACCGTTCCAACCATGTCTATCTCATGAGATATAAAATCTTTTCCCAATGCATTGGAGGGAGATATAGGTCCCACCCATCTCATAATGATACCATTCTTTTGTGTGCCACAAATTCATAAATCATACATCATTGCATAACCCATGTAATAAAAATGAGATTCTTAAACAACATGACATCATAAAACAATTCATATAAGATAAAGGAATTCATAAAAAAATTCCATCACAACATAATCAAATCAATGTAATAATAGGGATAGAAACAGAACCCTATATTATCTTAGATGGAAAATAATTTTGATAAAACACTTGAACTCCATTCTTGAGGAAAATATCCTTTCTACTTCAAAAACATTTTCCTTTCTTAACATGTCATACAATTTTAAACTAAAAGAAGTTTATTAAAAATAAACTTGAAAATTTGTAAAGGAAGCTTCTTGGAAATAATGTTTTAAAAATCCATTCATGCCGTATAAGTTAAAAAAAACATTCTTCATACTTTTGTCGGAAAAGTCAAAAAGTACCTCGTACGAAAAATGACAAAAGTTTCCTTTCATATCATTTACTAAAAACTCACCGAAGGGTAAAATTGGATTTAAACAATTGTAGGTGGATGGAAATAATATTACATATTGAGGAAACATGGATGTGGATGATAAAATACACCCCAGTAAATACTAAAGTATAAACAATCACGGATAAAAATGAGATAGTGATATTTCCCTTACCTTAGATCTGATTTGCTTCGTAAGTGTCCGAACCTCCTGTATAGTGATTTAAATAATGTCATTGACTTATTAAAGAATCATATTTATTGTTATTATATCATATATGGTCACTTATGACTTTATATTACCCGTTATTTTTTAAATTCATTTTAAAGTAGCGTTTTGGGTAAAATCGCCTCATTTGTCGTTCGTGTTTTAACTTGTAATTATTCATATGATTATATAGATAATGATTAATTAAATCCATAATGAAAAACATGATTTATGTATAATATATATTCAGAATATACATATATATAATGGATTGATAAATGGAAATAAATACACCGTTCATGGAGACGGTAGGTTATACATATGCATGAACGCTGTTTTCATTTCCTTATTGAATTGAGTGGAATTAAGTAGATGACATAAATATATATATATATACATAAATTCAGTAGTATTATTATGTCATATATTTCATTATTACTTATTATATATACTTTATAATCATTCATGAATGGTTAACGTGGAGAATGAATCTCATCGCGTCGTGGAGATGGTAGTCCGTACGTACGCACGAGCGATGATATCTTTCTCATGATCGTGGAATTATATTGGAGTGTTTCTATACCATTTCAGAATCAATATCAATTTACAATAATCATATATAGTTATTATTTACACCATTATACCCATCCATGTAAGGTGTTGGTGGAAAATAGATTACACCACGGCGTGGAGACGGAATTCCGTACGTACGTACGCGCGGTGATTTCATTTTCCGTAGGATGGATAGATGGTGAAATAGAGTTGTTTCATACTTATAATAACATTTCAATATATTAGTGATACTGATACTGTTACTTCATAATGAAACAACTAAAGAAGAATAAGTGGAAGAAGAAATAAAGATGAAAGAATCGGTAACGGACATTACCTCTTCATTGAAGTGCTTCTTTGAGACCTCCTTTTATGGCACTACAATTGGTATTTTATGAAGACCAGGACCTCTATGATGTCTCTAGGGAAGTGGAGAGGAGAAATTGGCAGGGGTTGGACGATCTTGAAGGCTCAAAGTGGTGTGAGGAAGAGGGGGAGGAGGTGCCCTTTTATAAGGGATGAGAGGGGTACCTTTGGAATAACTAAAACTATTATTTTATTATAAAGTCAAATTCGGTTTTAAATAGATCCAAATTGATTTATTTATAAGATAAGGTGGGGATGGGTCAAAATTCTCTCATCCAATATAATTTAGACAAGTTTAGGTTCTTATTTTAACCTTATCATTTATATTTAACATTAAGTTAAATAATTTTACTTTTACCGTGTCTTCTTGTGTTCTTATACTATAAGGTTTATGAACTTACTATAAGAAGCCAAAAGAACCCCAAGTTGTTTATTATTAATATATATAACCTTATCTAATTCATTTGGCCGAACCTTAGATTTTTAGGAATAAAAGAACAATTAATTATATAATATTTGTTTTAAAAACTATTTTATGTCAATTTTGACACTATTTAGTAATTGATTTTTGTGAAAATCATAACAGAATGATTAGTTCGACAAAAATTAATTAAATCAATACTAACATTTCATATTAACCTATAAAATTATTTTAATTCATAAAAAGTCTTAAATTACATTTATTTGGGTATTTATAACATCAATTATGTCAATATTTCATTAATAAGTCAATTACTACATCATCTTTGTGTCATAATAAATGATAATTATTTAATCCCTAAAAATTCTAAATAAATTCCTATGAAGCAGATAATTGTATTAGATTTCTGGAGACTATTCAAGTTCGAATATTCATGACGTTTATCACTAAATTAAAATTATTATACTTATAATATTTAAGAAAGTGACATGTTGTCACATTCATTGGTTTTAATAATAATTAAATTATTTTCATGGAAAAAGCCCATTAAATGAATCTAATCTGACCCTTTGGTGATATGGGCCGACTTATAGTCATCCAATAGTATTTTGACATGTGAAAGGGTAATTTTATAAAATTATATTTACCCTTAATTACCCGATTTACCTTTAATTATGGTAAATAAAATTTACCGTAGTTACTATTCATAATTTCCAAAAATAAAAAGTAGCTTATTAACATAATTTGGATCCACTTACTCTAAAAAAGGAATCCATTTTTACAAATTCAATACACAAAAGTTAAAGAAATTAAATTAAAATTAATCCTGTTGTCGAAAGAAAACGAATTTTCTTTAAAACATTGCAAAAGATTGAATTGATTTATTCTACGAATTCAAGGTATAATCAATGCTAATCACATACATTATATTAAATAGTAAAAATATATTCAATTTATACTTTAAAATCATTCAATATTATAATATAACCATATAAATTATTGCGATGAAAAAATTTGTTCTTAATTAAAATATAGGGTGTTTTTACTATTCATAAAAATATGAAAGTTACAAGAATAATATGAAAAATTTATCCAAAGTAAATTTTTATTTCATGATTCCAAATAAGAATTTAATTTTTTCAAATTGAACTTATAAACATGTCAAAAACTAGATTTAAAGTGGGTGCTCCATCAAAAGGCGGCAAAACTGCATTTTTTGAAAAATACTTATTTTACCCGAAAATTTTATTTTGTTCTTATAACATGTTCTAGAAAATGTATAAGATGAATAATAATGTTATAAAATTCAAAATTTAGTTAATACTATTCATAACGGCTAGTTCATAATAATATTATAATAATATATCGTTGTTTAGTAAAACCAGGTATTGCGTACAACACACGCTATCGAGGAAGGTCGCGATTGTGTGTAATGCAAGCCAAGTCAGGGCTGCGTGTTGTGAAAGAATCCTTCATTGTTTCGTATAACATAATCCAACCATATTTCATTTATACATTGAATATATATATGTATATATATACTCAATGTTGCGTAGAATAACTATTATCAAAATTGTGTGTAACACGATCCAAGAATAGTGTTGCCTATACTGCAAGCTAATACGATGTTGCGTATAGAGCAAGGTAATCATGGTGTAACATACAACACAAGATATTATTAAAAGGATATTTTTCATAAAATCTCGGGGTGTTACATTGATAATTTAGGAAAACGATCCATGAGTCATTTATGATGTTTAAGAATCGACCGGACCTCAATTTGATGCAGGGTGTGACCGCTATGGCTAAAAGTATCTGATATTAGATAGAAATAGACATTAACATTAGAAAACAACACAATTGACATACGTAATTCCATTTAAATGTGTTTGGATTGTTTTTATACTTTAGGAGAATGATCCATGAGTCGTTTTTGACGTGTACGAATCAACCACACCTCAATCTGACACACGGTGTGACCGGTATGGAAAAAAGTGTCTAATATCAGTTTGAAATTGACTTAAACTTTAGAAAACAACACTAATAACATACAGAATACCGAGAAAATAGTTTCGGATTGTGTTGATACATTAGGAAAATGATCCATGAGTCATTTGTGAGGTGATTCAATCGACCGTACCTCAATCTGACACATGGTGTGACCGGTATGGCTAAACGTGAAAGATAGAAAATGGAGCAAAAGAATTGGTATTGTTTTGATACTTTAGGAAAATGATCCATGAGTCAGTTGTGACGTGTACGAATCAACATCACCTCAATTCGACGCATGATGTGATCGGTATGGCTAAAAGTGTCTGATATCAGTTTCAAATTGACATTAACTTTAGAAAACAACACTACTGACATATGGAATACTGATAAAATGGGTTCGGATTGTTTTGATACTTTAAGAAAACATTCCATGAGTCATTTTTGATGTGAAAAAATTTACTGCACCTCAATCCGACACATGGTGTGACCGGAATGGCTAAAATTCTCTGATATCAGTTTAAAATTGACGTAAACATTAGAAAACAACACTACTGATATACTAAATACCGAGAAAAAACGTTCGTATTGTTTTGATACATTATGAGAATGAACAATGAGTCATTTATGACATGTAAAATTCAACCTCACCTCAATCTGATGCATGGTGTGACCGGTATGTCTAAAAATTTCTAATATCAGTTTGAAATTGACATTAACTTTAGAAAAATAAACAAGTTACATACAAACAATTGAGAAAACGTGTTCGGATTGTTCTGATAATTTAGTAAAACGATCCATGAGTCATTGATGAGGTGTACAAATTGACCAAACCTCAATCTGATGCACGTTGTGACCAGAATGGATAAAAGATTCAAATTTCAGTTTGAAATTTACATTATCTTTAGAAAACAACACAAGTTACATATGGAAAATCAAGAAAACACATTCGGATTGTTTTGATACTTTAACAAAATGATACATGAGTCATTTTTGATGTGTAAGAATCAACCGCACCTCAATCTGACACATGGTGTGACCGGTATGGCTAAAAGTATCTGATATCAGTTTGAAATTTACATTAACAAGAGAAAACGACACAAGTAACATATGGAAAACTGAGAAAACAAATTCATATTGTATTGATACTTTAGGACGAGGATCTATGAGTCATTTGTGACGTTAAATAATCAACCACACCTCAATCTGATGCACGGTGTGATCAGTTTGGATAAAAGTGTCTCATATCAGTTTCAAATTGACATAAACATTAAAAAACAACACTAATGAAATACGAAATACTGAGAAAATGCATTCGGATTGTTTTGATACTTTAGCATAATGATCCATGAGTCGTTTTTTGACATGTAAAAATCAATCTCACCTCAATCTGACGCATTGTGTGACCGATAAGGCTAAAAGTGTATGATATCAGTTTGAAATTGACATTAACCTTAGAAAACAACACAAATGACATACGGAAAACTGAGAAAATGCGTTTGGATTGTTTTGATACATTAGGAAAACAATACATGAGTCATTTTTGAGGTGTTCAATTTGACCACACCTTAATCTGGTGCACGGTGTGGCCGGTATAGCTATAAGTGTCTGATATCAGTTTGAAATTGACAATAACTTTAGAAAACAACACAAGTGACATACGAAAAACCAAGCAAACACGTTTGGCTTTTTTTGATACTTTAGGACGATGATCTATAAGTCATTTGTGACATGTATGAATCAACCTAACCTCAATCTGATGCACGATGTGACCGGTATGACTAAAAGTGTCTAATATCAGTTTGAAATTGACATTAACTTTTAAAAACAACACAAGTGAAATACAGAAATCCGAACAAATGCATTCGTATTGTTTTGGTACTTTAGGAAAATGATCCATGAGTCATTTGTGACGTGTACAAATCAACCGCACCTCAATCTGATGAACGGTGTGACCAGTAATTCTTTTAATTAGATTAAGAATCGATATTTATTAAGTGAGATAAATCATCCAAAAACATATTGATTTTACATTATTCCCTTTCATTTTTATCAGAATGAAAACATTTGAGTTTATAATTTCCATATTTTCGTTTCACATTCCCATATTAATGTATTCTTTCATATTAATGTTTTAATTTATATCATTAGTTTACTACAAACATAATATTTGGTCTCATATATAGGTGAATTTTTTTCCTTGAGTTCGGATGCTTTGTTTGGTAACAAATATTGTGGACGAAAATTTTTGAGAGAGGATCATAGATATCAATGAATGAAACATTAATGTTTATAACTGTTGTTGGATAATTGTAATTTTAACGAAGTAAAACATTGTTTGAAATGTATATAGCAGTGTGTTTTTTTGTATTCATGATGTTAAGTAAATGTATATAGTATTGTTTGTCAAAATATTGTTAGTGGGTGCTATTTTGTGCAGGTGTGCAGGTGCTATTTTTTGCAGGTGTACAGGTTCTAGTTTGTGCCGGTGTGCAGGTGTGCAGGTGTGTAGCTACTGGTTGTGCAGGTGTAGGGGAAGGTGCCTTTATGAGCGCTTTTTTGAGCCCTGTTAAAGGACTACTTTAACATCTCTTAAAGAGCCATGATAAAGGGCCCTATTATAAGCTCTCAAGATATCGCTGATAAAGGTCCCTATTATCAGTGCTAGAAAAGCGTTGTTAATACTTGTGTAGAAAAAGGGGGTCCCCTTTATCATCTCTCTGAAAATCGCTGATAATGGTGCCTTCGTCAATGCTTTTTGGAGCCCTAATGATGGGAACCCCTCCCCCCGTTATCTATTCCATCATTAACAACGCTTTTCTAGGAATGTTAATGTCGGTTTTTAGTGCTTATAAAAGGCCACGTTGTACTAGTGAAAGAATATTTTCAAGAAGAAGTGTAAAAAAGATATTTAAAAACTATTTCCCATCTATGATGAATTATGTTAGTGTTAATGATAACATATTGGCGATATATTATAATTATAAATTAATATTATTTATCTAAATAGTTTATGTTTTTAAAGAATTAAATTTCTGAAAAATTATTCTATTTCACGGTTTTTGTGTTTTTGGAACCATTTTCTATTTCACCAGTTATATGATTATGAACCTTGTTTCCTTTAATAGTTTATTTTACAATGAAATGAATATGAGAGCAATAACTTTTCCATGGGTTGTGATATAGATATTTTTTTCGATAAACATATCATTTCATGGGTTATGATTTTTATGAACAACATATATTTTATGGGTCATGATATGATGAATTATTTATTATCATGTTGGTCACGTAGGTCTGATATCATTATGTTATTGGCGGGACCTATATATCTCTCAAATTAATTGATTAAATATTATTTTCATGTGATATCAAAGGGCACATGTGTTGTAGCCCCAGGATAAAAAAATAGTCTACATGTGTAGTAGCCCATTCCAAAATACAAGGGTGTACAAGGGTTGTAGGCCCACATTGAAAACAAGAGGGTATTCAGGTTATAGCCTGAGAGTGAAAATAAGGGGGTAAATGCGTTGTTAAACCAATCTTGATGTGGTTACATTGGATATTTCCCAAGGCAAAAATGATATGACTGTCCTGTAATGTAGCCTTGAATAATTATTTTCTAGAGTTATGTGTATGACAAAAATTATATGCTATATACCTCATTTATTCATTAATTGATTATTCTATTGATTCCTTTATGATTCATTAATTATCAATGGACAATATTTTTAAAATTTTACATTATTATGATATTATATATGTAGGTTATGATCTTTAAATGATTATATCCTTTTCTTAAACCCATATATTCATTTTAAGTTTATATAATTTCTTAATTTTCCATTTCTATGCATTTGAGCTCACACATTTCCTATATTACCATTCACTGGGTAATGAAGAATGGTTTTAACTATAATTACTAATGATTAATATCTTTTTGCGAAATAGTGATCACCTTTCAGTAAGTTTGAATATTTTTTTCAATGTTTCAAATGAAACTAAACTATTACGGCCATTAATCACGTATATTTGTAAAATGATTTATATTCATTTCTTTTAATGTAATATACATGTGTGTAATGTTTCAGTTTCTATAATGTTTAATGAATACTACTATGTGATTAAATTTATTTTATAGGTTTACAGGATAACTATGCTAATATATGATAAAATTAAATGATTAAAGGGTAATTTGAATGAAACCAGCAATATTATAAAAAATCATTGTTTCCACTATTTAATGAAAAATCAATCTTTTCCGGAAAAGACTGTAATTTCACCCTATGATAAATCTATTATTATTATTTACAACCTATATCCATTTTAAGAAATTAAATTTCAAAATGTGAATTAAATAAATTACAACATTCTTACACCAAATTTATTAAAATTCATTTTTTTAAGATACCATTTTCTTAAATATAACATTAATTATCTGAAAATCATGTTCTTATATGTTATGAATTAACTAATTAATTTTTTTAATTTAAAAAAATTAAATATATTTTTCAAAATTTGTGTTATCTAATTCATACCAGTGAGTTTGACATTTATATTATAATATAGCATGGTCCATATTAAACATGATGTTGTGTGTCAGGAAAACCATTGAACACATTAAATTTTCATTAAAGGGTATTATATTTTCAAATATTAGAGTTTTATATAGTTAATACAACCATAATTTTGTTTAATGATATATATATATATATATATTAGTACAAAGAACTTATGCACTATATAATTAAACAACAAATTATGATGTTTTATTATACATTTACTTAAATCTATATTTTTTCGGTGTGTTATATTATTTAAAATATGATATTCTAAATCTTGATTCTAATGTTTCTACAAAATATTCTTTGATACAATTTATAATAACCATGACCCCATCAAATTATCAGTAATAGTTAATTTTTTACATTGTTTCTAGGTAATTGTAGTGAACTGAAAAAAGATTATCCATATTATATGTCTATAATATGGGATATTTACATTTTATCAGTTAACATTGAAAACAATTGAAACCTAAAATTATAATGTTCTTGAAATGTACCATATTCAATAAAAAAATTTGTGGATTGATTCATATGTCCATTCATATAACTCTATTGAATGGAAATAAAATAAATTCACTGCTCAGATTCTCTTTAAGGGGTTTCATGTGCCGATCGTTTCCAAGCACACAAAATTCTTCAAAGATAAGTCCTAATTAATAATACATAAATATTAAATATAATTTAAAATAATAGAATGAAATATATAAAAATTATCAACATATAAATTCAAATAATAACTTGAAATAAACTACAATTTTCATGGTGGTGAAATTTATAATGAGGGTCATTATATTCATGGTGTCAATAAATTATGATATTACCATCAATTACTCATGTCATTCATCACAACCCCCTTCCCAAAAAGTGTACCCCTATTGGGCCGACAATGTGAGAAAGGAGATAATGCCCCCGAGTCCCGCCTCCAATAGGCCCTGGGTTGGTGACTAGCACCAAGTATATAGTAAACATGCAAATGAGAGGCATTACCCACTAAGAGAACACGTGCAGTAGAGAGATACAAGATAGACACCAACCAACTCCAACTCACAAATGAAATATAAAATAATACCCATGTTCACATATGTAATATCATGAAAAACTACTAAAAATAGAAGGGGAAAACTTCAAGTACCCAAAATAATGTAAAACAGCAGCAATCACATGCCCGAACAGCTCCTGTAACCCCAAACTAGTAGAATCATGCCTGATCATCAACCTACTCCAAGTGACCTAAAAAATAGTTTATATATAAATTTGGTGAGTATAACAGTATACTCATTAGTATCCTCCCCTAATCCTCTTGTGAAAAAGTAAATAAAGCATGATAAATCACAAAGAACAACAAGTGAAACTAAATCATCATCTAAATAGGTATACTAAGTTCCCTGCCTTACCATAGATACTCTCACCAAGTAACGCATAAAATAGTATATAATATAATAAAGAATACTATGGGATCCCCGCTACTACTTCCCCACTGGTTCTCCACTTTTCTCAAATGTCCTTGGTCCTAAGCATCTCTCTCCCAAAAGGCTTGCCCACAAACACCTAGGTGGAGAACTACAACATGAACCTCATGCAACCAAACCACCACGTTCACACAATAATGTAACTAGGTACTTTTTGGGAGCCACCACAACTCATATAATGTGTATCATACGTCATGTATTAACCATCAAGCCATTATATCTCATACACCGAATAAGGATATTCAATCCATCGATCGTGTTTATGGAGGACTAGTGCCTCCTCAACCGATGATGTTTTATTTCTTGCACCGACTCACATGAATAATAGTAATGATAGAAAATGAATATAAGTGATAAAAATGAAATTATATTAATATTAAAAAACTAATATATCATCCACATCCTTACCCTTTCATCATTAATGGAATATATCATCTCTCGTGCATACGTATGGCTGACTGTCACGATGATGTGATGTGGGTCATTTTTTGTAACCAAAATTCAATAATGGTTCTAAAAATATTCCTAATGAGTAAATATGGTATTTAAAAATTTAAATATAATTATGTGAACGATTTATCTATATCATATAGAAAAATATTGAAAAAGTTGTGACAAAATTGGAATGAGAAAACAATGTAATTAACACCAGTAGTAATAATTATGATAAAATATTGTTAATGAACATGTAGTTTGATTATCTAGGTGGATCATATATGATATTATAAATAACCTGGTAATTTCGAAATAAAATAATTACATTGTAAATAATATTATACACTAGATTAATTCTTGTTCACCGAAGAGAAATTGTGAGATAAAGGATTATGTCTCAATTTATCTTCCATTGAGACTTAATTTTTAATATGAACCAATTAATTTTTATCTAGTATATATAATACCACACTGATTTCTCTATCTTTAATAACAATTTATTATATATTTTTAAGGATTCAATTCAACTATATTATTTGAATAGGTTATATTTTAATATTTAATGAGGATGTTATATTTTTTTACAATGTGACATTCTTTTGAGATTTCAGTTAATATTACTGATTGAATATTTTAATTTTCTTTTTTATGATCCACAATTTCCTAAAATATATTTATTTATATTATATACTCATTTTATTCATAATTTTCTTCTAATTTTTACGTTAATGATGAAAATAAATTTTTTAAATTAAAAACCAATTTAATTTCTCATTTAAATGGAAAATTTTAGTTTTCATTTCCATATTTTCAAAATTTGTCTTAGAAATCTACATTTATATAAAGAAATTATTTTTTATGTTAATATTATGAAAATTATTTTAGTTAAAAAAATATATATATATATATATCAATTTTTGATCAATTTTTTTTTAAAATTTAATATGAATTATTTTTTTTAATGTATACATATATAACTGACATATTTAAAGATGTAACTGTTTTACAAAAAGTAGCTTCTTAATTTTTTTTAAAAAATTTTAAAAAAATTAAGTAGTTTTATAAAATTTTATTTTAATATGTCACTTATATTCCCTTTAATCGTATTATGGGAATGATTTTATTTCAAATAACCCTATATTCCTGATAATTTTATGGCCACCTTGTATCTGTTGATTAATTTTAGAATGGCGTACATTCTCTAAAAAATTGAATTATCATAATCTTTTTTCATTAGATATAAAAATTATAAAAAACTAAACATATTATTTTGTTATGTTGATGAATATTTCTTAAATCATATTCAATTTTTTTATTTAAAGATTATATTTGGACTATTATTTTATTAATTATGAAAATATTGATAAATTTGTATCATTTAGACAATATGAATATTTCATTATATAAAATATTAATTTTTGAATTACATTGGTCATTAAATTGTCATGTAATGTTTTAAAAGTGGATTGATGGGTGGTGATATTAATTATATTTAACCTTTATGCATTGATATGATAAATGAGATAAATAATATGGAAAACTAAAATTGTTTCTAACCATCATTATAAATAAATACATTAAAATGTCATGGGGGTACATATACCATATTCTCTAAGATATCTTAATCCAATATGAATCATCTAATTCATTAAGTGTTCAGTTTTAATTATCTATTATATTATTTCACTAATATTTACACCAAATGTATTTTTTACATTTTTTTGGATTAAATGACATTTTTTTTGTTATTTATGCTTCCATATGGTTTATTCTACAATGATTCATTATTTATTATTATATATGTATCCTTTTATATGAATTTTATCTCACCCTTATGTTTTTTCCATTAAACATGATACGAATAATTTTTTTAATGAGTTAAAATATTATGAATGATTCCCATTTTAATGTTTTATGTTTTTCCCCTATGAAGATTTGGTATCATTTACATATCTCATACTCTAATATATCTAAACTAATTATTACTATAGTATATGACTCCATATATATATATATTATAATCTTAAAAAGTACACAATGACTCTAGGATACTAGACATTGGGTTGTTACAATTGGTATCAAAGCATGATTAATACAATCCATGGGAACTTGATAAAAGGAATAGTAGATTAGGGAATATTACCCTACTATATGATTTGAAGAAATATATATTAAATAACTATCTAATTCTATTTTAATATAGTGATTGTATGAATTTTTATAAAAAATTAATCATTTTTAGATATTACAAGTGACATGGTTCTAGAATAGTTATAATTGGGTGTAAAAACTCTTAATAGAGTTTATTGGGTTTTATAATAATCATCACCTGGTGTATGAAATTGGTCCATATTGTGCATCTGGTTTGAAACACAAAAGATGATATTCTTATGATATTTAAAATATTCCATATATACTATAATTAATCATTTATAACTATGGACATCCAAAAATAAACCATTTTTAATGACTTTGGGGTAAAAATTTATAAATTTTCATTCCAATATAAGTGGGACACCAGATTTAGAAATATATGATATGATTTTAAAATTCATAATTTTATTATCTAATCTTATATATTTAATTTTTTTTAAAATATAATCTAGAAATATAAAGTGTATCCACACTACTGGCCAATGTATATATTTTTGTCCAAGTCAGGCTAATACATTTATCATTTGGACTACCAAGATCATTGAAAAAATAGAGAAACATAATTATTTTATTAAAAATATTCTTTCAATATTATATAAACAAGTTTTTCCATAGTTTTATTCTCCAATATTGGATCACATTATGAAGTATAAATCCTGATAATTTAGTGGTACTTCCAATATTGCGCAATAAGAGTAATTTATTGAGGCACATAATATGATATTTCCTGCATTAGGATAAAATTAAGAAGAATATTTTTTAATTGTAGCACATTTTTTCAAGGAAAATTTCTATTATGGTAGTAATAGGTCTAAAATACTAAATTTTAGAATGAATATAAATAATTGGAATTGAAAAATAATAATGAAACAATAAATGTGTGATATAGATTACATGTGAAAAATAGAATGCATTATTTACTATATTATTTACGGGATTAATCGATGTATTCAAAGGTCTCTGATCTCCTAAAATTTTTCATCATATGATGAAAATGGATTTGTGACAAATGAAATTTCTAAAGAAATATCCATATACAATATATTCAATGGTAATAAAAAGAATTATAGGTGATCAGATAAATAAGAAATTGGGAATGATTCATTTTAGGATAAAATGAGTCAATTTTAATCATGTGAAAAAATGGACTGAAACATCTGAGAAAATTACTAAAAAGGAATGTGACTATGTTATAAAAATATTAATAAAGGAAATATATCCATAATTATTGTAAATGATGATACAAATACTATTAAATGAATATAGTATAATTAAATGGTTATTATTTAAACTAAATCTCCATAAGAAAATGGAATACCCTATATAAGAGGCTAACAGTAGAAGGTCAAGTTTATGTGATAACAATTAATATAGTATAAGTATCTAATGATGTTATTTATTGTGATTTAATCATTTCCTTAAAAATTATCATTGTTTTATATGATTATAGATATTCACGTTCACATATATATTTCTTTTTTAATGTATCATTAGATATATCCCTAGATGCTTAAGATAATAATTTTCAGTTAATACACATAATTGAAGTCTCACTATGAAATAAATTGTCAAGAATTACATATTATAAAAAATAACAATAATATATTTTTATAATTTATTATAATAACCATGTGTGAGTTTTATATAATTCTAGGTATGTAATGGCTTTAAAAACATAGTGAAAATATTTTTCACATGTAGAAGGAAGTTATGAATCTAGATGAAGATATATAATTCCGTATATTTAGAGTGGAGAGTTCATCATCTGAATAATTTCATGATCCAAACATACTCTATGTCCAAAATGAAACTATTGGGAAAAAAGATAAAAAAAAATATATAGATGGAAAATAATATATTGAAATTTTTTAAGGAACAATTTGATTTTTTTGTAGGGGAATTATTGAGACATCCACCAGATAATTAATTTTAGTTTTCATTTGAATTATGCTCTTATGTAAGACAAATACAAAGGATTACCTAGATAATGACCATTATGGAATTAGCAGAGTTGAAGACAAAACTATTAATCTTTTTCATAATGTTTTTTCTCCATAGAGTTTCACATTGGGGATATCCTATACTCATCACTAAGAAGAAAGATGGATCCATGGGGATTTATATTTATTATAAGTTTATCAGTGTTGTTATAATAACGAAACATTAACCTCTATATTGTATTAATGAATTTTTTGATTATATATATAGAGAAAAATATTCATCAATGGCTTAAATTTGATTTGGGTATCATCATTTGAATTTAATTAAGGAAGGAATTATGAAAAAAAACATTCAAATTAGATTATGTATTTTACATGTTTATATTATTTTTTTTGATGAACTAATACACCATCTATTTTTATGAAAAAAATTAATATAGTGTTAAAGTAATATCTTAATATTTACATAGTGGAATTTAAAAATTATTTATTTTTCTATTATAAGATTTTATAGGTTTATTACAACAAATTTTGTTATTATACTTGATAATATTTGAAGAATATAGTTATAAAAGAAATCTTGAATGTGTGAATTTTTTTCACAAGGTTTCTCTTTTTTAAAAACAATTTTTTAATGATAGAATCTTTCATTGAACTATTTCAAAAAAAGAATTTATATAATGTCCAAAAAAAATTTTTTATTTAGTTATGTATATTTATTTGGTTTGTTGGTTACTATTGATGTTTTATTCAGAATTTTGAAAATTATTTAAACCAGTCAACTATTCATATACGTAGAAGGGTTATTTTTTATTTGGATAAATGAATGTTCAATTTTTTTGATAGATTGAATAATATGCTTTTAAATTATGTGATTTTTAGTCTTACATTTAGAAATGATTGGGTTATGATATATGGTGAGGGAAAAAAGAAAGGAATCGATTGTGTCCTTATATAAAATTTTAATTTTATTTCATATATATGAACAAATTTTTCCACTGATGAACATAAATATCCAATGCATGAAATTGTGTTGGAAGCTATAATATATAATATATTGTTATGAAGATATTATATCCATATTTACCAATTTGAGATATACATAGATCATAAGTGAGATAAATACTTATTTTTATATAAAGTGGTCAACATGAGATAAATACAATGGCTGAAGCTACTAAAATATTATGATATCATAATAAACTACCACCTTGGGATAATAAATAATTTAGTAGATTCATTGAGTAAGAATGATCATGGATTTAGGACCCATATGATGGTTGATAGGTATACTATGTTTATGTATTTAATAAATATAGATATTCTATGTAATATGGATGGATATAAATAACTTCTTTTTAAAATATTTCTAACCCATATTTGTTGAATAAGATATACACATCTCAATAAAATGATTTGAATTTTAAAAATAAAATTAATTCAATGAATGAAGAGAGTCTGGTTGACATCATTTGATAATATGTAATTCTAAAATTAAGAAAGAGAACACTTCTTCAATTTACTCCAGATCTATAAATGGAAATCCTGGATGATGACCATATATCGAATTTGATTTCACAACTTGGAGCCACCTTGATGTCTAGGGATTGGAGTTACATTTTTTTTCTAAGAACATGAAGCATCACATTGGTGAATATGTGTCAATATTTCTGGTTTTTGAACAAGTGATTTCTTAGAGACAATATCCTATAGGATACATAAAACATCGTTCTATTTCGATTTAGAAATGGGATTAAATTACTATGGTATTTTTAAAAAGACTATCAAAGTCTCCTTGAATGAATGATTCAAAATCTGTTATTTTTTATCACATAAATAATTATATACATTTCCTCTATGAAATAAAATATTTTCTATTATTCTAAAAAAAGTATATATATTAATGAATGTATTAGACTATTTGGTGAAAATGTTTAATTTTTTTAGGATCCTGATACACATTTTACATCAATATATTGGATGATTATTTATATGGAACTTGTTATTGACCTTCATTTGATCACCACATATTGACATCAAATATATGGACAGTCCTGATGGACTATTCAGACATTGGAAGATGTGTTGTGGGAATCATCACATTGCATTTTGGGTACATGTGGTCAGTATTTACGATTCCTTTAATTTTTATATAAAAATATTTACCAAATAATTATTTAAATGAAGTCATATGACCCATTATATGGAAAATATTTTCAGACACCGGAATTTTGGGATGATGTATGATAAATGTAACATATAGACACAAAACAAGTTATGGAGATAACAATAATGGTGATGAATATTTTAGATATTAATAATGACGTTCAAGGAATAAAAATAGAAATGATGAAAGTTGGAGGATATGAATATTGAATTTCACATAGGATATAAAATTTTAGTGAATGTACCTCCATGGAAGGGTTTCATAAGGTAGAGTAAGAAGTGGAAACTAATCCCAAGATACATCAGAGCCTTAGAAATTATGGAAGGAATTTGAGTTGTGGCTTATCAATTGGAAATGCCACTGGGCCTCTCTGAAGTACACGGTGTATTCTATATATCATTGTTGGGTAAGTAAATTCTAGTCCCAACACATGGTCTCATTGATGGTGACATATAATTGTAACTTGATATTTCTTACTATGAAGATATCAACTAGATTCTTTATACCAAATAGCATGTATCGAGGAATTAAATAACTCGACTAGTAATGGTATTTTGGAGAGATCATATAATTATGTAAGAAACATGGGATCCATAGGCTGTTATGGAGAATAATTACCCTCATTTTTAGAATGTAATATCAAGGATAATTTTGTTGATGATGTTTTTTTATTAAATAATGTAACAGCTCCAAATAAAATAAAATATATTATCACATAATGTCATCCATTCGGTTCGGGGGATATCAATACAGACATCATCGATCCTAAATAATAAAAAATGAACATTCTAGTATAATGAAAATATAAAAAAATGATCATTTTAAAATTTAAATTGAATAAAATTGTTATTTTAGAGGAATATTATTAATTTTCAACATACATGACCGAATTATAGAATACTAATTTTCAAAATAATCAAAATTAATAAAGATTTTATAAATAATAAAAAATTTACTATTTAACTATTACTCATTTAATATATAATAATTTATCATAATATTATTAATTTAAATTGTTTTTCTATCAATTTTATCATAATAAATTCTTCAACATTTGAATGTAAAATGGGTATTTTTTATAATACTAGTCTTTTTTTAGAATTATTTTATTGTTTAAAATGGTTGAATTTATCTCCATTATAATTAATTGAAATTAAATTTTAGGATGAATGAATTTAAATAAATTTATATATTATATATTTAAAAATATTAATTAAAATCCATCTAAATATTATTACTATTAGTATATTTCATATAATATAAACATCTTCTTGAAAAATGAATTTATTAGAAAACATATTTTCGACATTATTTGATGGATTATCATTAAATTATTATTTTCAACATAATTGAATTTAATTGGTAAAATATAATATATATTTTTAAGTATAATTTTTACATTTATATAATATCTTCAACTTATTTTTTGGTCGTAATAATAAGTGAAAATAATACAAATCAATTATTGTTCTTATGGTTAAAACAGTGTTACCTGGGGTAAATATAAAAACATAAGTTTCATAATTAACTAAAAACATTTTATATCACCATTTTCTTGATGGGTCATGATCGAAACATATCCCAATTATAATTTATTCCATTTTTAATCCTTTTCAAATGTGATAAATTTGGGTATGATAAATTATTTGCAAAAAATTAAATAAACCTTCTGCCTCAATTTTGGAAGGAAAACCCATCCCCTTAATTATTTACACATGTAAAGACATTTATAACATAAATTTCATAGATAAATCCTTCCCAAAATACTTATTCACATTATATAAAAAACATTCCAAAAAACAAACCCCATAGACATTATGAAGATATCAAAATGCGGTTTATCCAATAGAAGGTAATTATCTAAATGAAGATATTTATTTTTATATCATATTTTAAATTATATATGATATAATAACACAAAAAATATAATAATACCATTTTATCAAATATAAATATATTTTATAATGTTTATTCCATAATATTTATTAGTCTTCTCCTCAATTAAATGAAATATAAATTCCAATGCTCGTGTGTATGGAAGACTACCACATCACGAACATATGTAATTTGGTTTCCAACACCAACTCAAATGAATTGTAATAATTATTTAAATAATGAATATATTTGAAAAATATAACTTGTTATTAATTCATAATATTTAAAATATCATCCACTTTCAATCTATTTCCCACATTAAGTGGATAATATCATCACTTGTGCATACTTAGGGCATACCGTATTCACAAAGTGATGAAAATTATTTTCCATGTAATTATTTCATGAATTGAATGATATATATATATATTAATTAAATTTTATATTTTAAATCATAATATAATTCATAAAATTATTTTTCTATTTCACAAATATAATAACAATAACATTCATGACAAAACACATAAGAGGATCATTGCCAATTAACACCCAAAACAATAATATTAAGAAAATAATTTTCCTGAAGTGCTTAAGAAGTTATAAAAGGATCATAATAGTGATTATAAAAAATGAATATGGTATTTTTAAAATTAACAACATGACTAAAACCAGTATATTGTATTTTATATAGTTTTTATAAAAAATTAAGTGTGAGGTAATGGATTCACTCTCAATTTCTATTCTATTAAGACATATTTGTTAATATAAACCCATTAATTTTTTGTATTGCATATACTAACCCATTAATTTATTTAACATGAAATGGTTTTTATAATTAAATAGTAATGGTAACATTAAGTTATATTTGTTCAAGTAGTTATAATTTTAATGTTACTGAAGAGGTAAGTATATATTTTACAATATCAGTTTCTTTTCATCTTGCTATAATTTTTTTTGAAGGAATACTATTTTTTATTCATCATAAGGTCGAATAATTTTCATGTAAAATAGTAAATTATATATTTTATAAATTTTATTCAATAATTATTATATTTTTCTACTCTTTTAATATATGAAATGTTTTGCACAAAAATGGATTTTATTTATTTTTAAAAGGGATATATTTGTCATCAATAAAAATATTTTGAAAAAAATTCATAAAAAGTCATATATTTTTCTCCAATTATATGTTAGGGACCTTTTTGTTTCTAATTATGAATTATAAAATTATATTTAATAGAATACTTCTACAATTTATTGAAATTTTTTTAATTTTAAAAAATATAAATACTTTTTTTAATGTATATAGAGTTAATGGACTCCCCTACCATCTAAATAATTTTAAAAATGTTTCTTATTATATAATATTTTAATTTTTTCAAAAATAATTCAATAATATGAAATATTATTTAAATATTTTGTAACCATTCCCTTCATTCTTGTACTATTCATATTTTTGTTGAAAAAACATATATTTCCTATGAACTATTGTTCACATCCTATATATGTAATATGATTGTGATTATGAAATTTCACATCCAAAAAAAATTTCTTCTCATAAATTTTATTAGACATTGAATTTATCTGAAATATCAATATTCTTTTTTTATGGAAATGATTATTTCATAAAAAATTTACCATTTTCACATAAGGTGTTTATTTTGATAGTTATTACTATTACATGAGAAATATTTATAAATTCATATCTTATACTCTATATGGATATTTGTTGGATATACATTTAATCCATTAATAAAATTTATCATTAGATATAGTAGGAATATTTTGTACATATAGTGATGGTTTGAGCCCATAATTATATAGCCGCATGATGGATCTATATGTCTCATGAGCCAAATCATTTAGCCCTATTAAATGGATTATTACCCATAGTATTAATCCTCCTTGTGAATGGTCGGGATGGAATAAATGTTATGAGGTCATAGATAGTCACATCAAATATTAAGCATTTCATTCATTGAGAATTTTATTGTTATTATCGAAGACATTATTTCATTGATATTATCAAAATATTTGTTTTTTAGTCTACTTATTGATTAAATAGAACATGTTTTGATATATTTACCACAACATATTGATTATTACTAGTTCATTTATGTTATATTCTGATGTATGCGACCCTTAGTGTGCATTTGAGCATTCAGTTATGTTTTTTTCCTCATTATGATATGGTTAATAACTTATTTAATGATTTCAATTATTCATAACACTTTCCATTTGTATGATGTATATTATATCCCCAATTTAAATTGTGTATCATGTATTTATTTGGTTCTCCAAAATAGAAAAATTGATTGGTACTTGGGATTTGACGACTTATATAAATTACATTGTCATGAATTTGAAACCAGCATTGGACACGAGCCTATACCCTAGTGGTACAGGTTCCTGCTTGGCATCCAAAAGACCCAGGTCAAATCCGGGTAGGGGAGAATTTCTGGGTACTGTAGTAGTACTGCAGCCGGGTACTGTAGCGGCGGCAGTATTGTAGCAGGTATAGTAGCAGCGCGAATACTGTAGCATTACTGTTCACTAAGGGGTCCTTTGGGCCAAAAAAATGGGCTTCCAAGCCTTGTATTCAGGCCACATGGTCGTGGGCCTTTGGGCTATGTAATGGGTCTCCCTCTACCGAGTCTAAAGAGGTCTTTCCTTTAAATAATAAATTGATGCTTTGGCTGAAACATTTTGAAAAAAAAATTAAAAACCGGCATTGGGTTACTATAGACATTTTTGTCAGTATCTTATAAAATAAGGTGGATAATATAATGTTAATATATGCTAGTGAAAGATGGGAAATTTTAAGGACACCAGAAAGGAGAAATAACAAAATATAATTATTATTGGGTGAAATAAAATGGAATATACATATTCTAAAATTAATTATACCCCTTAATATAATTTTTACTTATAATATAATACATTGATCATGATAAGTAATTTATTAAAATTATATTCCAAAAAAATAAAAAATAAAATAAAAAAATAATTCTCATTTAATTTCATAGTCTGATATGACATGAAAACATAAGAGGCTTATTTCATAAACACAGTAGTAATTAAAAACCATTTTAAAATAAATAATTTGATTAAAAATTTCAAATTTCAAAAAATATAGAAATATATTATCCTATTTTCAAAATGATAATGAATTAAAATCATAGAGAGTTAAACTTTTGAACATTGAATGTAATTTTCATAATGAATAATTCCCAAAATGACTAAATGTACTCCTAAATATTTTTTGATCTCAAAATTAAATTTTCAAAAATGTTAGAAAATGAAATATTATTTTATATACCATGAATACTAAAATAATATTTATATTATTTTTTAAATTAGTTTCATACATACACCAGAAAAAATAATACTACTGGTTGTTATGGAATATAGCATAGAAAAATAAAATCGAGAGATAACCATTACATTAACTCTCTTGTTCCAAAAAAATTAGTAGATTCAAAACTAATTAAAATAACTATGATAATTAATTATCTTATAAACATTTAATTTTTATCTAATTTAATATATTTTAATTATAATAACTCACTACACATGTATAACTTTGTAATTTTTCATCCTTAAATATTTGTAATTTTCATTTTTTATCTTCATTTTTTAATGGTGATGTTGGAAAACATTCATTAATAAAATGCTCATCATTAATAAATTGGAATAAATTAAATTATTTTTATTCAATCATTTTTTCATCAATATAAGAATTTATTAGAAACTATAGTCGTGTATCATTATAAAAGATCCATGCATATTTAAGTATAAGGCCCGAGCCTTAAACCTTACTTAATCTTGAGTTATTACAAGATTACACATTGAGGATATTTTCAGGTTTAGAGTTTTAGAGAATTAGATCATAAAACTTGCACTACATTCCACATTTAAACAAAGTGGTTACATAAAAGATAGTATTCATTTTTCCCATCAACGGAAACATATTCAAAATAAAACATGGATTCTTTCTTGACACTTCCTTGACACTATCATCATATCATGTACCCTTCCCTTGACCTGTGAATAACATTTCAAAATCATGGGATGAGTATAAAAAGCTCAGTAAGGCATATACAAATATGGAAAGGAAACATGAGTACATGTATACACAAGAATTAATGAAATAATACTCTACACATAAAACATAAGCACTTTAACATACCTCACCAAATCATGAATGAATCATAAGATTCCTAAGACATAAAGGTAACTTTAGGCATTCATAACATTCTTACGTAGGGAGTAACCCTCTTGGTTATGTTTGGAATACCCGTCACAGTATATTCCCTAAATCTCTTTGGAGAACCCTTAACGATTAACTGCTTCGCATTACCTAATGCATTAGAGTTCTATATCGGGCTCACCAACAATTAGTTTATCATGAAACCACTCATCTTCATAATAATTCCCAAAACCATAACATAATCGTATAACATAAAACATGCATAAAAGAAAACATAAAATTTCCACTATTTAATCCCAAGATATCAATACAACACATTGATATAATAACATTATGATAAACATTTTCAATACCAAAAATAAAATAAAATTAATACATGGCATTTAATTTTCTTTTTTAAAAAAGGTATGGCTTGCAGAGGAAGCCGAAACTCAAATAATGGTCACGGCGGCGGAGAAGTCATTGTCACCGCTTACATACGACAAAAACATTCCCTTTTGTCATTTAGTAAAACAATTATTATAAAAAATATTCCTTTTGGATAAACATAAAAGTCAAAGGGTTTATACACCGTATAAAAGAAGGTTGTGTATAATACCAAATATTCCTCAATAAAAGGAGATTGAGACGAAGTCCCATACCCCGGGTCCGACATGACTCGATCATTATATAATGTACTGAATAATAAACATGAGTTAATTTCTACTTTCTTAAAAACCTTTTTAAAGTTCATTATCCCTTTTATATCACTTATTGCCTTGTTATGAACATTATGTAATCATTTAAGTTAATAAAGGTCGTTTGGTCGATATTTGGTACTTGAGTCAAAAGTGAACTTCTTATACATACAAGTTGTTCACGTAGTCAAATATACATTATCTGAAGAATGATATTAATGATGTTGATTCCATATATATCATATATATCCATTAAATACATGCATTTATAATATTACATAATAATTTAGAGGAATGGAATGAAATGTACCATTCATGGAGATGGTAATCCGTACGTAAGCATGAACGCTGCTTTCATTTCTATTTTGTATTATAGTGAATGGAATCATAATGATATAAAGGCATATTATAATTCCAGTATAATATCATATATAATATCATTAAATCCATCCTTTATACGTACCACATATGGTATTAACGAATCAAATCACTTTGAGGGGGCGGTAGTCCGCACTTCCTAAAATGAAGATATCACGTTTACCCATAATGGAAACCATAAAGGTATGCCATAAATAAAAAATACATAAGATTATGTAAAACATAATCATATTATATATCATATATAAACAAACTGACATCTTAATGGCCACCTTTGAAGGTGTTAAATGAGTGTTGAACAATCATCATTTCCTGAGGCAGAAATTCGCGATCCACAGAAACTGTATGTTCGTTAAACATTAGATGTAGGTGTGTGTAAGTGTAGCTTGAATACTTCTTATAACAATATACTAGTATATTGAAGACACTGTTGTTGTTACAAAATAGAGTAATAAAAAGAGTTTAGAGGGTTGTAGAAGAAAAAAAACATAAGATCACAAGAGAAAACACTACATTTAAAACGGTTAACTCTTTTTGATTTAAGCTCAAAGGCTTCCTTGGGAAGTCTTCTGCCCAATGTGAGGCTTCTAGGAGTAAGAGAGGTATGTGGAGAGAATAAATGAGGAGGGTTTGGCGGAGAAAAAAGATTGATAGGTGTGGGTAAGAAGGTAGAGGTGGGGGCCTTTTATAAGAGGAGAGGATGGGCACTTTTGGAAATGTATAAAAGGATACATTATTTTCAAATGAGTTTCGGATTTTAAAGGACTCACATTGATTTATTTCAAGGATAAGGTGATAAGGGTTTGAAATAAACTCATCCAATAGGTCTTTGACAAGTATATGTCTTAGATTATACATTATCGTTTCATTTTATTTAAATCGTTCAATAATGAGGTAATCACAGCATCATCATGGTATCATAAATAATTTAATTTATTTAATTTCTAAAAATTATAAAAAAAATTCACGATTTAGGGAATATTTTTATCTTTCTAATAAATATTTATAGTAAAAAAGATGGCTTGTATAACCCCATTTAAAAATTTATTTTATAAAGTAACTCATGTTTGTGACATTTTTATTTTAACTTTAAATAAAAAGGTATTAATGTCATTTTCCTACCAATGTTGCTCCATGGGGTCCCCAAGTTGACCCATGAATTGTCTTGGTCGGCCATGACACATCCAATAAGGGTAGGACATGTGTCAAGTTCATTTCATATTATTAAAACATTATTCATACCCTAAATTACACTAATTACCTCTAATCGCGATTAAAAACATAAAAGTTACTATTCAGCAAAAAATTATTTTAATCCCATTGGACCACATTTTACTTCTTAATGAAAACCATGTATGTCGCAATTTTGAAATTCAAAACACAGAGGTGGTAAAATTTCATTTAAACGGAATATCAGTTTTTTAAGTACCACTTAGTGGTGTCACTATTCATCAAAAATTAATATTTTTCAGAAAAATACAAAAAATTCACCCTAAGATATATTTGATATTCTGAATTCAAAAATAATGTCTATTTTAAAAAATTAATAACATATAAGTTGCATTAATTATTTTAATAATTAATTCCCGCTGTCATAACGAATAGCGTGTTTTTATGAAACAATAAGTATCAAAAGATTGACACTAGTTTAAGTGAAATTTCAAAGTGAAATTAATTCAAACGACCACTGTTGGATTAAATGGTCAAAATATATTCTAATTGAACTTTAAAACCAATTAAAAAGATAATTTAATCATATAAATAAATTAGATTAAAAAGATGTTTTGAATTAAAATACAACATTTTTCACTATTCATTAAAAAAATGAACATTGTCAGAAAAATACCAAAAAATTATCCAATGTAAATTTCAATGTCCCAATCATAAAGAAGAAGTTTATTACCAAAAATAGAGCTTATAAAATTGTCAAAAGTTTGATTTAAAAATGGTTTTCCATCAAAAGGCAGTAAAACAATCTTTTAAAAATATTAATGTATTTCATGACTAAGATTGGATTTATTCTTAATTTAAGCCTCTAAAACACTATCAAATTCATTAATAGACATAGACAAAAATATCTATTATTCATTAATTACATGGGATGTTACATCCTTCCCCCCTTTAGAAAATTTCATCCCCGCGATTTATTTACTTATCGAATAAGTGGGGGTACTTGTCCCTCATTGCATTTTCAAATTCCCATGTTGCCTCTTAAAACAAGTGGTTTTTCTACAAAACCATTACCTGATGAATCACCTTATTCCGTAACACTTTCTCCCTGTGGTCAAGAATCTGGACTGGTTGTTCCTCAAAAGATATGTTCTCTCCCAGCTGAACTACCTTTGGACTCTAAACATGAGATGGATCTGGAATGGACTTTCTTAACATTGAATCATGAAAATCATTGTGCACCTGAGATAAACTCAGAGGTAAAGCCACTCGGTAAGCAACAGATCCAACTCTCTCTAGAATTTCATATGGTCCAATTAACCTTGGAATCAGTTTTCCTTTCTTACCAAATTGCATCACACTTTTCCATGGTGAGACTTTGAGAAAAACATGATCTCCTACCTCAAAAGAGAGATCCTTCCTCCTGTTGTCCGCATAACTCTTCTGCCTGCTCTGAGCTGTTCTCATGTGTTTCTGTATCAGTTGAACTTTTTCTTCCAACGCTTCTACCAATTCTGGTCCCATCAGCTTCCTTTCACCCACTTCATCACAGAAAGCTGGAGTTCGACATCGCTTCCCATATAACACCTCAAATGGTTCCATCTGTATACTGGAATGAAAACTATTATTATATGATAATTCATCCAAAGAAAGATGTTGGTCCCAACTTACCTGATAATCCATCGAACAAGAACGTAGCATATCTTTCGAAGTTGGAATTGTTCGTTCTAACTACCCATCTGATTGAGGATGAAAAGTTGTACTAAAATTTAATTCAGTACCCAACGACTGCTGAAGGCCCTTCCAAAAGTTAGAAGTAAACCTAGGATCACGGCCAGATACAATGGAGAGTGGAACTCCATGTAACCTGACTATCTCTTTAAGATACAAACGGGAAAATTGACCTAGGGAAAAAGTATCTCATATAGCAAGGAAATGAGCAGATTTTGTCAAGCGATCGACAATAACCCAGATTGCATTATTACCTCGAGGTTTCTTCGACAATCCCACAACGAAGTCCATGAATATATTTTCCCATTTCCACTCTAGCACTGGTAAAGACTGAAGTATCCCTTTCGGTAACTGCCGCTCGGCTTTATCCTGCTGACAATTCAAACACTTCACAGTAAAATCAGCAATATCCCTTTTCATTCCATCCCACCAGTAATACTCCCGAAGATCTCTATACATCTTAGTACTTCTTGGATGAACTGAAAACAGAGAACTATGAGCTTCACATTACAACTCTCTCTTCAACTGTGAATCACAAGGAACATACAATCTCTTCCAAAATACTAAAACAAAATCATTATCAATGTTGAATTCAGGCAACTTACCTTTCTGAACCAGCTCTACCTTTTTCTGCAACTCATTGTCTTGCTTTTGTGCTTGCTTGATTATGTCTGATGGAGAAGATATCACTGATACCTAAAACAAAATATAAGTACATCATGCACCAATAAATTCTATGCCAAAGTTCATCAAATCCTTAACCAAATGATCACGTTCCAAATGCAACATTGTTAATGAAGCATTACTTTTTTGACTCAAAGCATAATCCACTTTATTTGGTTTTCCCGGATGGTAATGAATTGTACAATCATAATCCTTGATTAATTCCAGCCATCTCCTCTGTCTCATGTTCAATTATTTCTGAGTGAATATATATACTTTAAACTTTTGTGATCAGTATATATTTCACACTTTAATCCATACAAATGATGCCACCAAATCTTTAAAGCGAAAACAAATCAGATAATTCCAAATAATGTGTAGGATAATTTACCTCATGAGTTTTCAAATGTCGTGAAGCATAAGCAATTACCTGATCATTCTGCATTAGGACACAACCATGTCCATTCAATGAAGCATCACTATTGATAAAAAACTCACCATTCCTGGAAGGTAGTGCCAAAACTGGATCATTCACCAATCTTCTATTCATTTCCTGAAAACAATCATCTTATTCTTCTGTCCAGATAAACATAACACCTTTCTAAGTTAGCTTAGTCATTGGACTAGATAACTGTGAAAAATTTCTAACAATCCTTCTGTAATAGCCTTACAAACCAAGGAAACAACAAATCTCAGTTACATTTGTGGGTCTTGTCCATTCTTCAATAACCTTTGTTTTTGCAGGATCAACAGTTATCCCAACTTTAGAAACAATGTGACCAAGGAAATAAATTTGTTGCAACCAAAACTCACACTTTCTAAATTTCCCATAAAATTTCTTTTCTTTTCAGGTTTGAAAAATAACCCTTAAATTTCTTTCATCCTCCTCTTTACTTTTAGAAAACACCAAAATATCATCAATGAAAACAACCACAAACATATCCATGAACTCAGGAAAAATTATATTCATTAAGTCCATGAATACAGCAGGTGCATTTGTTAGCCCAAAAGGCATTACTAAAAATTTGTAATGGATATATCTTGTACGGAACACGGTCTTCGGAATATCTGCTTCCTTTACCTTCAATTGATGGTACCCCGATCTCAGGTCAACCTTTGAAAAATACTGAGCTCCCTAGAGCTGATCAAACAAATCGTCAATATGAGGAAAATGGTATTTGTTCTTAACAGTGATGTTATTCAAGGATCTATAATCAATGAAAAGTCTCATAGAACCATCCTTATTTTTAACAAATAAAACAAGAGCACCCCATGGTGATGTTCCAGGTTGAATGAAACCTTTCTCTAATAAATCTTGCAGTTGCTCCTTCAACTCTAAAAGTTAAATTTCAGCTATTCGATAAGGGGGTTTTAAAATTGGATTAGCAACAGGAACTAAGTCAACAGTAAATTAAACTTCCCGATCTGGTATTATTCTAGGAAAATCATCAGGAAAAACATCAGGATACTAATTTACCACTGACACATCATTAATCTGAACAGTTCCTTTATATTCAACGATGTGTGAAAGGTAACATTAATTTCCATCGTTTACTAGATTCTCAGCCTCTTAATAAGTTATCAACAGTAAGGGTTCATTCTTGTACACAAACTGATAGTCTTTCTGAAAAGAAACTTTTTTAGCGCTACAGTCAATCTTAGCATGGTAAATAGAGATCCAATCCATACCCAGGATAACATCAAACTCTACTAGAGGTAATACAATAAGTTTTTCAAGTAGGTTCTTTCCACAGATAAGGATAGGAAGATTATTATAAATTCTTCTTGCCTCAACATTTCCTCCAGGTGTTTTTACCAAAAGATCAGGAGTCATTTCTTGAGATGGTATTCCCATTTTACTAGAAAAGGTTTCAGAGATGAAAGAATTTGTAGACCCCGAATCAAACAACACACTAGCATAATTTGAAAAAACAAACAAAGTACCTGATACTACTTCATTTGATGGCCCGACATCTGTTAAAGTAGTTGGAAAGGATCTCACCACCCTTTTATTCTTTTAGTCTAACTGCTTCCCATCACTCGAGATCTTTGTCGGACACTCGTTTGCATAGTGACCCATCTCATTGCACTTAAAACATTTGACTAACTGTAAATAAAATTTGGTATTACCTTCACCCTCATATTTTTTAGTGCAATCATGAGCCTTATGTCCCGTCTTACCACATCGGTAGCACTTTCCAGAATTCAGAAGACATTCCCCAACATGCCTTTTAACACATTTATCACAAACTAGAAAATTAGTTTTCTTACCGTCAGACCTTTTTGAAGAATTCTTTCCTTTCTCCTACCATCTCGGTCTCTTATTCTTCTAGTTGTTATAGAACACTTGATCATCAGAAAACTCCATTTCCACCTTCTCAGAACATCTAAAAAGATTTTCATAACTTTTGAACTCACGAGAAGCCAATTCCCTTAGATATTTTGGCTTTAATCCTAAGTAAAAATGATTAATTTTACTATCAAGGTCTCTGATAAAATTTGGAGCATACCTTTCTAATCGAGTGAAACT
Source organism: Viscum album (assembly GCA_963277665.1). Classification (NCBI taxonomy): domain Eukaryota; kingdom Viridiplantae; phylum Streptophyta; class Magnoliopsida; order Santalales; family Viscaceae; genus Viscum; species Viscum album. The sequence goes on along the minus strand of OY728128.1, from coordinate 1,824,490,187 downwards.
CTCTTCATAGGTAGCCACTGAGTCTTCCTCTTGCCTCAATTCCAAGAATTTTTTTTCCATCCTAAGTTGAACAACCTTAAGAAAATACTACTGAAGAAACATACCATTTAATTCATCCCAGTCAAAAGAATAAATTTCATCAGCGTCCCTAATATTTTTAACCATCGACCACCACTGATCTGCCTCACCCTCCAAATGGTAAATAGAAAGACTAACCTTTTCATTGTATGGACACCCCATGACATTGAAAATCTTCTATAGTTCTTTAATCCACCCTTCAGCTAGCGCAGGGTCAGATGATCCTCTAAATGATGGGGGATGTTTCCTCATGAAATGTTCCACCACTGACATGTTCCTTTGTGGTTGATCTGACTGATCTCGTGCATGGATACCACCACCATTAATCTCTTGAGTCAATAGCGCCATTACTGCAACAAACTGTTCAATTCCAATTCTAACCATCTCAGGATGCTGATTCAAAAGGTTATTTCCTTCTGTATGCCTTACTAGCACTGCTTCCCTATTTCCTCTGTGGAAAACCATTCTGAACAAACATGTCTTATATGAAGTAACATGGTAATCTTCAAATGCTATATCATTTCAATTTGGACATAAAAAATATTTTTGGATAATAATTTAGTATAATTCTAACACCTAAAGTTATCTAAACCAACCTTTGATACCAAAAATAAGGCCCCATCCATAAACCTTACATAATCTTGAGTTATTACAAGATTTTACATTGAGGATAATTTCCGGTTTAGAGTTTCAGAGAATTAGATCATAAAACATTCATTACATTCCACATTTAATCAAAGTGGTTAAATAAAAGATAGTATTCATTTTTCCCATCAACAGAAACATATTTAAAATAAAACATGGATTCTTTATTGACACTTCTTTGACACTATCATCATATCATGTACCCCTCCCTTGACCTATGAAAAATAGCTCAAAAATATGGGATGAGAATAAAAATCTCAGTTAGGGATATAAAAATATGGAAAGGAAACATGAGTACATGTATACACAAGAATCAATGAAATAATACTCTACTCATAAAACAATAGCACTTTAACATACCTCATCAAATCATGAATAAATCATAGAAATCATAAGACATAAAGGTATCGTGAGGCAGTCATAATATTCTTATGTAGGGAGTAACCCTTTTGTCTACGTTTGGAATACCCATCACAGTATATTCCCTAAATCTCTTCGGAGAAACCTTAACGTTAACTCCTTCGCACTACCCAATGCATTGGAGAGCTATATCGGGATAACCCGCCATTATTTTTTCACGGAACCACCCGTCTTCATAATAATTCCCAAGAACCATAACATAATCTTATCACATAAAACATGCATAAAGAAACATAACATTTCCACTTTTAATCACAAGATATCAATACAACACATTGATATATAAACATTATGAAAACAATTTTTAATACCCATAATAAAAGAAAAGTAAAACATGGAATTTATTTTTCTTTTAAAAAAAGGTATGGCTTGTAGAGGAAGCCGAAACTCAAGTAATGGTCACGGCGGCGGAGAAGTCGTTGTCGCCGCATACGTACGACAAAAACATTACCTTTTGTCATTAAGTAAAATTCTTCGTATAAAAAATATTCCTTCTGGATAAATAGAAATGTCAAAGGGTTTATACACTATATAAAAGAAGGTAGTGTATAAAACAAAAAAATGCCTCAATTAATGGAGATTCAGACAAAGTCCCATACCTCGGGTCTGACTTGACTCGATCGTTCTTTAATGTCCGAAATAATAAACTTGAGTTAATTTATACTTGCTTAAGAACCTTTTTCAAGTTCATTATTCCTCTTATATCAATTATTTTTATGTTATGGACATTATGTAATCATTTATGTTAATAACGGTCGTTTTGTCGATATTTGTTACTTGAGTGAAAAGTGAACTTCTTATACTTAAAAGTTGTTCACGTAGTCAAATATCCATTATCTCAAGAATGATATACATGATTTAGATTCCATATATATCATATATATCCATTATATACATGCATTTATAATATTAAATAATCATTTATAGGTAAGGAATGAAATGCACCGTTCATGGAGACGTAAGCCGTACGTACGCATGAACGCTACTTTCATTTCTATTTCATATTATAAGGAATGGAATCATAATGATATAAAGGTATATTATAATTCTAGTATAATATCATATATAATATCATTAAATCCATCCTTTATACATACCACCTAGGGTATTAACGAATCAAATCACTTTGAGGGGGCGGTAGTCCGCATTTCCTAAAATGACGATATCACGTTTAACCATAATGGAAACCATAAAGGTATATCATAAATGAAAAATACAGAATCTTATGTAAAACCTAAACATATTATATATCATATATAAATATAGTGACATCTTAATGGCCAACTTTGAAGGTGTTATATGAGTGTTGAACAATCATCGTTTCGTGAGGCAGAAATTTTCCATCCACAGAAACAGTATGTTCTTTAACCATTAGATGTTGGTGTGTGTAAGTGTAGCTCGAATAAGTCTTATAACAACATCCTAGTATATTGAAGATACTGGTGTTGATACAAAATAAAGTAATAAAAAGAGTTTAGAGGGTTGGAGAAGCAAAAAAAACATAAGAGCACAAGAGAAAACACAACCTTTAAAACGGGTAACACTTTTTGAGTTGAGATCAAAAGATACCTTGGGAAGACATCTGCCCAAAGTGAGGCTCCTAGGAGTAAGAGAGGGATGTGGAGAGACAAAATGAGGATGGTTTGGCCGAGAAAAAGGCTTGATATATGTGGGTAAGGAGGTAGAGGTGGGGGCCTTTTATAAGAGAAGAGGAGGGGCACTCTTGGAAAGCTATAAAAGGTTACTTTATTTTCAAATGAGTTTCGGATTTTAAAGGTCCCACATTGATGTATTTAAAGGATAAGGTGATTAGGGTGCGAAATAAACACATTCAATAGGTCTTTTACAAGTGTAATTCTTAGATTTTACATTATCTTTTCATTTTATTTAAATCGTTCATTAATGAGGTAATCGATGAATCATCATTGTATCATAAATAAGTTAATTTATTTAATGTTGAAAAATTATAAAACAAATATCATGATTTAGGAAATCTTTTTAGATTTATAATGAATAAGTATAGTCAATAGTATGACATGTATAACCCCATTTAAAAATTTATTTAGTAAAACAACTCATGTTTGTGACATTTTTATTTTCACTTTAAATAAAAAGGTATTAATGACATTTTCCTCCCAAAGTGGCTCCATGGGGTCCCCATGTTGACCCATGGATTGTCTTGGTCGGCCATGACACATCCAATAAGAGTATGACATTTTTCCAGTTCATTTCATATTATTAAAACATTATTCTTACCTTAAATTACACTAATTACCTCTAATCGCGATTAAAAACTTAAAATTTACTATTTACCAAAAAATTATTTTAATCCCATTGAACCACATTTTACTTCTTAATGACAACCATGTATGTCGGTTTTTGAAATTAAAAACACATAGGTGGTAAGATTTCATTTAAACGGAAAATTAGTATTTTAAGTACCACTTAGTGGTTTCACTATCCATCAAAAATTGAAGTTTTTCAGAAAAATACCAAAAATTCACCCTAAGCTATATTTGATATACTGAATTCAAAAATGATTTCTATTTTAATAGTTTCATAACATATAAGTTTCATTAATTAATTTATAAATTAATTCTCACTGTCCGAGCAAATAGCGTGTTTTTATGAAACAATAAGTATCAGAAGATTGACACTAGTTTAAGTCTAATTTCAAAGTGAAACTAATTCCAACGACCACTATTGGATTAAATGGTAAAAATATATTCTAATTTATCTTAAAAAACAATTTAAAATATAATCAAATCATATAAATAAATTAGATTAAAAAGTGGTTTTGAATTAAAATAAAACATTTTTCACTATTCATTAAAAAATGAACATTGTCAGAAAAATACCACAAAATTATCCAATGTAAATTTCAATGTCCCGATCATAAAGAATATGTTTATTATGACAAATAGAGCTTATTAAATTGTCAAAATTTTGATTTAAAAATGGTTTTCCATCGAAAGGCAGTAAAACAATCTTTTAAAAATATTATTGTATTCCATGCTTAAGATTGGATTTATTCTCATTTTAAGCCTCTAAAACACAATCTAATTCATTAATAGACATAGATAAAAATATATATTATTCATTAATTACTTGGGATGTTACATTAAGTTAATATAATGATATCAACATAGTACTTTATAATGTTTTTAATTTTCACATCATCCATATATAATATATAATAAGTTATAATATAATTATTATAATCATATTTCGACCATGATATTATTTATATTAAAATTCCTGAATTAAATGATGTAAAATTATTGATGTCATTATTGGAGGTGGTAGACTTCATAAACACATGAGTGAGGCATAATGGTTGTTGATATATGAAATTCATGGAAGGTACATAAAAATTAATAATAATTGAATATAAATTAAAAAATAGATAAAATATTTATTAATTTAATAAATTGTTAAAATAATATATATATAGTGTTTTTAAAAATAATCATTTAATTTATGGAGGCATTAGTTCACACATATTCAAGAGCAGTGTTTTCATTTTTCAGAGAATAGGAGGAAGTGAGGAAATTATTAATCATTTAATAATCATAATTTTTTTATAAAAGTAATTTTTATTCAATAAATACACATTTAAAACCATGACTATATTGTTTTTGTGAAAAATATATATCTATCTTCGTTAAGGTGGAATTCAATACATACACATTACAAACATTTTCCTTGGATGAATGGATGATAACGGAATAAATAATAATTGTACCATGTGTATAATAAAATTCATTTATTCCAACAACAATAATGAAACTATATTAATATGGTTATAATTTTTTTAGAAGAGGATAGAAGAATATTATAAGAAATAAAAGAGTAGAGTATGTATAATAATAACATTGATGCTTAGACTCTTCCCTAGAAATAATTCAATGAAATGGAAATCCATGTAAATATTATTCTACCAAAGTGAAGAAATAATTTTAAGGGGATACTAGTAAAGGGAAAATTTTCAATATTTAATTTATAATTATATGGTAATATTTTGTTTGAATTTGGTGGAAATGAGAGACTTTTATAGGTAATAAAGGAAGAGTTTTCCTCGTAATGGAATGGTTGGTGATGGTCAATGATTAAATCACATATGATTGAGGTGATTTATGAGAAGAATGTTCACTTATACATGTAGGATTGACATTATAACCTGAAATGTTCTTCAAGTAGGTGTTTTTTCATATAAACATAACAATATTAAAGCCATTAAATGTTATACTTTTTTATTCATATTAACGTTGTGTAAAAATGAACCATGACATCTAATTTTTTTCCAAAAATAGTTGATAACCCCCATATAATAAATTTTAACATTATGAATATTAATATTTATTTCATTTCATATGATTAAATTTTTTATTATGATAAAATTAAGTATTATAATTTTTTGAGAATGATGGGGAAAAACCCTGTAAAATTTATTAAAAACATAATCCACTTTTGTATGAAAATTTAAATAGGAAAACCAATCGGAAAAAAATACCCAATGGAAAAATTTCCAAAACCACAAAGACCCAAAACAAGGAAAAAACAACATCGAGGAAAAAACCCCCATCACATCCATCAAAAGCATATGAGCATGGAAGTAGTTCATATCTTAACCCATGATTAAGGTAGTGTACATGGATATGCAGAAAAAACCCAAATGGATGAGTGAGTGAGACCATCTATCTCCAGTCCACAGATCTCATAGCCCCCTACCCCAGCCCGGGGCCACCAAACATGACCAGAGATAATCCAATACAGTGTCTCTGTCAAGCATCTCTCAGTTGTGACACCAAGAGCATCTCATTAAGAACCAAGCCACCATAACCCATCCATCAATGATACATAAGAAACAATAATTTAATAAAAACTATAATAAATGATTAAATATAATAAAAAAGAAATAAAAAAATCTTTGACAACTATCCAAAAAAATATACCCCCAGAACAGAGCTTTAAATTGAAAATAAAAACAAATCAGAATAAGAAAAAACTGACACAACCATCTCCCAAAACCATCAGCTTCCATTTTAAATGAAAAAAGAAAACATGCTCAAAACCAATGATCCTTAATTAATAATGAGAGACAATAACACAAGGCAGTCATACCATTTTAATAAAAGATAATAAAATTACAAACGTGAATGTGACATGCTGATCACTATAAAAATTCACCACAATATGTTAAAAAAGTCTAAAAGAATGAAAAAACACATATCCCTTTAAAAATAAGGATAGCATCCTCTGGTATTTGATCAGAACAATAATGGATCCCCCCATCCACTTCTTTTTTAGCTAGACTATCAGGCATAACATTACCCTCCCTGAAAACATGGGTAATAATGAATACAATAGATGAGGGAAACTGTAAAAAATTAATCCATCTATTCATAATCCTCCAATATATATTAGTAGAACAAGTTCTGATTTCATGAACAATCATTGGAGAGTCACACTCCAACCATATACAATTCAAACCCCTCTATTAAGCAAGATAAAGAGGAGAAATATCACTAAGAATCTCAGCCTCTAGAGATGTGGAAATACCACACGAGTTGAATGAGAAAACCAAAACATAACCAAATATGTTATTGAAAACGAAACCATAACTTTAAGGACCCATATTTCCTCTCAAAGATCCATTAGTATTAATTTTAATACAACCCATAAAAGGAGGATGTCAAAAAAAACATCCATAGTACCTAATAGAGGCTGAAAATTACCTTTAACCTTGATACACCTAATAACTGAAAACTTATGCACCTAGTTGTGACAAAAATATTTACGAGGAATCTTTACATATTCCATGATTAGAGAAATTCCAGCAAGATAAGCCTGAGGATTGAAACCAACTCCATCAGGAACACTCTTATTTCGATAAAAAAGTCATAGAGTTGGTTATGTGTTTTTAGTAGCTTTTTAGATAATTTACAAATTTAATGAGTCTTAATATATATTTTATATTATATAAAATAATATTAGATTTACAATGTAAATGACAAATTTTTTATTTGTATAGGAAAAATCATTGACTTTTTATAAAAAGAGTTTATGGAAAAATAATTATCTTCCTTTGTTGTGTAAAAATATTCTTAGAAACTTATTTTTTTCATATTTGAAAGTAAAATTATAAAAAAGTATCTTCTACATTTGTAAAATAACACATATTTTTATGGGTTTAGATAAAATGATTTTAATATAAGATTAAAAAACTCATAATAAAAAATATTAGAAGAATGAATTTTTTATATGAGGTATGAATATATTGGTTTCCATTCTAAGATAAAATATTAAGTTAAAACTTAATATATATATATATATATTACTCCATTTTATTTAATAGTATTCAATTTTTTAAAAAAATTTAAAAAATATATATATATTATAATTCTATGAGAAAAAGTATTTTTTTATTACTATGATTTTATACTAAATACATTATAATTTATTTCTTCTATAATTTTATATTAAATAAGAAAATTATTTTTATTTTGATAAAATGATTTAATGTTATATTTTTTTAAATAAATCTAATATTGGGAATATAAAATTTATTAATAATTAATTGATTAAATCATCCTATATTTTACTTAAATGTCCCCAATAATCATTGTATATGATCTGAGGGTAAGATTACAATTTATTGTTATTGATGATAGTAATTCACCTAGAAATAGAATTATATCTAATTATTATATATTTTTATCTCACATAATAATTATACCTCAAAATCGATTTTTTTATTTGACCATATAGTTTTTCTGGGGAATACAGTATTGATTCTACCTCTGTTCCATTATTTTATATATAAACTCTTTTTTTGAAGATACAACAACTCAATATTTTAGAAAATATTTTTCATTATTTTGTTGTGATTGATAGCTTGGAACCATGAAACCATGATTATAAAAATTTAATTAAAATAAATTTTGAAAATGACATATAATGATATTTAAAAAGAGATATTATTGCCAAAAATATTTTGTAATTATATAAGGAAATGATATTGATCATAAATAACTATTTTGATATATTTTTTATGATAATTTTATTTAACATATAGGTCATATTTAAAATTAGATTAAAATTATTAAATTTAGGAAAATGTAATTTTAATAAATAAATATAATTAAATTATTGAATATCGATTTTTTATAAAAGAAAATAATATAATTCGAATGTAAAATGTATTGGTTTTATTAAAAATCATTTTTATTCAGCTTATTTTATTAAAATAATTAATTAAATTAATAACAATTACTATATTATATTAATGATATATGTAACTAATATAGGAAATAAAAAATATTAACATTTATATAATGGATTTAAAATGGAATGTTAATGGTCTAATTTTACTTTAACGATAAAAATAAAAAAATTTAAGATTTTTTTTTATATTTTATGAAAGGATAATAGAATTACATTCTAATAATATTATGAATTGAATCATTCAAAATTTAACCCATTTTTGGAATCCTAATTATTAAATATATTTTTCCTGTTAAACATAATCCTTTTTTTCATTATTAATTGTTCATATTAATAAAATTTTGTTATCCCACCAAAGGTTAAATGCTGTAATTGAAAGTTAAAATATAGTTATAAGAGGTAAAATGTATTCAAAACATGTATAAATCCAATTTTATGAGTGGATATCAAACAAATATCCCCCAAAATTTTAAATTAACATGATTTGGATTTGCATTCCATTTTAGTTGATTTATTATATTGTAATCGTGTTGATAATTATATGTGTTCCACTCTCTTCAATTAAAAATTGGCACATAATCTCTATTTTTATCCATAACACATGAGCCTTTTATGTCCTCAAATTTATTAATAAATACTATCCCACACGTTTGTCCATGATTATATGGTTTTGGTCATAAAAAAAGACCCAACTAAGAATCCTTTAGGTGAATTTTAATAGTGGAAACCTAAATAAGAGGTATATGTTCTGACACATAATTATCAAATTTTAATAATTATAATCCTCATATAATTGGTCAAAAACAATTATCACATTATTTAATAAATATATATAGTATTCTGAGATTATATTATGTTAATGAAATTCTCATTTTTTATCTCCATCCATGTGATGGAAATTATTAATGTTAATCATGCATTTCTGTGGAATACCACGTACTTGACGTGATGTGATTCATTTTTCAGTTCCAGATTACATGAATAGTAAAAGGGATATGTATAATGAATATATATTATATATATGATATAATTAATATTTTGAAAATGATAATTATTATATCCATTTTTCAATTCCATCCACCAATAATTAAAAATATGACATGTGTGTACATATAACGTACCATATCTAGGAAGTGATGTTATTCATTTATCATCACCACATTATAACAATTATTATAAAATTTTATATTGATAATAAGAATAATACTTATGAAATATGTATTATTATAGAGGTAAAAAAATAGTAACCATGGTTAAATGATATGAACCATCATATTTAAACATGCATGGGAAATAGATTGGTTGTCACCTAAATAATTATTTCATTAGAGAATGTTTAACTAAAATACAATTAGACACTATAAGGGATGATAGTAATATATATCAATAATTTTCATATATATATTTTTAATAAATATGTATTTACAGATAAAAAATGAACTTGTAGAATGAAAGATAAGACATCTAGTAAGGGTTCTTTAAAAAATAAATATTTTTCTGATACAAGATTCATGTTATGCACTGATTTGTCTTTATATTGTGTTTATACTACCCTTTGGATATATAATATTTTTTTTATACCACTATGATTTTAATAGAGTAACTTCACATTCGATAAAATATATTGCACACATCAACAAGGATAAAAGGGAATTTAACACCTTTAGAAAGTAGGAAATAATTTATTTCAATTAAATTTATTATCATCAATATTGTGCAATTCCCTCAATACTAGGTTTTCATGAAATGTGAAACTCTATTACAATATTATTATTTAATCATGACCATTAAAACATAGACCTTATGTTTAAAATAATGAATATAAATAACCAAATTATGAAAATTACATGGATTACACATGTATAAAATAAATTTAATTGGTATCTATTATTAATATAGAATATATGAATAATTTAAAAGGAAAATAAATGTTTTCAAAATAACATCATATATCTAAAAAGTGGTTTAGTCACACATTGTAGAAATAATTTCAAATTACATTATTAATTACATTATGAAATTTATTCAGAAAAATAATTTTAAAATCTAAATGTCAAAATTATATTTAGGAGAATATTTAGGTAATTTTATGAAAATATTAATTTTTTATGAATATTGTAAAGAATGATTTTTTATTAATAATATATATATCATTTAAATTTTTTCAAAGATAAATTATAAAACACATTAAAAACAAAATTAAAAAATTTATGTTAAAATGTAATATATTTATGTTATTATAATATATTTTACATTAAATTGTTATTTATTTATTTATTTTTGATGGTTTTACATTATAAATACTATTGTTCACACGTCATGGGGTTTAATATTTAATATAATTTATCCACTTATATTAATTTAATATTTACAAATTGATTCAAATTTTCAAATCATAATAATATATATTATTTTGAAATATGTACATAATTATTACAATAATTAATATTGAAAATAATTAAAATTATATACAATGGTTAATTTAAACATGTGACAACTGGGGGGTTTCTTGGAATATGATGGTTACATATAACCTAATGTATTTAAATGACACATTATATTGAAACTAGTTTACTTATTAACTCCCGGTTTCGATAATGATATATTTTGGAGTCTTTATTAATTGTAAAGATATGTGTATCACATTATCTTTTCAAAATAATGTGTTTTATCTCCTCCAATTATAAATGGCCACATTCGAACCTACCATATTAAAAAATAAAATTCCATTAGTTCAGAAACTAAATGAACATTTTTTTAAATTATTCCTTCAAAAAATAATATATTCCATGGTTATATTATAAATATTATATAGGTAGGCTTTATTATAATCCTAAATATGTTTCTCGATGAAGTGGTAATGTTTTTAACTATGAATTTCCATTTTAAATCTTCATATAACTATATAAAATCTTAGTAATATTTTATATTAAGAAAAAAAATATGAACAAAATAATTAGATGCCATTATTTAATTTTAATAACATATAACCATTTTATCTTCCACGAAATGTGAAACAAAACCATCAGTCAAGTATAAAATATATTGTTAGCTATCAAAATGATGTAATAAATTTTCCTTACAAGCCTTTGAAGGATGTATGTAATGTTGCATTTAAATTATTTACATTATATTTATGAGATATGTATAATTATCTATTTATTATATCAGATATATGATCTTACATGCCATTCTATAGGGGATAAGATAACATCACTCATTTGTATAAAAAAATACCACCTCACAAAGTGATGTAATTTGTTTTTAAATATTTTAACACAGAAGGTAGTCATATTAATATTAATGAATATAGGAAATATTTATAAACTAAAAATATTTATAGAAATATAATATTACATCTTACTTCATACCCTCCAATCTATTGGAAAATAATATCAGCACTTTTTAATATGTGTTGACAACTACATCCACACAGCGAATTGAAATGTTTTTTATTTTATTTGGAATATATAGTAATAAAGGTGAGTTTAATTAAAATAAATTATATATATAAAATAATATTCATTATTAAAATTTGAAATAAAATTTTTCTTCTTCTCTTTCGATCTATATAAATAAATTAAAGAAATGTTCATGTGTATGTATTGTCTCGAAGAATTGTGTAATCAATTTTCCATCTCTATCTTTCACAAGTTACATTAATAAATTTATATTGAATATCTATTATATTGATATATTTTTTAAATTTCTATAAATTTATTAACCCTGATCAATATATAAAGACAAAAATTCATTGTTAAACATATATGAAAATTATCTGATTATCATCCGAGGTGGGGTTTCTACAATGAATTGTTAATAAAAAGGTCAAAAATACTATATGTAAATAATATAAGGTATAAAATATGAAATTACTGATATGTAATAGATGTATTATAAATTAATATTTTTTATATGGAATTTTCATACCCATAAGATGGAATTCAAATTTGATGTAAGGGTTTCTCATCCAATATTTACTAAGGTTAGACATATACTAAATTCACCAATTGTTCATTTGTGTGGTGTATATAAATATTAATTTGATATGTTATATCGTTAATCTATTTTTAATAATTTAAATTGTATTTAAATTGTATTTTAATTGTATTTTAATTGTATTTTAATTATTTTATGTGGTTTATGATTCAAAATTTACAAAAGTGGTTACAATTTATTTCAATATATCATCATTATTTTGGACTATTTATGTCTACGTCTCCCATGGGGATTTATTTTATTTTTATATATCTAAATGAACTTATTTTCCTATCCAATGGTTTCTTATGGACCTTTTAATGTAATATTTCAAACTTTATTTTCCATGGTACTCAAATGTATTTATTATTTTTTTGAAAATATGACATTTATCTCATCTAATAACAATAGAGTGTCTTCCAAGACACTATTTTCAAAAACAATTAATTAATATATTTAAAATTATATTCGTAACGTGTTAATGAAACTTTTACCGATGCATTAATTTTTTATAAAATATTTTAATGTTATCTTCATTTATTTTAATAAAGAATTATGTTTTATTTCTGAAATTTTGAATGGTATCATTGTTTTAATGTTTACAGCATGAAAAAAATTTCTACTATCATGAACAATAAATATTTTCAATATTATTTTAAAATTTCTCAATGTTCATTTTCAATTGAAATTATTTTTTTAATTGTTTTTAATTATTTATAAAAAAAATATATTTTTTAAATTTAAAATTTTCATTTTCTTAAAAAATATGTTTTTAAAGCAATTATATGGTATTTCTATTGATCAATTATATCCTCCCTTTATTTCAATAATTATATACTAGGGAAATTTTTTATTAATATTATCATTATTAATTAATTAGATGATTTATGATGATTATGACTGAGGGTGTAAAATTTTATTACTTTTAATCATATTAATGTGGATGCGTTATGATTAGATTTATTTAATTTGGGTTATTTTTAAAATATTATATGTTATATTTTCAATACTAAGATCTCTATTTATTATGGTTCCCTAAATTAATATGATGAATAAATTGTAATTAGTATGTGATTATTAGGGTTTTATTATATATATCCCATCAATGAAATAATATTCTTCATGACACAAATCATTTCTTCCAAATTACCTAGGATCTTAACCTCATATTAAAAAATTATTTTCAATATTCTTGAAAATATGCTTCCAATTTGGGAATTTATGAGTTACCATGTCATAAAAATAGTTATTAATGTTCCAAATGATTATTAAATGAGTTATAATATCAATGGTTATGTTTTAGGCGCATATGAATATTTATATTACATCATTTCATGATTATTTATTCATCTGATTTTTTCTCAGGCAATTTAATGAATGAAATTTATTTTAGTTATTTGCATTTATATATTAATTATTCATAATTATTTATGATAGAAAATGTTGTCATAATACCCTTTTTGGCATAATATATCACTTTTTCTTGTGTATAATTTTCTATAGGACACCGAGAAATGTTTTGTGAATGATATGAAGGGACATGGTAAGGGGAATAATGGTGTTTTAAATAAATATAAATTTTTTATTTTATGTTTTAAAATTTCATGGTAATTTAATGTATTTATATAGATTATAAAGTATAGTGAGCTATTATTTCATTCATAATGGGATTATTTTTATCATATGCTAATGTAAAACTTTTTCCACCGACATTGGGACATTGTTTTGGGATCACTACATTAGGTATAAGAGTAATTTTAGTACAAACTGTAGGAACTAGACTTATGAAATATAAATTAGAGAATATAAAAATATGATATAAAATTACAAGTATTTTATGTAGAAATTATAATGTTTTCCCCTCAGATACATCCCAATATGGACACTACATATTGATGACGTTGTAGATAAATGTACCTATGGTTAATAATTTCCAATAATGTTCATCGAGAATGAATAAAACAACAACTGGTACATGAAAATGGGCCTTACTAAATACCTAATTTCGCACATACAATGTATTTTCATTAAAAACACAACATTTTCATTATAGACATATATAAATAATTTAATTTTTTTATTATTTTAATACATTACTAATTAAAACATGTATATGATTACGAGATTTAATATGGATAAGGTTTTAAATTTGTTTAATGCATTAATTTGGTTGTGATATTATACATTTTGTTTCATAATTTCCTGATCGCATCTAGTCTTTATCATTTCTTATAAATAGAACCTATAAAATAGAATGTTAACTATATTAATGAACTTAATATATGGAGTGTCATTAATCATGTCATCGATGGGATTAATCCAATCATTCATAGGGAATTATTCTCCTAATCATTCTCAAAATATGATGATATATTACCCTGTGATATATATATAGAAAATATTTCGTTATATATTACTTCATCTAAGTGAATAAGGGGAATAAAATAATGGTTCAGAAATAAATTAGCATTGGGAAGAGGGGAAACAAGGATTTTCCACATGTAATAATTGTTGAAAGAATCACCATGGTACTTTATTTAAATAAATTAGTTACTTCTATAATATGGAGATTAATATCACCATAATTTTGATTTTATTTGAATTAATAATGATGATAATGAGAAATTATCCTACTCAAAGTATATGTTAAACAATACAATGGATTTCACCATGCATCAAGGGAATATAACTCAGAAGAAGCTAATATATCATGGTCAATCATATGTTTTTACTACAAGTTTACTTGAATTATTAAATTTACAATGTATTTTGATTCAATAATTATTTTTTAGATGTATTATTATTAATCATGTTCTAGTTATAATACTTTGAATTATTCAAGGATTATACTACTATACATTTTTAAGGATTTCGTTGAATTTTTTGAATTGTATTGGTATACAATAAAATTTATTCAGAGGAAATTTAATCATGTCTGAAAATATATGATTGAGGAAAGATAACCCTTAGTATATTCCTGATTTTATAATAATAATGATAATAATATTTTTAGGTATCATATTGTTGATAATGAAATATGTGAGTGATTTGATGGTTTGTGTTATTATTTTCATAGTTTTCTTCATTTTTGATTTGTTGAATATATATAACAATTGAATATTATATTAATTGAAGATGAAATGAATTTATTGTGGTTTGATGGTGATTAATGTATCCAAATAATTTTATTTTGTCCTTTATACCCAATTCATATTTTCTGGTGAATAAAATTTTAATTTGATGCCCTTCCTTCGAAATTTTTGGACATCGAATTTGATCATACATATTTTTAGATGAGCCATATGGTTGTCTATTTATCAAATATATTAACCTAAACATTATGTGTTACTATTGAGGATTATAGATAAACTTATTATATTTAATAAAATATTATAACCAATTAATAATGACAACATGAGTAATAACGTGTCATTGACTGACAATTAGCATATTTATTGATTTTTTAGATGGTCACCAAACAAAAAACGCAAAGAAAAAAACCTCATGGTTATCTAATGTAATTTAATAACGGAGCACCATTAACAAAAAAATTAATCCCCTCCTTAGGAAAAGAACCCAAGAAAATGAAAGAAAAAATACATTGATTTGATGATTCTGTAGGTGCCAAAATGTCTGCTACCATGTTCCCATCACTCCATGTATAAGAGACCACTATGTGGTTACCCATGAGAAAATTTCACTTTTTGATAGTATATGCGATATTCCAGGGGATACAGCTCTTACCCAAAAATGATTTACACCCAACCATGGAGTCCATCCAAGCCATCTTTAGATTGATTTTCCTTTCTTGCATACCTCCATCTCAGTTGCCATAGCCATTGCCTCCACCTACAATATATATCTTCTCCCATAAGAGGAAGCAAACACTGTCATGACTGAAACCATCTAATCTCTCATGACCCCCCACTCGCATCTCCCCCATAAGAAGCGACCCAGCCGTATTACGCTTGATACCCTGGCATGGAAGATGCCATCGAACCCACTATCCATGCCTTGGAATATCCACCTAGTTGTAATTTGAGATATTAAGAAAAGAATATTTCCCCAACGACGATAAATGAAACTCCGGTGTAGTCAAAAAAAATCAAGCGTGATGATTTTCATTGTGAAAATAATGCTTACCTAATACCATAGGACATGGTTATGGAGGACCATTTTTCTACCCTGCCAAATAGTCCAGCAACCAGCAACAAGGATGATGGTCCTGGCCTTCCTCTCCTCCCCATGGGTATCTGTACCCCTAAACCATGAGATTAAAAACTTTTCTTATTCCCCTCTGGATGAATCCAAGAAAAAGAATGCCCCAATGGTCTTCCAAATCCCCCTATACAAATCACTATCATAAATGAGATGACCCACTGTTTCGTGATTCAAGGACCTGCAACACCAGCACCTAGAAGCCATATTCACACCCATACGCTGTAGATTTTCTTTAGTAGGCAATTCTTTTCTCCTCACATGCCAATGGAAAAAATTGAATTTGTATTTAATCTTCAAAAACCACATAGTATCTCCCCATGGGTTTTCATTTGAAATGTCCCTTGTCACATGAATTAAATACTTATCAAAAAAATACTCAACAAGGTACATGTGAATATAAGTTTATCAGGATCATCATTTGTAACAATAATATTTAAAATAATGAGTTTATTATCATCAATAAAGTCCTAATGAAAAGGTGGATATCTATAGTCCTAACTAAATGAAATGTCCGGGGTGGGGATGCTTGAAAAATAAATCTTCCCCTCCCCCCAATCATGCTTCCAGAAATTGATATTCATTGCTCCCACAAATCAGCAAGAGTGATGATGCAAAACCTATATGAAATGATGAATCAAATTCAATATCCTTGATGAACTTAGTCTATGATCCCATATATTCTGGCCATATATGTCTTGAATTTTCCTTTCCCAAATGGACCAACCTTCCAAATTTTCCCACGCAATCTATTCATGAGGCCCTTGCATGGTTAAAAAGACACTCCTCATGTTGATACCCCCTTCGGCGAGAGGTCCTGCAAGATGTTTCCCCATGGACCAATGATATTGGCCCTCTATCTGCCCATACCATATAAAGGACACTATACTCTTATCCAGTTTGGAAATTACACTTTTGGGAATCTACCAAGAAGAGAGAATATGCATGGTAATGGTGACTAAAACAGAATTTACAAAAGTTATTCGACCTCCAAAGGATAGGAATCTATGTTTCTAGTTATATATCTACCCCAATATTTTTCTAATGATATTATCAAATTTATAGACCCTAAGGGAAGTGGGACTAACCAGTTTCCCAAGGTACTCCATGGGAAAAGACCCTTTGTAATTTTTCAAACTGCCCCCACATCCCTCACAAACCTATAAGGGAATTACCAGGTTATATAAGAAGAACATTTCTCTTTTTTCACCACATGCCCACTGCACATACAATATTCCCCCAGAAGACCATTAAACCCCTACATAGAATTTCTACTTCCACTGATAAAGACAATTATGTCATCATCAAACATGAATTGTGAGACACCCCTTGTAGCATATCTATTATGGTATGGGAGAATTGTACCCATGTTGAGGCCTTAATTAATAATGTAGCTAAAATAGTTTTGAGAGAGAATGAAAAGAGTGGAGGAAAAAGGATCCCCTTGATGGAGACCTCAAAATGTCTTGAGAAAACCAAATTGCATACCCATAAAATAAGTTGAAATCCACATCGAGTAGAAACAACATAAAATAAGGTCACTATTCCAATTAAAGAATCCCATGCTCGTCAAGACTCTAAGAAGAAAGCCCGATTCCACCATATCATATGCCTTGATCACGACTATCATAACCAAAAAATTTCCCTAGAAGGACCTATTGTGGATTCCACTAACCATTTCCTAGAACACTCCTATTATGCCTGGTATTGACCTCCCTTTAATGAACTCATGATGTTCCGACCCCATCCAAGAATCCACGTAAATAGACATTATTTTATATAGAATGTTATCCTATGTCTTTTACTGTATATTGAGAATACTAGTGGGATTATAATGATCAATAGATGAAGGATTACCATCCTTAGGAATAAGTACCATATTGGTTGCAAAAGCTATACGTGGAAAGTCCCCACCCAGGAATATATCCTAGCCAACTCTCACCATGTCCCCTTTAACAAATTCCCATGTTGCCCTATATAATGGTCCAAGGAATCCTTCAGGACCAAGTGCACTATCCAGGTTCAATGAACAGATTGGATAACGAACATCAGCCTCATCTGGAGTCATCCCCAAGCCCTCATCATTGACCTCCGAAAAAAATCGTGGAATTCTTTCAAATATTTCAGAAACACAACCTGGATACCCCCTACCATACATGAATTGGGTGAAGTCAATAGGGATTTAAGTGCCCCATTATCCATGGCCCCTACATCATTATGATCATTAGTGAAGTATCTATCTTCTCTAAAAATATTGGTCCGTAGAACACGGTGGTGTTCACTAATTCAGGCGTGAAAAGAGCCAGAGTTCTGATCTCCCTCCCAGAGGGATCTGACTCTAGCACCCTCTATGGACAGCCACAACTATTTTAGAAGAGAATCAGTAATAATGTTATTTCTAATTCTCTACTCTATAAAAAGATAACCATCCCAGTCTTTTTACAATCAATTCTCCAAAAGTTCCACCTCTTTACTAACCTCGACTAGATTGCGATCGAGAGAAGGGATCTTCTTTGTCATGGTGCGATGAAATTTTTTGAGTCGTCAGAATTTTTTATGAAGCGTGTTCCATGGATTACATGGGGGGTGAAGATCCCAAGATTCCTGGACCACATATGAGAAAATAGGTTCTTCCATCCACAGTTTGGAAAATTCAACACAGTCTTCCCAACTAGGCCCTGCAACCCAATAAACATGATGCAGAGAGTGATCTGATATTCACCGGACCAGTGGAATGACTCTGGAGTCCACGAACATTAAAATATAGGCCTCAATCATCATGATTCTATCAAGATGACTATATGTACATCTCCCACCGTGTTGGTTATTACACCATGTATATCTAATTCTCTCAAATCGGGCATCTAGAAGACCATTCCTAGCCATGAAGGAAACGAATACATGACTGGTATTCCTTAGAAAATAACCTACCCCATTATTCTCCTTGGGACATGAAATAATAATAAAATCCCCCTCGAAAAGGAAAGGAACATCATTTAGGTTAACAACCTCTAACTCAAGCCACAATAATTCTCAGACCTGAGCATCACAAATGGAATAGATGAAGGAGAAAATAATCACATGATTACCAACTATGATTCTGGTGGTCGAAGAAAAATCTGATGCACTCAAAAGATCAATAATAACTTGATCGTCCCAAAACAACAAAATTTGTGGGTTAAGAGGATTCCTGTAAAAAACCCACTATCATTGAGCCTCTGTACATACTCATTTATCTTTCTAGAAACATGATTTGGTTCCAGAATATCGACCATAGAATCTTGATTATTCTTGATCTCATTGATAATGAAGTCAAACTTCGCACTAACCCTGAGACCATGAGAGATCCAAATTAAAACATTAGACATTGAGTTGGGAATGTCTAGCATTGGCCCCAGACTCCTGGCCCTCTATATCACTTTTACATCTTCCATGTGAAAATGCTTGATTTTCATAATATCTTCTATATTCTTATTCAATAAGTTCAATATTGTCTGTATTTTTGAACTTTTTAGACAATTATAGATCCTAGGAGAATATTTTGATTGGTCAATAAAAATAGATTTCAATGATACATTTTCTTTCTTTTTCCTTAGTTTTTTCAGTCTATCTTGAAGAGCAAAAAGGGATAAAATGTGTGGATTTTCCCAGAGATGTAAGTTTTCGTTCTTCACCTGTAGAAAAGGAGTTAATAAATCAATGAATTATGAGGTGAGATTGCACATACCATCACACCCTATTTTGATTGAGATATTGTTTGAAAACCATCAGGACCCTATGGGGAAATTTCCCTTGAAGAGACCAGTACATTGATAGACACCAAGGTAGTAACTTTTGGAGAAATAAAAGAACTCCCTTCCATTAAAACGTCATCAAAAATCAAAGGTGTTGAAGGAGATTGAGTAGATAAAGGAGATGAAACTGGTGCTTGGGAAGACTGAGGGGAGGACAAAATTGGAGGATTTGTCCAGGCCAATGAAGGAAGCTTACTGAACAAGGAAATAAAGTAGTCTTCATGGTCACTCGATTCTGACTCTAACATGGTGTTCGCTGATATGAAAATGTGGGACTGAACTCAATCCCCCATAGATAGTGATTGCCGACAATAAGAATTGTTGAGGGTCATCCCCATAAGATATGGATCCTTCCCTGGATCCTGACCACCAGAAGAAATGTCCCTTCCACCATAGACAAGAATCAGATCACTGAAGGAGTAACCCGCCCATACCCTAAGAAAAAAGGCCTAGATGAAGAAGCCACTGATGTCTCAATAGAGGGAACCGAAAAAACACATTTTCCCTAATTGTATCCCTCAGGACCATAAGGGACCCACGTGTGAGAATACTGAGGGAAGGACCTCAGAATCTCCACAGAATTGAAATCCTCTCTGCGAGCTTTGCATGAAACTGGTAATGACTGACCCGAGATATGGAAAAGAGAACAAAACCTGGGAAAAGATGGATTAAACAGTGGATAATGACAATAATTCATTCCTTCAATCCTGATCATGAGATGATCTTGGAGAGACAGATAAATATCCAAATCAACACAAATTTTATCAACTGAAGCCTCCGCCAAGTGAGAAGTCTGATCATCAGCACAAAAGAAACTTCATAGTGAATGCCCAATTGCTCTAAGGAAAGAAATGTTGTGAGGGAAAAAAGAAACACTAGAATCGAGATCCAGAAAACCACCTTGGATCATTAATGACCCAAATGGATGTCCATCCAACAATTGGAGACATAGAACCTCTAGAGCCCCACAGAGCACACGCTCTAGCACCAAGCCTTCACAAAATAATTCATAGAATCCATAACGATGGAGAATGACTTATGATCTAGAATATACAATATCACCAATAGATCTAAACCCTAGAGCCTAACATAATCTTGAAAAACTGTAAGAGGAGTCTTATCAGCACCGAAACACGCTACCATGTTCCACTGAAGATCATAAGATGCTGCTACGAAGAACACTGCCGAAACCTCGTGCATGGTAGATCCATCCTTCGAGAAGGAATAAAAAGCCTCTGGAACATCAGAAGATGTTTCCTGTTCTCGCTCAAGGCCCGAGGGAGAACATAGAAGAGCCTCCTTAGAGGAAGAATGATGGGGGAAAGATGATCCAACACCGATCCCTGGAGAACCATGCGCCGCCGAAGTAATGGGAAGGAGAGCGTTTGAATCCATTTTTCTTGGAATGATATTATTAAAAATAACATTTCATTAATTTAAGTATCTAATGAAATTTTTAAAGTTTATTTAATTTATGTATGTATGAAAAATAAGTTTCTGATATTAATTTAATTTATTATTAGAAGAATTATATTTTTTTCGAAAATATATATAAAGGAGGTAATTGTTTATATGAAATAGAAATATATTAGGTAAGTATACTTCTATATATTCTTACAAAATAAATGAATTCCTCATCATTTTCAAAAGGATACATAAGAAAAAATGTTTTCATATTACAATAATATTTGATGAATCAAATGGTCAATTATATAATGATAGATTTATTGTTTGGATTTCCCAGACCTTCCATAGATAATTCCCATTTTTCTTGTAAATTATATATATCAGTCATTATATTAAATTATGATTTTTGTCAAGACCCTTAAAATTCCATTTATTTTTTTAAAATTATTTGGGATTATTACAAGTCTTTTAAAATTGATGGCATGTGATTATAAGGACCAGTGTTCCCAAAATGAATTGTTGAACATTTTTAATGGTACGTTCAGTAAAATCACAAAAGTCTTTTTTTTTAACCTGTGATAGGATTAAAAATCTAAGTGAACCATTGAATTAGTAGCTCCGGAATTTTATTAAGGGACGATTCACATCGATTGTAGTTGGTTGGGATAAAAATATTGTTTTTGGACTTTTTAATGAATAATAAAATAACATGTAATTGTTATTTTATTTTCTTTTTTCTCTTACGGATGAGAAGCGGTGGCGGGGCTGGTAAATTTTCAATCTATTTAATGGCTTGAGTCAACCACGATATAACTCCACTGTTGTGAATTAAAATAGGTTCATTAATTCATTTAATAAACATCATTGGTTCTTTTATGTGTTACTAATCGTTCCCACTCCTATTGAAATGCATCTTGGGGTGGGGTGTTGGTAGGGATTCTTCATGCGAGGAAACATTGGTGGAGTCCAGTAGCAACATCCACCAGGAGGATGATAGAAGAATAATCGAGTGGTGATGAGCACCACCAAATCATGAATATATGATAACGACGAAGGAGGTTCTGTCCATCGTCGTTAGCATACGTCTCATCTATCTAGGGGGTTTACATTTGGTTTTGGATAAACATTATTGAAATGTGATTATTTAATCATTAATGTTAGATAAATATTATCCCTCTAGTTATCATGTTAATGTGGATGGTGCATGCTTAACGAACAAGGACATGACCCGCCACCTCTTCATTCATGTTTCCTTCTTCGGGGAAAAATTTCCTCAATTTCAACTGAATCGTGAGACAAAGGTTCATGCTTTTATGACAGTAGTCCGAGAGGCCCATTGGTGGAGACATAACAATGAATGAACCATCAGAGCACATCTGATGGCCCCCATTAAGAATACCAGCGCACCATGCAGACGACGACCAACAGTGGATAAAGTAGGCCCATGACAATTGGCCCAGTTTAGTGGGGATCTGGAGCATCATCACATGCCATGGTGGATAGAAGTGGCTAGAATGTGCCATCCGTAGGGGGGAAGGGTGGCACTTGTAGGTGCATCTAGTGGTAGTAGCAACAACCACTAGGCCGTAGCAGGAGGGGGTAGCACTACCCCGCACTGTGGTGCATCAGCTGAAGACCGGTCAACTGACTGGTGGATCGTTTCACATGGTGGGGCACTTCCCCATCGGCCTGATGAGACGGCCCAGCATCCGCAGGGCCAGATGGAGCCATAGTCCACCCTCAAGCGGCCACAATCCAGTAAGGGTGCACCGAACCCCACCTAGTAGTCTGGGCCAACCGTAGCATGCGCCCAAGAACCAGACGGGCTGACCCAGATGGGGCGGACACAGGGAACCGAGACGACACTTAATGAGCGAGACCCAGGTGGGGTCAGCGAGACCGCGGGACCCATTGTCTTGGGAAGACCTAACCAAGTCAGACCAGGAGCATACTCAACCGGCCTCCGAATAATGAAACACACCTAACATACATTCTGAGTGTCTATTTGACACGCTGTTTAGTGGCATTCTGACACCTTTTGGGAATCGGTCCCTTTGGAAAAATTCGGTGAGCCTGACCGAGCTGGGCCGGACTGAGATGCGATCACCCCTAGAAACGGGAGTAACTAACAGACCGACCATCCAACTGATGCGCGTGGTATGTGGCATAAGGACCCTTGTGACATAGAAATCCTTTTGAGATACTCTATGTGAGATTTTGAGGAGTTTGATGTGTGACCATTGTTGTATTATAATTGAATCCAACCAATCCCTTTTTACAAAAGTGCACATATCTCACAGACCGGGCGTCTGATCGACACACCGTCTGTCACATTATGACCCCTATGATGGGACAATCCCTTGGGTATGATTTTTTTGGGACATTTCACCAGTGGAATTAGGAACAATGGATTGAGGATTAGAGTCTTTCAAAGAATAGGCGTGCTTCGTGCGAGAATCTAGTTGCTTGATGTGACATGAAGAAGAACAGAGACCAATAAGGGTCATCATCAGAAATAGCAAAATGAGATGATCTAGTTGTAAGAATAATCATCCCTACCTATATTATAGTGACCAATATGGGTTATCACCCATGACCAATACAGGTCAACTCCAGTGACAAATATGGTTTAGCATCAGCTACATGTACGGGTCAGCACCATAGACCAATAGGGGTCAGCATCTAGCAACCTATACGGGTTAGATTATAGTGACCTAAATGGGTCATATGTAGATTTAATATGTATATGATGATCTATCTTTATGAAAATTCATCCCTATCCTAGTAACCCAGATGTTATACCATTAGAGTGATTTGTCTCTATTTATTTATGGTTCATGATTCAGATCATGCTTTTGATATTACAGTTGTAGGATTTTCTTGTGATGTTTTCCTTTATTGATTACAGGGAGAAGTTCATGGGGTCTTAGGTTCCCCTACTGAGTTTTTATACATTCCCCTATAGGGGCTCCGCCCGCACATGTGTGTCTAGTGTAGGATACAGATGTTTTGGGGAAGACTTTGGTGTTTTGAAATTGGAGGATCATGGTGTGGCAGGAGTAGTCAAGATCCGCTTCTTCAACCTCATACTTACAGATACTACCCTCTATGTATAGATCCAGGGAAGATGTGACAACTGTTTACATTATTTTCAGTTTATAGTGTTTGTATTCTGGGCCACTTTTTTTAGTTTATAGTTGTACTTCTGGATTTACTTTACTCTCATGGTTATTCCTTTATTTTTTAGTTGTTTAGTTAAGTAACCTCCTTTTTAGTGTGTACAGATCTCTAAGGAAATTCATTCCCTATTTGGGAAAAGCCAACAAGTTTGACTCACCTACTGTTATCCTATGGAAGGAGGGATTGGGGATGTCATGCCTGGGTCCTGTGGGACGTGTCGTGACAAAGATGAATCAGAGGGCGGTCGGTTCTACCAGAGGAAATAAGAGTCTACTTTTATTGAGGAAATGGTGTAATGTGTATTGAGTATAGTTTTCAATACTTGGGGTCCTGTGTTGTTGTGGCGGCCAACATATTCATACACCAAAACCCGCAATTCTGTTTTTTGACTCGGTACATAAAAACACGGGTTGCTAGTGTTTGGAAATGTTTTCTTGATCTTTCTTTTGTCAGGTCAGCAGTTATAAATTATTGATCGTGGAACATCTGTTTTATACAAGATGACTCCAAGAATATAGCCATCCTGGATTCTGGTTAGAGATCATGACAGTGGGCCACCGTGTGAGAGGCATCGATACATGGTCCAATAATAGTGATGGCACCTTCAGGTGGTGTACCAGCAACACCCCCACCCATTGATAAGCAGATAATACTAGTGGATCATGCATTCCAGTTGAGCATGTTACATGAGTTCCAGAGATAGAGGCCTCCCGGTATTGAGTCGAGATGAATCCCCAGGTAGCACAATACTGGATTGAGACTATTTTGTGGGACTTTCTCTTAGTATAGACACCCGCCTAACAGATAACAATATTGGTCACGAGCCTTCTTCAGTGATCGATAGGATGATGATGGAGCTCGACACTCCATGTGACTTAGGATATGACCCTCACATGGTCGTACATTTAGAGCCTTTTCATAGTTGAGTTTATGCCAGTGACATTACACTCCATGTGTATTCAAGACCTGCTTCATCTATAGCAGGGCATCCAGACTATGGCTCAGTACATGACGAGATTTACTGACCTCTCCTAATACTCCACCGACATGGAACATGACCCTTACATTAGGCCCCAGAACATTCAGTAGGGTCTCTGATGAGAGGTTAGTGCTGCGACATTTTACCTCTACATCCCACCGCAGGCTATGGTGTGAGAGTGAACTTTTTTGATATAGATATTCCTTGCCGAGCAGGCACTGATAGTGAGAGACCCTACTGGAAGAATGGTAGCAGAGTCATCTGCAGCTAAACGTAGACAGATGACCCATGATTACCAAGTGGGCTAGACCTTTTTGAGGGAGACCGAGGTATGTAGGGTTAGAGGTTCACGGCCTGAGAGGCCAATGGAGCCACCAACGAGGAATGATTTGTTTTTCTTTTGGGGGATAGGGTAACATAGACCATCTGTATCCGACTACCCGTGCAGATGATCGAAAGATGATGGAGGGGCCACCTAGGTAGCGGTAGGAGCATGAGGATCATCCAGGCGGTGGTTGAGGTAGGGCATAAAACATTTAATAAGAAGTGTTCAGGGCCACCAAGAACTACCACCACCACCACCTAGCGGTCCACCACTAGATCCGCGAGAAGGTGGATGGGGACATGCCCCGCTAAAGGCATTAGAGGTTCATGATCCTAACGACCATGAGATGATCGGAGGTATGATCTATATCATATCTACATTATAAGAAATTATTATAGACATAGGTATTACCAATTAATTCCTTTCTATAGACTTATTTCAGGACTCTGAGATTTTAACTTAACTTTTAGCTTGAACTTTGGGTTTGGATACTCATATGAGAGGAGATTCCATTGTCACACACTTGTGTCGATAGTGTGCTATTAATCTCAGAGTATAAACTTTTAGAGGGGATCTTATAGTATTGGAGTTGAATCCCTACGACATCATTCTTGTCATGGAAAAGCTATCAACAATTCCCACACATATTGACTACTTGTGACGTACATTGAGATGTACACACAGAGATGGAGGCCAGTTTTCCTTTGATTGTGAGAAGGAAAACAGAGCATCATGAGATGGACATGCGTTCAGTAGGGTGTAACATATTACGTATCGGCAGGCTTTCATGACCTTCAAAATGGTGGATGAGCAAAGTGTACAGTTTCCAGCGGTGGTTGATGACTATGAGTATGTCTTTCAGGAAGATATCCCATGAATACCTCCATGTATAGAGAAATAATTCCACATTTAATTGTACCCAGGAACAACACTAATATCTACACCAGCATATCTGATGGCCCCTATGGTGCTCCAAGAGATGAGGAAAAAGTTTGATGACATACAGAGGAAGGGATTCATAAGTCTCATTGATTCTCCATGGGCATCACCAGTGTTGTTTTCCAAGTAGGAAGACTGATGTTTTAGGCTATGTGTGGAATTCCAGCACCTAAACCAGGTGACCTTGAAGAAAAAGTATCCTTTGATGAGGATTGATGATCTATTTGATCTCTTGAAAGGAGAGAAGTTGTTCTCAAAGATAAACATCAGATACGTCTATCACCAGCTCAGGGTACAAGATGTAGACATACCAAAAACAGCCTTTAGATGTCGGTATGGCCATTACAAGTTCTGAGTGATGCCTTTTGGAGTGACCAACACTATAGCAGTATTCATGGGGATCATGAGTAGGATCTTCCAGTCATGCCTCAATCACTTCATGGTGGTCTTCATTGACGGTATCTTAGTGTACTCAGCATCTAAGGAAGAGCATGTTGTAAAATTGAGGAATGTTCTGGACACACTCCGGGAGAAGGAGTTATATGGGAATTTATTTATGTGTGATTTATGGATACATGAGGTCCACTTCATGGAACACATTATCTCAAAGGCTGGATTTGTAGTGGACCCAGTGAAGAATGAGGCAGTACTTTCTTGGGAGACACCCAGGAGTGTTACTGAGGTGTGGAGATTTCTTGTATTAGCATGATACTATCGGAGGTTCGTAGCCTATTTCTCTAGTGTAGCAGCACCTATGCCATCCTTGAAAAAGAATGGGAAACCATTTCTCTGGGGACAGACAAGATAGTAATGCAATCAACAGGTGAGGCAGATCTCGACCAGTGCACCCATCCTAAGGTTAATGGAGGAGGGAACTGACTATGTAGTTTAATGTGAAGCATCAGGGGATAAAATCGTTTTTTTTTCTTAATGCATGATGATATAGTGACTGTTTATGGATCACGATAGTTGAGGCCTCATGATCAAAATTAAGTGAGTAATGACTGGGAGTTGGTAGCAGTAGTCTTTTCACTAAATATGAGGAGATATTACATGATGGGTGAGTGGTTCATTGTTTACTCAGAACAATGGAGTCTCAAATATATCTTCACATATAAAGATATGAATCTAAGATAATGATATTGGATATAGTTCCTCCAGGACAATGAAATTGAGATTTTCTATATTTATGGGATGGGGAACTTAGTGGCAGATGCGCTTAGCGATAGATTGAGTTCATAGCTACTGAATGCGGCTTCAGAATAGTTAGCCTCACTTTATATATCCTACGTTGATAAAGATGAGATAGTATACCTCTAGTCAATGGTAGTATCCCCTATACTCCATCAGCGAGTTAGGGAGGCACAAATCAAGGACATCAGTTGCGAGACTACACTTTCTCAGATATACTCAGGCCATGCACCTAATAGAAATTCTGATGGTGGGGAGGACACTATAGATTTCATAGGATGTATAGTTGTACTAGTGGATCTATATAAGGAGGTGCTGAGGTAGTTCCATACACCCCCTTGATAGTACATCTAGGAGTGATGAAGATGTATTAGGAACTCCGACGATAGTACTGGTGGTCAGGGATGATGAAAAGTGTGGAAGAGATTGTTTCTAGATCCTCACTAACCATCCAATGAGGGTCGATCACTCGGTACCAATAGGCTTGACCCAATCCCTTGAGATACCATAATGGAAGTGGAAAGGGATATCGATGGACTTCGTGATAGTGTTAACACATACATCTAGATGGAACTATACCATCTGAGTGATCATTGACTGAGTCACCATGTTGTCCCACTACCATACTATTAAAGAGAAGGGTTTGGTAGATATCCTGGGATGTCTCTATGTTCAAGAGATCGTGTGACTTCATGAGGTGCCTTCGACGATAGTCTCATACTGTGACGCATGATTCATAGATCAGTTGTGTAAAGGATTTTATGACGCTTTCAAGACTCATCATCACTTATGTAGATCTTTTCTCCCACATACAGATTGTCAGACTAAGTATAACATCTTGACCACGGAGGACATGCTTCGTGAATGTGTCCTCGATTTTGGTCACTGTTGGAAGGACCACCTATGCTTGGTGGAGTTTTTGTTCAACAAAAAATATCACTCCATTATTGTTATGGACCCTTTCTAGGTGTTTTATGGATGACCATGTAGATCTCCATTGTTCTGTATAGATCTAGGAGAACCAGAACTCATGGGCCCAGAGATGGTACATGCTACCATTGAGAAGTTGCAGGTCATCTGAGAGTGGATGAAAACATCACAAAGCTCACAGAATTCCTATGCTGATAGGTGACAGAGACAACCAGAGTTCTAAGATGGGACCACTTATTCTTGGAAGTCTCCCCTCAATGGGGACTAAGGAGATTTGGGCGAGGTGAAAAAATATTACCAAGGATTATCGAACCATTCCTGATACTTTGAGGAATTGGAAATGTGGTGTATTTCTTGATACTGCCACCGTAGTAGGAGAGAGTGCATGATGTCTTCCACCTATCCATTTTGAGGATATTTTTGCATGATGTGTCTCAAGTCACTAAACATAGAGAGCTGGATATTGAAGATGGGGAAACATTTTCCGAGTACCTGATTAAGATAGAGGATTGAAAATAACTGATCCACCGTGGCTCATTGATACCTCTAGTTTGCATTATGTGGCAGTATGGAAATCTCAAGGAGATAACATGAGAGAAAGAGGCTCATATTCATGCCCATTACCCCAATTTGATTGTGTATCCTTTTTTTGGTTTTTGTGATGTAAATCCCCAAAGTGGGGAGAATGTAATGACTTAGAAAATTACATATAGTTTTATTATTATTTGAGATTATGAAGAGTCAGAGAAAATTTATAGTGCATGATTCCGAGACCCGTTGTGCCCAGCTTGAATTTTGGAACCTCTTGGAAGGATCGTTCAGTAAATGTGTGGGTGGAATTTTTATATTTTGAACCAGTGATTGGATTAGAAATCTGAGGGCACCATTGAATTTGATATGCCATTATTTTCTTAAGAAAAGCATCACCTAAAACATAGTTGGATGAGAAAAAAATATAGTTTTTGGACTTTTAAAAGAATAATAAAATATCATGTAATTGTTATTTTCTTTTCCTTTTATCCAACGTATGAGTTGTAGTTGTGAGAACGGTGACTTGTCAATCCATTTAATGGCTTGTCTCATCAACTACATAACTCCACCATTTCCAATTAAAAGAGGTTCATTAATTCATTTAATGAACCTCATTAATTCATCATCATGTAACTAACCTTTCCCCCTATTATTTAAATAGAAAATTCGGTGGGGGTTTTGTAACGTCCTCTTCAAGTGAAGAAACTATAGCGCATTCCTAGGGAAACATCCACTTAGAGGATGATACCATATTCAACGAGTGGTGATGAGAACCAACAAAACACGAAGTAACAACAATGATGGATGGGGTTACATTGATCATCGCCAGAAAATGTTTCAACCAGGTAGGGGTTTTATGTTTGGTTTTGGTTTAAAATTATTAAAATTAGTCTATTTCATCATTAATTTTAGATAAATATAATATTACTTCTAATCATGTTAATGTAAAGGGTGTGGGCTGAATGAAAATGGATCAGACCCTCCACCACTTCATTCTTGTTGTATTTTTTGGAGACACCATTCCTCAATTTTTATGGAAATGAAAGACAGAGTGTCACGCTATGATGGAAGTAGTCTTGGAGGCCCATAGGCGCAGACAGGAAGAAGAACAGACCACCAGAGAATGTCAGGTGGCCCACAGAAAGAACCATATGTGAGCCATACCAGCAGCTGCCAGTGGTGGATGGAGGATGCCCAAGGAATCCTTCCATAAGCAGTATGGAGGTGGTGCGCCGTCATGCACCATGGTTTTCCGAATTGGTCAGCCCAAGCCGTCTTCACGGGAGATGGGTGGCGCACGATGGCGCTGTTGGCCTCAACAGCCACAACCAGCTGGTTGCAGTAGTAGGGGACGAGGTGACCCCTCGCCACACCATGTCAGTTGAAGACTGGTCATCTGATCGATTGACCATTGCACACACATGGGTAGCTCCATACTGAACGGATGAAACAGACATGCATCTACAGGGCCGGTTGGAGCCACGGTCTGCCATCAGGCGGATCCCAGCCGACCGAAAGGGCTAGAACCACGACTAAACATTCCCGTGTTGGAGAGCTGATCCACACTCGATGGGACTGTTCAAGCATGGGTCGACACCACAAACCACTAAACTGGTCTGACCCTTTATGAGCCATACCCGGGTGGGGTTAGGTAGACCTCTTTTCTCATTGTGTCGAGCAGGCCTGACAGAGTTGGGCCGAACCTAGACCCAACCATCCCTTGAATAAAGAAATGCTTTTAGCTGGGAAAATCAGTGTCCATTTGTAACACAATTAGTTGAGTTGGGACCCATTTTGGGATGTGGTCCATTTGAAATATTTTGGTGGGCCCGACCAAGCCAGGCTGGAATGAGATATGATTACCTCTGTTTCACGGAATGGGGAGTAACAAACAGACCGTGCATCTGATCTAGGGGATGTCTATGGTAGGAGGACCATTGTGACATGGAATTCCTTTAGAGATACTCTAAGTGAGTTTTGAAGTAGTATGATGTGTGACCTGGGTTGGATCAATCTAGATTCAAACTGGTCCATTTTTACAAAAGCGGCTATATCTCACCGACCGAGCGTCTGATCGACGCATCGTATATCATGTTAGTACCCCTATGATGGGGAGATCCCTTGGGTATTATTGGTGAGGGACTTCGTACCCATTTAAATAGGATCGATGGCTTGATGTAAAGAGCCTTTAGAAGATCAGGTGTGCTTCATGTGGGAATCCAGTGGCTGGCTGTGACATGAAGAAGAAAAGAGACAAAGACAGGTTAGCATCAGAAAATCTAGAGTGGGATGATCTACATGTACGACTAATCTTCCCTACCCTTATACCACGACCAATATGTGTCAGCACCAGCTACCAATATGGATCAACACAACAACCAATAAGGGTCAGCACCAGTAACCAATACGAGTCAACACCAACGACCAATATTGGTCATCATCAGCGACCAATACAGGCCATAATCTAGAAAACAATGCAGGTCAGCATAACGTGAGCTATATGAGTCAGCAGTACAATACTATAGATAGGATGATCTAGATTTATGACTAGTCATCCCTATCCTAATAACATTGATGTTATACCATTAGAGTGAGCTGTCTCTTGTTTTTGTGCTTAATGATTTACATCATGCTTGAGATATTACCCTTATGGTATTTTCTTGTGATGTTTTCCTTTGTGGATTACTAAGAGACGTTCGGAGGTATCATGGTCCTCTACTGAGTTGTTATACTCACCCCTGCACGGCCTCTGCCCGTATGTGTGTGTCTGGTGCAGACTACTGATGCTCTAAGGTAGACTTTGGAGTTTCAGGACTTGGTGGAGCTAGTTGCAATGGTATCAGTCAAGATCCTCTTATTCAACTTCAAAATTACATCCACTAGCCTCTAGGTAGATATCCATGGAATATATGAAGGTTTTTTACATTTTTTGGTTTATAGGGATTTTATTACGACCCACTGTTTTTAGTTTATATTTGAACTTGTGGTTGTACATTACTCTAAGGGTTATTCCTTACTTTTTTTGTTGTTTACTTCAGTATTCCCCTTTTTGAGTGTGGACAAATTTCTAATGTAATGTATACCCTATTCGGGACAAGCCTTCAGGTGCCAGTCACCAACCCATGGCCTATGGAATGCGGGCTTGGGGTAGTCACTTCCAGGCCCTGTGGGATGGGCCGTGAAACTTTTTACCCATGTTCATGTCTTAAAATCCCAAAATATTCTCTTACCTGGTAAAATAATAATGTGTTATTATGAATAACCTTTTTTGTTCATTTATTTCTTATAAAGTGGATTTTTTATTAACCCCTTTGACATTTATGGTTTCTAAAAATGTATTTTACTATTTTAATTAGTTGACTGTGGAAGTCAATATTAAATTGTTATGACACAATTTATTTAAGTGTGTAGAATATAAAATCTAGGGATTTAAGAGTAAAATAATAATAGACATCATATATAAAATGATGAACCAAACACATATGAGAATGAGACACCACAATACTATATGATATGTTTATTTTTAAATTAATTAAATCTCTTCAAAATCATGAAATACATGCAACATCCGGTGTGAAAAAAAGAATATTTATTTTTTAAATATTTCTATTTAATCATGAATATTATAACCTAGCCATTAGGTTAGTTTTTTTTTGAGTTTTAGAAATGAAATTATAAAAATAAAATGGTTCGAACATGTATAAAAAATTATCTATATCAATTTATAATAAATAAAAATAGAATAATAAAAAGAATCATTTTCTGAATAAATCTATTTTAAAAAAATGAGGTTTAGATATGCTTTGAGAGTAGAATTTAAAACTATTCTGTAACACATTATTAAAAATTATTGGAAAAAATACGAATAATTTTATTAATATGAATTTAAAATTTATCAATGGGGGATTTTATTTAAATTTTCTAAAAATATTAATGTTTTGATGGAAAGTGCAAATATTAATTTATCATTGAAAACTATCATTTTTGTTTATAGTTTTTACATGAATAAATATTATATTAAATTGGTTATAAGGTGTATATATTTCATATATATTGCAGTTGAAATAATTAAGTCTACTATAATCAATTTCCCATTGATTTATTATATAAATACTATTTGAATATTGAAATGTTTTTCATTGGAAAAATATTTTTCTAAATAAATATATGGGTTAACTTTTAAATGGAAATCTATGACTTCTTTGAATATAATTTATAAAATTCTATTCCATATATAAAATATAAAAATTTTATATTATCAAATAAGCTATAATTAATATTTGGATATATCAATATAAGAAATAGTAAAAATTAATCACTATAGTTAAGGTAAAAATATGTCTGTACATGTTTATACTAAGAATCTATGGATTAAAATTGCCCCAAAATGGTCAAAAACACATTTTATATACAAAATTAGACCTTTTTTACTTAAAAGTTATAAAATAACTCAATTTAGATGATTTTAATATAATAAAAACGTTGGTATTACTTTAACATTTAAAAAATTTATTTTGTGTCATCTGCTCCAATATTGAAAGACCACCCATCCCATTCTCTTTTTACAAACACAAAACCCAATGGGTAAGAAAAATTCTACCCAAATCCACTACTAAATTTCATACTAAAATTCTAGAGGCCATTATTTGTTTATAAATAAAATATTATAAGTGTTTATGCTAACCAAAATAGGTTTCCCAAAGAAGATGTAATGTTTTAAAATATGTGTTTCTCTTCCACTTATTCATCTAATTCACTTTATTCTTGTTTGTATATGCTAATAAAATATCAAATATATCTAGAATATATTATTATTTTATTTCATGAAAGTACTTTCTTATATTAATATCTTATTCCATCTAATGGGAAATAAAATATTTTCCCTTATGGGTGGTGGAATACCGCCTCCTAAACTGATGTATTTTATTTTATATCACCACCATTTAAAGAAAGATATAATGATGTATTTAATATATATATATATATATTATTTATTATTTTATTATTATACTTCTATAGATTTGGTATCATATATACCTTATTATATAAAATTCCATTAGTGAATACAATAATGTCGTTCATGTGTACGAGAGACAACATCATCACAAGGTGATGTTTTTCATTTTTAGCTTTTTCACTACATAGAGTTTATTAAAGTAAAAATAAAAAATATATATGTTTTTTATCACCTTAAAAACTTCATGAAATATTATATTACATATTACTTATTACCTTGTATTATTTTGGAAAATAATAATGTCGCTCATGCTTAAGATTACACTACTATCTCCATATAATGGTGAAAATTTATATTCTTTTTATTTTTAAATGGATGGTATGAATGATAAATATAATTAACAGAAGTAATATATATACCATTATAATTATTCTAGTAATTTTAATAAATATAAATTTTTTCCTTCACTATATCTATCAATAAAAATGGATAAAAACATTCATGTGTGCATTTTTCGAATTATCTCCATGAATAGTGTAATATATAATCTACCTCAAACTTCTATATATTAATACAAGTAAATATAAAATTTCTAAAAATGATATTTATATCATTTTTTCCTATTTAATATTATATAACCATGATAAATTAAAAATATATGAAATAACAAAACAATTAAATACATGAAAAATGAAGAAGTTATCACGAGAAACAATGATTTTAATAATTAATTTTAAAAATATGGATCATAAAATACAGTTGTTAATTCATATATGGTATTAAATATATTATTATTATATTATATAAATTTTTTAATAATACAATCTTTTTTGTAGAGGTGTTTTAGACACATAAAAATGAAATTGAACTTAAGGTAAGGGTTTCTCATATCACACTACCTTCCTTGAGACATATTCCACATTCAACACTTATTACCATATTTTTTGTATATAATGAAAATTTTGATACGTTATATCACAAAATTTATTTCAACTTATGAAATTTAATGTTTCATTTTATGTTATTTATTAATTTTTTATTATGATTTTGTAGTTTCCTATGTGGTATGTGTTTATATCAAAATCTCATCGTTGTTTAAAATTTTCTTTGTCTATGTATCCCTTAGGGGAATTATTTGATATTAATATATTAAGAATAGTATATATTTTTCAAATATTTATTTTAATTTAAATTATTCTTTTATAGAAAAATTTAACTGATCATTGGATCATAAATTAATTGATAACGTTTTAATGAAATTCAACATTATTTCTCCATTAAGTCAAAAGTCAATTTTCACCCAAATCCATGAGTTCTTAAAAAATATACAATTTTTTGTCATTAAAAAATATTTATTATTTAATTTTTTTCCAATTTTTATGTTTTACAAAATTATAGTAATGGAATATTGTTTTTGAAAAATCAGGCCATGTTTTTCTATTAATGAAAAAGTGATAGGAATCATTATATTCAATATTATGGAATGAATATAATTTTCCCCAAACATGAAAAAAAAATTATTAAATGATATTTTAAAAGTTATAAAATTTCTTTTTCCACGAATATAATATTCAACAAACTAGGTGAATTTTTTAATAATGTACTTTTAAATTGAATAGTTTATTGTCTAAAAAAATGTTTTTAACTACATTTTATGGAATTTATATTCATTAATGGCATAAACACATAATTATATTGATGAAATGATATGTAAATGATATATTTATATAATATATTTTATTTATTTGGATGGGTTCTTATCAGTTTTAGATTGTATATTTATTTATTTTACCATTAATTATATTAATTTTGATGGTTTATGATTATATTTAGTTGATTAGTTTAATTATGAAAATTTTATATGTTAGAATTTGAATCTGAAAGTTTTTATTGATTATGATATACCTATTTAATACGATGAATGAATTTAATATATTATGTGATAATTGTGTTAATGTTATAGATAACCCCTCGATGTATCGATGGGTCACATTTGGAAAATATGTTGGAAAAATTAGATTCATTTTCACAAATATATTTAAAATTTATAGGAAATTGTATTGATAATATGTTTCGTGTTTTAACATGTGATTCTATGAATGTTTTTTTCCATAATAAAGTAATTTTATTTTGATTTATTCAATTATAAGAAACACTATGTTTAGAATTCACAATGTAGTACACCAGGTTAAACATACAATACTCACAAAACTAGATTAACTTGTGATAAATTCAACATTGATTACTAACATACAAATGATTTATTATAAATATATTATATATACTCAATCATTATAACATTGAAATTAGAGAAAAAAAGATATTATTATAAATATATATATTTAAAATATAATTTAAAATGGTTATATATAAGGAGGAAAAACTTATATAATAATTCATAATTTTTTTCAATAAATTCATTATATCTTTTGAAATTTATATTTTATCCAAATTTTTTATTATTATTTATATATGTTAGCAATAATGAAATTATATTTTCAAATTTTTATAAAATTAATTTGATAAAATAACAATTATTTACCAAATTTGAATATAGAAATTATCTTAGGTTTTTTGTAAAACATTAAATTTCGTATAAATATTAAAAATTAATTTTAATTAAAATATTACTTTTCACCTAAATTATTCAAAATGTATTATAGTATTTTTAAATGGATTTATTATATAATTATTTCAGTTATATATCTATATGTTAATTCATGTTAGTTCATTTGAAGTTATTTTATTTTAAAACTGGATATAAATACTTTATAGACTTTTGAGCATTTTCACTTTAACAACTCCCTTTCTCATCATGCATGTGTGATTTTTTTCAATTTAAATGATTCGACATATTTAGGTTTAGATATTAAAAAAAATATTCCATATTTTTAATAAAAATAATTTATATTATCCAAAAATTTAAAACTAATTTTCACTGTTATGTTTAAAGAATGTAGTTAAAATTAATTTCCCCAATTATAGTGAAAACCATGTTACTATAACATTAAAATAAGATTAGAAGGTTAAAAATGACTATCCAATTTATCCAAAACAAAATTTGTGATCATATTTCGACCCTTATGAATATATTATATATTTTAATCTGTATTCTGGGTCACATATCATTTAAATTTACCCATAATATTACTTGTGTACTGAAAATTATCCAGATGGAGCCAACCATAGATTAAATATCTTTAACGCTTTGGGATAGAGAAAAAAATGTTATGTTATAAAATTTATTTTCAATGATAAACATGTTTTATCTATAATTATAATTTTATTTACTTATTTAAAAGAAAATTTTACTTTAAATTTTTATGGAACCTCAATGAAACAATTATTTAGTAAATAGTTAAATTGAAAAATGATACTAAATCTTTTATATGAGATGTATGTTGAATTACATTTTAGGTTTCATTAATATTTTGATGAATATATTCGGATACATTAGTATATGAATAATATATTATAATTCCATAATTTTTTTTATATCTATTAATTCAGTGTAATTGAATAATTAAAAAATAAACCTTAATATTATTACATAATAAAAGATATTTGATTAAATTATTTTAAAATTAGAAATACTATATTATTCTTCCAAATTATTTTAATTTTTTTTGAATATATTATATTTTCCATTGATGTTCCATTTTTTTCATTATGACTATATTGACGACTAAATAGTCAAAACCGTATTATCACGGTTAAGTTTAAAATATAATTTTTTCAGATTATATGATTTTTATTAAAATTAACTTTATATATACATAAGATTTTTATTTTATAAATTAAATTTCACATTCATAATAAATGAATAAAAATTATCTAATTAACCAAATTCTAATTTTAGTTTAAAATGATAAATTATCTTGTTAAATAAAATAATACAAGTTTCAATGCTAAAAACCTAAATGGGTAAAATAGAGTAAACAAAATAACCAATGAATAAAAGGATAAATATTTTAATTATTTTAGTAGAGGTTTTCCTCTTCCAATGAAATTAAAACATCAATCATTAATATATTTCATATCCAAATTATTAAATATTGAAATCTGAAAAGTTATTTCTTTTTTTATATACAAAAATTTCACTCTACACTAATTGTAAAAGGGAACTCACTATAGTAACTTATTCAAACCACTAAATCCATTTTGTTCAAAAAATATCATTGAATGCAAATTAAAAAATTACCTTACATTATTGTATAATAATTAATTTTTGATGAAATCCAATACTATATGGTTTTTAGTGAAACTATATGAAGGATACTCGAAGAAGGGGTATCATTCATCAACAATCATTGTTGTTTTCTTTTATCCTCAACTTCATTCATATTGTCTTATTTCATGATTATATAATAGAACATTCATCATAAATATAATGATTTTTTATTAAGTTAATTAAATTACCTAAAACTATATCCACTTCCTTCAAATGGGTTATGAATTCATCATTCGTGATTACAATGAACTACATCCTTGAGAATTGATGTAGTTAATTTTTCCATTATCACCTTTAACGCTAAGATATAAGGATTTATTTATAGTTTATCTGTGATATTTATTATGATGTTATTGTTATATAATTATTATACCACACATGACTTCATACTCTCTATTTTTTGGAATATTTTAATGTAATTCATCTGTACATAGAACTACCACCTCACAAAACGATGCGATTTGTTAATTTTTTACAAGGAAGGTATTAATGATGTATTTAATAAAATGTCTTAAATATTTTTAAAGACAATTATTTTTGAATTATAATCTATCATATACTTTTTTAAAATTTAAAATGGTATGAAAAAGATCATAGTGTTCATGAGAGTGTACATTATAAGTTCTTAATGAACAATGAATTTGATTTCCTATCAAAATATTTTAAAAGTTCTTATAGACACATGTGAAATGAATTACCTTGTTAATTTATCATTTTCTACATTTATGATATTATCAAATCATGATAAATTTTTTTTCAAAAAATAAAAAATAAATATAAAAATTGAAAATATATATGAAAATAAATTCCTTTTTACCAAAAACATTACAAAAAATGGATTTATTAAAAAATTCATATTAAATGGTCATAATAAAATCAAAAATGCTATTGAATATATGAATATGGTTATATAATATATTTATTATAATCTTTTAATTATGATATATGATTTTTTATTAAGTATGCTATAATAATATAATTAACGTAAAGGATTCATATCTTACTTTTTACTTAAATGAGACACATGTCATATTAACCACATATTTATTTTATTTGTTTTCATTACCATGAATTTATTTTATGATTATTATACTGATCAATATTGGTATTTAAATCTCTATTATAGTATCTCTCTTACCTGGGGGTTACAATTAAAACATACCAAATCAATAAGGGTTTTTGTCTCAGTTATCCTTTCTTAAGATATAAATTATGTAAAGCACACATGTTATTTTAGAAGATGTATATACAACCCATTTGATAGGTATTATTATATTTTAATTTTTCAATTTCATATTTTTATTTTTATTTTATGTTATTATTTTGTGGGTATTATTATTTATCATAGCCAATGTGTTAATGATGTTGGGTTACAATCTAATCCTTAATCAGTATTGTTTATGATTATGTCTACATTATCGATATCTCATTATTTACCTATCAATAATTCTTGTGATTTTTTTATCTATTATTTATCCATGAAATATTCATGTAATAATACCATATTAATACTATTTGGTACATATTAAGAAATCTAATAAACTATGAATTTATAAATCCCATTGGTCTAAAAAACTATTTTATTCCAAAAGCATGCCTTCTGAAAATTATTCCAAATAATGTTCATAGGTGATATTTTATGTTTTTTTTCATTGAATATTATTTTCAAAATGATTTTTGTTTTATAAATTAATTAAAATTATTTTAAGTGATTCCATTAAAAGCATCAAAAGTTATTTTTCATGAAAATTAATTTGAAAATGCTCTTCCTAATAAAAAAAATGTTTTATATTATTTTTAAATTTACATTATAAGTTTTAATTTATATTTCCAACAGAACATATTTTTATAGGTGTTAATGTTTTATAAATTTTAATAATTTATTTTCAATGATTCCATTATGTTTTTCAAACATTATTTTTAATTGAAACATTTTAACTAATTTTCTACTCTATAAAATTGATTTTTCAAAGAAGAATGAATATATTTAGAAAAAAAATCCAATTATATTAAGAAATTATTTTTCATATATGATTAAAACTGTTGTTGACACCAATGACTTTTTTGGAATCTTATTCAAGGAAACCATTAATATTATTTCTCTAAATGTCTTACGATTACGTTTTCATGATATTTACCAAACCCATTTCTCTTCCAAAGGTTATATGATGATTAAATGATGATGAAACCCATTTATTTTCATTTCATTTTCTTTGATGAAATGAAAATGAAACCATCATCTCTTAAATATATATTTTTTGGAATAAATATTTATGATCCCCATTTTATTTCATGCGTTATGATGTGATGAATGTATATGACCTAGGGAAACATATAAATATGCTATTAATTTTGCTATAGGTGGGACCTTGATCTCCCAATAATGAACTAGTTAATGATTTATATATATCATGATATATATGTGGTTAGATTTGTAACTGAAACCGATTCAAAATTATTGGGATAAAAATCCAAGTTAACATGGTTTTGTAATATTGAGATATAAATAAGAGTGATACGGGTTTATTATAGGTCCTTATATACTAAGATAGTCTCAATAGTAAGTCCTAACTCATATGTAAATGATTTTAAATGCTTATGTGCATGCCATAAATTTTAGGTCTAATGTGAGTCTTATTCTCTTATGGATCATTTTCATTGACTCACTTATGATTCTTGTCTTATGAAATGCCATATTTTATTCTATGAGTAAATTAAATGATATTTGATAAGAATTTTATGGTATTAAAATGTTTTCACATGTGACTGTACACATATTCAATGTTAATATTACATATCATCCTTTTATCCTTTTTTGAGCATTTGAGCTCACCCGTATGTTTATTTTGACAAGTTTATGA
Organism: Viscum album; assembly: GCA_963277665.1. Taxonomy (NCBI): domain Eukaryota; kingdom Viridiplantae; phylum Streptophyta; class Magnoliopsida; order Santalales; family Viscaceae; genus Viscum; species Viscum album. The sequence goes on along the minus strand of OY728128.1, from coordinate 1,824,448,296 downwards.
TGATGATTATTAATTAGGATGTATTTATGAATAGTACTGAAGGGGGTATGATGATGGGAGATATTGAATATAATTAACCATGTTATAATAATTAATATCTATACACGATAGATGTTAATCTATTATGATCCTAGGGCACATAATTTTGTAATGTAATAAATATTCATATAAAAAGAAGAAATAATTATATATGAAAATCATGTATCTCTAATGATTGTATCCAAATAATTATTTATCTAACCATTGTAATCTATGATGAAAAAACATTATTGATACCCCTTGGGATATTTCTAATGACATGACGAGAGATGTATCTATGGATAATTATATGGATGATTCATTGTATATGAAAATATTGAAGAATTGTTTATAAATGGATATCAGAGTGGTTTCCATGTAATACATCCCTATCTAGATACTAAAGTTGGCATGTCTTTTGAGTATCTATACATAGTGTTAAAAACACTAAAACACATTATTGATCTAGACTTTATTGAGAGATGTTTCATGGAAATAGGCCATACTGCGAAACTAGATTGACACTTACAAATGATAATATTTTGAAAATAAAAGAACCTTTATAAAATATCATGAATTATTTCAATATATAAGGACTATGAATTAGCTATGATAATCCTAAATAATCCTATAATTAAAATAATATATATTTATTTTGAAATCCATATGCGAATTTTTTATTGATTGTGAGGCTTTTCACTATGATTATAATTACTCTCTCCAGGATTTCTTGTCATTTTCAATAGTGGGAACCAAAATGAACTAGATTCATATTGAATGTAAGAAATTATTTTTTATTCAGAATCCATGTGGATTATGACTCGAGTTAATGATGTAGTTCACATTGCTAATTGGTTTTTACCCAATGTGATTAATGATGTGTACCATAAATAACATTTAGACATACCAAAAAATATTCAAAATGTATTTATTGAGAGTTCGGGTGATTGTAATAATGGATAAAAGAATATTAATCATTATATATTATATTAATTTTGTGAAAAATTCCGATGTTAATGTCTCAAAACAATGGAATGATGTTTTCAGTGGGGAGTAGAATGAAATAAATAATGTAATAGTAAGGGGAAAATGAAAAGAACAATTAACTCAATGTTTGTTAATATTGGTATCCCTATGGTATCATATATTACTGAATAATTTAATGTGGGAAGTATGTTGAAGTGCACTGTGTTGCATTTGTTGTCAATGAAGTATGTTGTTGTCAAGGAATTAATGGATGAATGTTAAGGAGTTTCAATATGTGAATGACAAAGGACGTGATGGTGTTGGTAATGAATGGAGAATGCCCATGGTACTAAGATGCATGTCACTTAGGAGATTCACTAAGTGGCATAAGAGATGATGGTTTGAAACATTCTCTCATATATCAGACGATTGTAGAACTGATCTTAATGTTTCAAAACTTGTATCAAGAATTGATGATGATGGACCATCATTATATCTGATGATTGTTGAGCTTATCTTTAAGTTCCAAGAACATGTATCAAGTGGATACAATGTTACAACATTGTTAGTACACCATGCATTGTCTTAACAATGCATGAAGAGTGAAGAGATCCATCCACAACATCTAAGTGGATGAAGTGGTGTTAATGAAGTTCGTGCACTATCACTTAGTGCATGTGAATTAGAAGATGATCCAACTTAATCTATGATTGGATAAATGATGTTTGTTGAAGATTTATTTGATTCAGGAGATTCGGTTGATGAAGAACCTTTTGGAATTCCATTCCTAATTAATGAATACATGTTGAGGAAGAATTGGAGGAATTATAATGAAGAAGAAGAATGAAGAAAGGGAGTGGAATTTGGCATTTGAATCTTGTAGCATTGTTTTTAATCAAAGTACTTGTTCTATACTTATGCAAAAAATAAGCCACCAAGGGCCAGCCTTAAGGGTTCAACCCAAGGCACATGTGGGACTAGGTCACCATGCCCAAGGGGATCCCATGGGGCCAGCCCGAGAGAGGCCGGGGCCATGTATAAGCCCCGAGGCCACGCGGTGATGAAACCCGCGCAACGTGAGCATGAGGAGCGCACCCGTGTGTGCATAGTGGGCGCCAGTGGCGCGCCCGAGTGGCAGGGGTGGGCGCAAGAGCGTGCACGCAAGAGCACACACTGCGGGGCGACACCGTGGAGGTTGGATGTTCAATTGAGCCGGCTGGGGGAGCGCATCTTTGATAAACCACGGAAAATCCGCGGTTCGTTTCGATGTGGGATGCGCGATTTTGCCGCAGAGCGAATCCTGGCCACTCGATCGATCGCGTGCCAGATCTCGACTGCACGATCGATCCCCCGCGAGATCTTCTGATCGCGGTCGTCCAAAGTTTTCTAATCGCCGGATCCAATGGCCCGCAAGGTATCTTCTTCCTCGACCTCAACAGGAGGCAAAAAACAACGCCGCCTGAACCAGTGGCCTCCCCGAGCATTGAAGTCGAGCTCTCGGCCACCATAGATCAAGCTAAGGTGTTCATTGAGTTCGTCTGGCCCTGACGAACTCATCCATGCAAGAAAGATGCATGCATGCACAGTAGTGAGGAAATTCGGACGTGGTCGAGGCAGAGAACGTTGCCAAGGCCATGATGGTTTATGTTTTTTATGGATTATCCTAAACAGAAGTCCATGCATGCGTTCTATGTCACATGCACGTAGAGAGAAAAAATAAAGGAAGAGACCCGCGTGGAAACAGAGGAATGCTTCAAGATTTGGAAAGATTTTGAAAAACCGAAAACTTCAGGAATTCGATTTATCCCATGCGGAATATTTGAGGCATCCCTCTGCCTAGAAAAAGAGAGGCCGAGGCTCTATGTTTGCTTGCTGAATATTTGTTGAAGATCTGAAGTCCCGCGAAGCCTCGGTGCTTAGCGAAGAACAGCCTGCGCGCACCACTTGCACGGCATTGAAGCCCAGAGCCATCCCTTGGCTCTGTTAGTTCCTTTTGCGCACTCCTTGTGCGAAAGAAGAAGGGGAGAAGACCCATGTGTGCCTTCCCCTTGCACGTCAGGAAGAAATTGGGGCCGCAGCACCTTGTGCGCCCACGGTTGAAGCCCACACTTGCGCGGTAGTTGGTGTCCTTGACACCCTGCTCGCTCGCGGCTATCCAAGGACCTTGCGTTCCCTTGCACCCTAGGGACCTTGCGCACTGCCCTGTGCACCCAAGTGTTCATTGTGCGCTTTGAAGAAGAAGAGGGCCGCAACATTCACCTTGTGTGTGTGCCACATGGGAGAACACCCTACGGGCAGTGGGTGTGCAAAGAGGAGGAAGGCCAGGCCTTAGTGCCTTGTGTGCAAAGTGAAGACCTCACATTGTGTGTGTGCAAACAAAGGACCAAAGAGGCCGTTGCCAATTGTGTGCAAGAAGAGGAAAGAGGTCAAGCTTATGTGAGTTCAAAATGAAGAACAAATTGTGTGTGCTAAACAATTGAAGGCTGAACCTCGTGTGTGCACTAAGTGAAGAGTATACAGTTAGAAAAAGTGGAAGAAGACATCACACAAAGTACAACACACATTCGAGTGTGTAAAAAAATTGAAAAAAGTGTGTGAAGGAAGAAGTGGTGTGTGTGCTTAACGAAATTACACCCTTTGTGGGTTTATTGCACCAAGAGAAGAAGAAGGGGAGTGCATGCTTACATGCATGCACGTGCACACGTGAACAAGCTCAAATATGGTTGTGTGCATTTGAGTTGTCCAAGACCAGGTGTTCTTGAAGATGAAGAGATGCCATGCACTCAGTGCATGAAGATTATGTGAACTGAGACTGGAGCCAGAATGAAGTTAAAGACATCAGCTGTCTGAGTTTTCAGTAGTTGAAGAGAGAGGCCAAGTCATCATAAGAAGAAGGAGATAAATCCTGAGCAAGACGAGGAGTCCTGATCAACCAAAAGTGATCAGAAGAAGAGAGAAAGGCCAGCAACCTTTATCCCAGGCTGTTGAGGATACTTGAAGAACTTAAAGAGAAGAAGAGCTACTAGTGGGACTCGAGGAGCCAGGAGAAGCCCCCTCTGAGACTTAGGGTGGAAGAAGTCTTCAGTGGGATTCTGGAGAAGGCCAATGGGACTCTGGTAACACTGTGAGACGCAGTATAAAGACCCTCCTATGGGACTCAGGAGAGATACAGTGGGACTCTGTATCAACCATTGTAATACTAACAAATTATAATGGGAGAAACCATGTTGGGGCGTATAACCAACATGGCAAGGACATAGGCCTTTGGTGCCGAACCTTGTAAATCCTTGTGTCCTGTGCATTTACATTTACTGCATCACTCGAGGAAAGGCTGAGAGATACAAGAAGAGTGGATCGAGGCCTTAACAAGCCATAGAGGTGTAATTGATAAAGAATCAATTAGTAAAAAGTTATAAAGGATCACTGATTCACCCCCTCTCCCTCTCAGTGATCACACTGATCCGGGCACTTCAATTGGTATTAGAGGGAAGGTTACCTCTAAAAGATCCAAGGGAGTCTTTATGATGTTCAGATTTGAGGAAATGAGCGACCAGCCTCAAATGGAGATATCTTCCAAGACTCAGAAAAATAGAAAGAAGAAACAGGCCAAGAAGATGAAGAAAGCCTGTCCTAGATGTGATGAAGTTGGAATAATGAATGATCTTCAAAATGCAATCGAATATCTTCAGAAGACAGTCCCCAAGGAAGTGGCAATGTGTATAGCTACATGCATCCTTGATCTTCAAGAAGAAAAATCACAGTTAGAAGAAGAAGCCAATGCAATGGAAGATCAATTGGCAAAAAGGGTTGGCATAACCAACACCCTCAGAAAGCTGGTGAAGGCTAAAGATGAAACTGTTTCTCTTTGCAATGAAAGATATGAAGACACTACTGAAGAATTGCAAAGAAGATTTTCTGAGAAATAATTCTTTAAAGTAATAATCAAAGATGTTTACCATGCACTAGAGAAGAGGAATAGAGTATCAATGGTTGTTAAAGATGCTAAACTTGAAGACAAAGTAAAAAGGGTGAAGGAGATTGACAACTCATTGCTTGAAATGAATAAGGTGCATGAAGACTAGATGAAATAGTTGGAAGAGAAATGGGAAGGAAAGCTAAGAATTGTTGAGGATGAGAAGAACTCCCTTAACATGAAGTGTTTAGAATTAGAGGTGATAATGAAAAATCAGCAATCACCCAAAGCCAAAGCCTCCCAGAGAGCTGGAAGAAGAAATTTTGCCACTCAAGTGAGCATTGAGCAGGATGATTCTAAAAGAAAGACATCCTCTAATAAAAGGGAAACATCTTCTAGAAATAAGGTACCATCCATACCATCTTGTACTCATGATTTTAAAAGTGTTTCCACAAAAAGTACAGGATGGAAGAATTATTCCAAACAAGTATGGATGAGGAAAATGAAGAATGAAAGCTCTCCTGAAACAACACAACAGTTCAAGAAAAGTACCCTACAATCAGAAGGACTCAAGAGGTCAAGATTTTTGGGTCAGTGTTGGTGTTGTAGCAAGCATGGGAATTGTAAAAAAGATTGTTGGTACAATCCTCTGAATGAAAAAGCACAAAGGAAGCCCATGCCAAGGGGGAGCAATCCAGAAGAAAAGAAGCAACATCCACAGGTCCAGAAACATCTTTTTACTGCTAACAGATTTGGATTTCATGATAACATCTGGGATGTTTGCAAAAGTGGTCAAAATGATGCATGTAAATCTCCAACTGTATCGAAAGCTCAAAAGAAGAGAAGATCACAGAACCTGGCTAAAATGGAATCCTTGGGAAGCAAGAAGAAAGTTGAAGATGCTCCCAAGAAGGTTTTTAAAAAGGAAAAGAAGTCCTTGGAGTCTAAATCCAAGAAGGGTGATGCATCCAGAAGGACCACCAAGAAAACATGCATCTACTGTGGAAAGAAAGGACACACCATGGATCTTTGTGAACAAGACATGGAATTGAATAGAAGTAGACTGGACTCAAAAAGACAATCAATCCAGAAGAAGCAGAAGGGATTGATTGAAAACAAGTTGCCTATGAAAGGTAGCTTGAAAGCATCAAAAGAACCATGTGGAACTTCTAGAACTGAGGCCACTCTTCCAAATGACTTACTAGTCATATGGCCCAATCAGTTGCAACTTGACAGAGAATTGAAAAGTGCTGAAGATGAAGTTCTGGTAATTTCTAAGGCAAAAGGGAAGAAGAAGATTTCACATGAAGATGTGTTGATATCCACACCAGCACAAACATCATTGAAGATCAAATGTGCATGTGTGAAGAATGGTGAAAATGGGACATCCCGGTTGAGAGAATCTTCTCAACCTTGTTGTTCACGTTGATGAACCAAGGATGTTCCATCTTATTCCCTTATACTTCTGGTATTTACATGTACTAACATTGCATGGAATTGAAGATGATGATCATTCTCAACTGGAGAGTGGTTTGGACAGAATGGAGTGCACCCCTTGAGGGGGATCCAATTTGGAGAAGATGGTATTCTAAGATTTAATACCATCTTGAGAAAAGATGAAGGTATTTCAATCATACCTTCATTCCTTGTTTGTTAATTGTATTCATCATGACAATTAAGGGGGAGTATTGATTGAAGGAAAATGGATGAAAGGGGGAGCTTTATCTTTGCACTGAACTTTCTAATGAGTTCAGTGAAGTATGTGCAGGATTTAGCAATTCATTGTTATATCTTAAAATTTTCAAACCCCTTGAAGCATGATCTCACATGTATAGTGAATGTTGGACAACATTGATAATCTTGGTTACATCACTCTTGTTTTCTACATCGGGTTAGCCCAAGTAGACTTAGAGATGGTCTACTAAAGGTTCTTTGCTAAAGAGAACATGTGACATCATCCCTCTCTTAGTTCTTTTAAAGAAGATGCTATTCTAAGGGTGGAAGAGATATTTTGGAAGAGAGCCACACCACATCTTTGCATTTGATTTCCAATAAGGGGGAGAAAATATTGGCACACATATTGAACCATTCATATGTGCAGAAGTAGTGTATTGACAACAAATACAAAGGGGGAGATTGAAGTGCACTGTGTTGCATTTGTTGTCAATGAGGTATGTTTTTGTCCAGGAATGAATGGATGGATGTCAAGGAGTTTCAATATGTGAATGGAAAAGGACGTGATGGTGTTGGTAATGAATATAGAATGCCCATGGTAATATGATTCATGTCACATAGGAGATTCACTAAGTGGCATAGGAGATGATGGTTTGAAACATTCTCTCATATATCAGATGATTGTAGAACTGATCTTAATGATTCAGTACATGTATCAAGAATTGATGATGATGGAGCATCATTATATCTGACGATTGTTGAGCTGATCTTTAAGTTCCAAGAACTTGTATCAAGTGGATACAATGTTACAACATTGTTAGTAGACCATGAATTGTCTTAACAATGCATTAAGAGTGAAGATATCCATCCACAACATCTAAGTGGATGAAGTGGTGTTAATGAAGTCCGTGCACTATCACTTAGTGCATGTGAATTAGAAGATGATCCAACTTAATCTCTGATTGGATAAATGATGTTTGTTGAAGATTTATTTGATTCAGGAGCTTCGATTGATGAAGAACCTTCAGGAATTCCATTCCTAATTAATGAATACATGTTGAGGAAGAATTGGAGGAATTCTAATGAAGAAGAAGAATAAAGAAATGGAGTGGCATTTGGCATTTGAATCTAGTAACATTGTTTTTAATCAAAGTACTTGTTCTATACTTAATCAAAAAATAATCCACCAAGGGCCAGCCTTAAGGGTTCAACCCAAGGCACATGTGGGACTAGGTCACCACGCCCAAGGGGATACCATGGGGCCAGCTCGAGGGAGGCCGGGGCCGTGTATAAGCCCCGAGGCCACGCAGTGATGAAACTCGCACAACGTGAGCGCGAGGAGCGCGCCCGTGTGTGCATAGTGGGCGCCAGTGGTGCGCCCGAGTGGCAGGGGTGGGCGCAAGAGCGCGCCCGCAAGAGAACACGGTGCGGGGCGGCACCGTGGAGGTTGGAAGTTCAATTGAGCCGGCTGGGGGAGCACATCTTTGATAAACCACGGAAAATCCATGGTTCGTTTCGATGTGGGACGCACGATTTTTCCGCGGAGCAAATCCTGGCCGCTCGATCGATCGTGCGCCAGATCTCGACCGCACGATCGATCTCGCGCGAGATCTTCTGATCGCGGCCGTCCAAAGTTTTCTAATCGCCCGATCCAACGGCCCACAAGGTATCTTCTTCCTCGAGCTCAACCAGAGGCAAACAGCAACGCCACCTGAACCAGTGACCTCCCCGAGCACTGAAGTCGAGCTCCCGGCCACCATAGATTGAGCTAAGGTGTTCATTGAGTTCGTCTAGCCCTGACGAACTCATCCATTCACGAAAGATGCATGCATGCACAGTAGTGAGGAAATTCGGATGTGGTCGAGGCAAACAACATTGCCGAGGCCATGATGGTTTATGTTTTGTATGGATTATCCTAAACAGATGTCCATTCATGCGTTCTATGTCGCATGCACGTAGAGGAAAAAAAATAAAGAAAGAGACCAGTGTGGAAATAGAGGAAAGACTCAAGATTTGGAAAGACTTTGAAAAACTGAAAACTTCGGGAATTCGATTTTCCCCACGCGGAAGAATTGAGGAATCCCTCTGCCTATAAAAAGTGAGGCCGAGGCTCTCTATTTGCTTGCTGAATCTTTATTGAAGATCTGACGTCCCGCGAAGCCTCGGTGCTTAGCGAAGAACAGCATGCACGCACCACTTGCGCGATAGTGAAGCCCAGAGCCATCCCTTGGCTCTGTTAGTTCCTTTTTCGCACTCCTTGCGCGAAAGAAGAAGGGGAGAAGACCCCTGCGCGCCTTCCCCTTGCGCGGCAGGAAGAACCCGGGGCCGCATCACCTTGCGCGCCCACGGTTGAAGCCCGCACTTGCGCGGAAGTTGGTGTCCTTGACACCCTGCTCGCTCACGGCTGTCTAAGGACCTTGCACGCCCTTGCACCCTTGGGACCTTGCGCGCTGCCCTGTGCACCCAAGTTTTCATTGCGCGCTTTGAAGAAGAAGAGGGCCACACCATTCACCTTGTGTGTGTGCCACATGGGAGAACACCCTACGGGCAGTGGGTGTGCAAAGAGGAGGAAGGCCGGGCCTTAGTGCCTTGTGTGCAAAGTGAAGACCTCACATTGTGTGTGTGCAAACAAAGGACCAAAGAGGCCGTAGCCAATTGTGTGCAAGAAGAGGAAAGAGGTCAGGCTTAAGTGAGCGAAAAACGAAGAAAAAATTGTGTGTCCTAAACAAGTGAAGGCTGAACCTCGTGTGTGCACTAAGTGAAGTGTATACACTTAGAAAAAGTGGAAGAAGACATCACACAAAGTAAAACACACATTCTAGTGTGTAAACAAATTGAACAAAGTGTGTGAAGGAAGAAGTGGTGTGTGTGCTTAACGAAATTACACCCTTTGTGGGTTTATTGCACCAAGAGAAGAAGAAGGGGATTGCATGCTTACATGCATGCACGTGTACACGTGAACAAGCTCAAATATGGTTGTGTGCATTTGAGTTGTCCAAGACCAGGAGTTCTTGAAGATGAAGAGATGCCATGCACTCAGTGCATGAAGATGATGTGAACTGAGACTGGAGCCAGACTGAAGTTAAAGACATTAGCTGTCTGAGTTTTTAGTAGTTGAAGAGAGAGGCCAGGTCATCCTAAGAAGAAGGAGATAAAGCCTGAGCAAGACGAGGAGTCCTGATCAACCAAAAGTGATCAGAAGAAGAGAGCAAGGCCAGCAGCATTTATCCCAGGCTGTTGAGGATACTTGAAGAACTTAAAGAGAAGAAGAGCTACTCATGTGACTCGAGGAGCCAGGAGAAGCCCCCTGTGAGACTCAAGGTGGAAGAAGTCTTCAGTGGGACTCTGGAGCAGGCCAGTGGGACTCTGGTAACACTGTTAGACGCAGTATAAAGAACCTCCTGTGGGACTCAGGAGAGATACAGTGGGACTCTGTATCGACCATTGTAATACTAACAAATTATTATGGGAGAAACCATGTTGGGGCGTATAACCAACATGGCAAGGACGTAGGCCTTTAGTGCCGAACCTTGTAAATCCTTGTGTCTTGTGCCTTTACATTTACTACATCACTCGAGGAAAGGCTGAGAGATACAAGAAGAGTGGATCGAGGCCTTAACAATCCATTGAGGTTTAATTGATAAAGAATCAATTAGTAAAAAGTTTTAAAGGATCACTGATTCACCCCCTCCCCCTCTCAGTGATCACACTGATCCGGGCACTTCAATTGGTATCACAAGGAAGGTTACCTCTAAAAGATCCAAGGGAGTCTTTTTGAAGTGCAGATTTGAGGAAATGAGTGACCAACCTCAAATGGAGATATCTGCCAAGACTCAGAAAAATAGAAAGAAGAAACGGGCCATGAAGATGAAGAAAGCCTGTCTGAGATGTGATGAAGTTGGAATAATGAATGATCTTCAAAATTAAATCGAATATCTTCAGAAGACAGTCCCCAAGGAAGTGGAAATGTGTATAGCTACAGGAATCCTTGATCTTCAAGACGAAAAATCACAGTTAGAAGAAGAAGCCAATGCAATGGAAGATCAATTGGAAAAAAGGGTTGGCATAACCAACACTCTCAGAAAGCTGGTGAAGGCTAAAGATGAAACTGTATCTCTTTGAAATGAAAGATATGAAGACACTACTGAAGAATTGCAAAGAATCATTTCTGAAAAAGAATTATTTAAAGTAATAATCAAAGATGTTTACCATGCACTGGAGAAGAGGAATAGAGTATCAATGGTTGTTAAAGATGCTCAACTTGAAGACAAAGTAAAAAGGGTGAATGAGCTTGACAACTCATTGCTTGAAATTAATAAGGTGCATGAAGTCGAAATGAAACAGTTGGAAGAGAAATGGGAAGGAAAGCTAAGAACTGTTGAGGATGAGAAGAACTCCCTTAACATGAAGTGTTTAGAATTAGAGTTGATATTGAAAAATCAGCAATCACCCAAAGCCAAAGCCTCCCAGACAGCTGGAAGAAGAAATGTTTCCACTCAAGTGAGCATTTAGCAGGATGATTCTAAAAGAAAGACATCCTATAATAAAAGGGCAACATCTTCTAGAAAGAAGGTACCATCTATACCATCTTGTACTCATGATTTTAAAAGTGTTTCCACAAAAAGTACAGGATGGAAGAATAATTCCAAACAAGTATGGATGAGGAAAATGAAGAATGAAAGCTCTCATGAAACAACAGAGCAGTTCAAGAAAAGTACCCTACAATAAGAAGGACTCAAGAGGTCAAAATTTGTGGGTTAGTGTTGCTGTTGTAGAAAGCATGGGCATTGTGCAAAATATTATTGGTACAATCCTCTGAATGAAAAAGCACAAAGGAATCCCATGCCAAGGGGGAGCAAGCCAGAAGAAAAGAAGCAACATCCACCGGTCAAGAAACATATGTTTACTGCTAACAAATTTGGATTTCATGATAACATCTGGGATGTTTGAGAAAGTGGTCAAAATGATGCATGTAAATCTCCAACTGTATCCAAAGCTCAAAAGAAGAGAAGATCACAGAACCTGGCTAAAATGGAATCCTTGGGAAGCAAGAAGAGAGTTGAAGATGCTCTCAAGAAGGTTTTTAAAAAAGGAAAAGAAGTCCTTGGAGTCTAAATCCAAGAAGGGTGATGCATCCAGAAGGACCACCAAGAAAACATGCTTCTACTGTGGAAAGAAAGGACACACCATGGATCTTTGTGAACAAGCCATGGAACTGAATAGAAGCAGACTAGACTCAAAAAGACAATCAATCCAGAAGAAGCATAAGGGATTTATTGAAAACAAGTTGCCTAAGAAAGGTAGCTTGAAAGCATCAAAAGAACTATGTGGAACTTCCAGAACTGAGGCCACTCTTCCAAATGACTAACTAGTCATATGGCCTAATCAGTTGCAACATGCCAGAGAACTGCAATGAGCTGAAGATGATGCTCTGGTAATTGCTAAGGAAAATGGGAAGAAGAAGATTTCACATGAAGATGTGTTGAGATCCACACCAGCACAAACATCATTGAAGATCAAATGTGCATTTGTGAAGAATGGTGAAAATGGGACATCTCGGTTGAGAGAATCTTCTCAACCTTGTTGTTCACGTTGATGAACCAAGGAGGTTCCATCTTATTCCCTTATACATCTGGTATTTACATGTGCTAACATTGCAGGGAATTGAAGATGATGATCATTCTCAACTGGAGAGTGGTTTGGACAGAATGGAGTGCACCCCTTGAGGGGGAGCCAATCTGGAGAAGATGGTATTCTACGATTTAATACCATCTAGAGAAAAGCTGAAGGTATTCCAATCATACCTTAATTCCTTGTTTCTTAATTGTATTCATCATGACAATTAAGGGGGAGTATTAATTGAAGGAAAATGGATGAAAGGGGGAGCTTTATCTTTGCACTGAACTTTCTAATGAGTTTTGTGAAGTATGTGCAGGATTTAGCAATTCATTGTTATATCTGAAAAATTTCAAACCCCTTGAAGCATAATCTCACATGTATAGTGAATGTTGGACAACATTGATAATCTTGGTTATATCACTCTTGTTTCTACACTGGGTTAGCCCAAGTAGACTTAGAGATGATCTACTTAAGGTTCTTTGCTAAAGAGAACATGTGACATCATCCCTCTCTTAGTGCTTTTAAAGAAGATGCCATTCGAAGGGAGGAAGAGATATTTTGGAAGAGATCCACACCACATCTTTGCATTTGATTGCCAATAAGGGAGAGAAAATATTGGCACACATATTGACCCATTCTTATATGCAGAAGTAGTGTATTGACAACAAATACAAAGGGGGAGATTGAAGTGCATTGTGTTGAATTTGTTGTCAATGAGGTATGTTGTTGTCAATGAATGAATGGATGGATGTCAAGGAGTTTCAATATGTGAATGAAAAAGGACGTGATGGTGTTGGTAATGAATGTAGAATGCCCATGGTACTAAGATGCATGTCACTTAGGAGATTCACTAAGTGGCATAAAAGATGATGGTTTGAAACATTCTCTCATATATCAGACGATTGTAGAACTGATCTTAATGTTTCAATACTTGTATCAAGAATTGATGATGATGGACCATCATTATATCTGACGATTGTTGAGCTGATCTTTAATTTCCAAGAACTTGTATCAAGTGGATACAATGTTACAACATTGTTAGTAGACCATGCATTGCCTTAACAATGCATGAAGAGTGAAGAGATCCATCCACAACATCTAAGTGGATGAAGTGGTGTTAATGAAGTCCGTGCACTATCACTTAGTGCATCTAAATTAGAAGATGATCCAACTAAATCTCTGATTGAATAAATGAAGTTTGTTGAAGATTTATTTGATTCAGGAGCTTCGGTTGATGAAGAACCTTTGGGAATTCCATTCCTAATTAATGAATACATGTTGAGGAAGAATTTGAGGAATTCTAATGAAGAAGAAGAATGAAGAAAGGGAGTGGCATTTGGCTTTTGAATCTGGTAACATTGTTTTTAATAAAAGTACTTGTTCTATAATTAAGCAAAAAATTATCCACCAAGGGCCAACCTTAAGGGTTCAACCCAAGGCACATGTGGGACTAGGTCACCACGCCCAAGGGGATCCCATGGGGCCAGCCCGAGGGAGGCCGGGGCCGTGTATAAGCCCCGAGGCCACACGGTGATGAAACCCGCGCAGCGTGAGTGCGAGGAGCGCGCCCGTGTGTGAATAGTGGGTTCCAGTGGCGCGCCCGAGTGGCAGGGGTGGGCGCAAGAGCGCGCCCGCAAGAGAACACGGTGCGGGGCGGCACCGTGGAGGTTGGAAGTTCAATTGAGCCGGCTGGGGGAGCGCATCTTTGATAAACCACGGAAAATCCGCGATTCGTTTCGATGTGGGACGCACGATTTTTCCGTGGAGCGAATCCTGGCCGTTCGATCGATCGCGCGCTATATCTCGACCGCACGATCGATCCCGCGTGAGATCTTCTGATCGCGGCCGTCCAATGTTTTCTAATCGCCCGATCTAACGACCCGCAAGGTATCTTCTTCCTCGAGCTCAACCAGAGGCAAACAACAACGCCGCCTGAACCAGTGGCCTCCCCGAGCACTGAAGTCGAGCTCCCGACCACCATATATCGAGGTAAGGTGTTCATTGAGTTCGTCTGGCCCTGACGAACTCATCCATGCAAGAAAGATGCATGCATGCACAGTAGTGAGGAAATTCGGATGTGGTCGAGGCAAAAAACGTTGCCGAGGACATGATGGTTTATGTTTTTTATGGATTATCCTAAAAAGAAGTCCATGCATGCATTCTATGTCGCATGCACGTAGATAAAAAAAATAAAGGAAGAGACCTGCGTGGAAACAGAGGAAAGATTCAAGATTTGGAAAGATTTTGAAAAACCGAAAACTTCGAGAATTCGATTTATCCCATGCAGAAGATTTGAGGAATCCCTCTGCCTATAAAAAGAGAGGCCGAGTATCTCTATTTGCTTGCTGAATCTTTGTTGAAGATCTGAAGTCCCGCAAAGCCTCGGTGCTTAGCGAAGAACAGCCTGCGCGCACCACTTGCACGTCAATGAAGCTCGGAGCCATTCGTTGGCTCTGTTAGTTCCTTTTGCGCACTCCTTGCGTGAAAGAAGAAGGGGAGAAGATCCCTGCGCGCCTTCCCCTTGCGCGGCAGGAAGAACCCGGGGCCGCAGCACCTTGCGAGCCCACGGTTGAAGCCCGCACTTGCGCGGTTGTTGGTATCCTTGACACCCTGCTCGCTCGCGGCTGTCCAAGTACCTTGCGCGCCCTTAAACCCTTGGGACCTTGCGCGCTGCCCTGTGCACCCACGTTTTCATTGGGCGCTTTGAATAAGAAGAGGGCCACACCATTCACCATGTGTGTGTGCCACTTGGGAGAACACCCTACGGGCAGTGGGTGTGCAAAGAGGAGGAAGGCCGGGCCTTAGTGCCTTGTGTGCAAAGTGAAGACCTCACATTGTGTGTGTGCAAACAAAGTACCAAAGAGGCCGTAGCCAATTGTGTGCAAGAAGAGGAAAGAGGTCAAGGTTAAGTGAGTGCAAAACGAAGAACAAATTGTGTGTGCAAAACAAGTGAAGGCCGAACCTCGTGTGTGCACTACGTGAAGTGTATACACTTAGAATAAGTGGAAGAATACATCACACAAAGTACAACACACATTCTAGTGTGTAAACAAATTGAAAAAAGTGTGTGAAGGAAGAAGTGGTGTGTGTGCTTAACGAAATTACACCCTTTGTGGGTTTATTGCACCAAGAGAAGAAGAAGGGGAGTGCATGCTTACATGCATGCACGTGCACACGTGAACAAGCTCAAATATGGTTGTGTGAATTTGAGTTGTCCAAGACCAGGAGTTCTTGAAGATGATGAGATGCCATTAAATCAGTGCATGAAGATGATGTGAACTGAGACTGGAGCTAGACTGAAGTTAAAGACATCAGCTGTCTGAGTTTTCAGTAGTTGAAGAGAGAGGCCAGTTCATCCTAAGAAGAAGGAGATAAAGCCTAAGCAAGACGAGGAGCCCTAATCAACCAAAAGTGATCAGAAGAAGAGAGCAAGGCCAGCAGCCTTTATCCCATGCTGTTTAGGATACATGAAGAACTTAAAAAGAAGAAGAGCTACTCGTGTGACTCGAGGATCCAGGAGAAGCCCCCTGTGAGACTCAGGGTGGAAGAAGTCTTTAGTGGGATTCTGGAGCAGGCCAGTGGGACTCTGGTAACACTGTGAGACACAGTATAATGACCCTCCTGTGGGACTCAGGAGAGATACAGTGGGACTCTGTATCGACCATTGTAATACTAACAGATTATAATGGGAGAAACCATTTTGGGGCGTATAACCAACAAGGAAAGGACGTAGGCCTTTGGTGCCGAACCTTGTAAATCCTTGTGTCTTGTGCTTTTACATTTACTGCATCACTCGAGGAAGGGCTGAGAGATACAAGAAGAGTGGATCAAGGCCTTAACAAGCCATAGAGGTTTAATTTATAAAGAATCAATTAGTAAGAAGTTTTAAAGGATCACTTATTCACCCCCTCCCCCTCTCAGTGATCACACTGATCCGGGCACTTCATATGTGAGTTATGAAAATTGATGTTCGTATGGAAAAAAAATTGATTGCAAATATAAGTATGATTGTACACCAAATGGTTATTTTGATGATGTTGATTATACTATAGAAGACATGTTAATGGAAAAGTTATTAAATAATTTGATTATAAAGTATATTAAATGGATTGATTATTAGTTTGGATGATAGAATTATTTGTATTTTGAGTTTAGATATTTTTTAAATATATATAGATTTTTCAATATATGATAGCATTAACTATTTTTTTAATAAGTGGTTTATGCTATCAGGGATAAATTTTACAACATTTTAAAATTAGGGAAATATATCCAATAATCTATTTTTTATTTATGGAATAAGGTATCATGGATGTTTTAAATATGAAATAATTTTTAATTCCTTTTATTACCATGTTTCATTAAGATACATGATTATGATATTTACATGTTTGGTATGAAATAATTGAGATTAACTATATGGTATATATGTATTAATGATAATTTCATTTTGGTAATTTAGTGATCATATTTCAATTTTTTTGGATTTTAATATATCGGAAGAGTCATAAGGTTAAAATGTCCGTAATATTTCATGTTGAAGATGAGATGAGGTTTGGGTATTGATATATTATTTTTCCATATGAATATTTAAGAATATTTGATAATTTTTTTTAATAAATTTGTTTTGATGATAAATAAGTATTGACAACATTCCATGTTATTATATGTAATGATATAATAATATATTAGTTATTTAGGCATAAAGAATTCATCTTAATTTCATAGAGTATGATAGAAAGTGGAAATTTGTCAAGGTACATCCAAATGTAAATAGCATTCTTATTAAATGGAATAAAATTAAATGTATCTTCACTTGAAAATTATATACATTTTGGAAAAGGATCATAGAATTCAATTTTGTTATGTTATCATCATTTTTTATGATATCAATAATCCTTCTCATGCCTAATTTGTTTATGGTTTTGTGTCTGTTCACTTCCTCTTGATCACCCACAATATTTTGATCAATGAAATATATCATACTCAGAAATTATTAGTGTATTTCTTCCATGCACAATTCTTCACCTCCCTCATATGTTCATATATGTGTAACCCTTGTTATTAGTTACTTTGGGTAACTGTTATGCTTCCAAATTTACATTTTTAAATTATATTTTGTTATTAACTTTTATAAAGTCATATTTTATGATAGAATTTTCAAATTATATACCTTTGGTGGATGTGATTAATTAAGAGTTTGAAATTCATTTTAATGGGGTAGAAAATAACACAGCTAAGTTTCTGGAAGTTATATTTATTTTTAATAAATTAAATTTCATTTATTACTTAAATTATATAAAACACTATCTTATGATGTTGATACAAACAATATTTCTTATAGAACAAACAACATTGGTTCGACATGTGTTACACATAACATTTTGTTATAACTAAACCATGGTATATAATTAATATATTAATAAAAACTCACATATTAAAAATGTTACATAAATTTAAGAATATTAAATAGTAATATATATATTTTAAATATTTTTTATAATGGTTTTTTATAATTAAACCAAATTTATTAAATAATATGTAATTTTTTTAGTAAATTATTTTTATGTTTTGGATAAACTATTTTCTCAAAATCTATTAATTTTTTTATTTTTATAATGTAAATGAAATAAAAATTATAAAAATCTATAAAATTAATTTGAAAACATTTAAAAAAATGGAAATAGAGATATAAAAAATATATTTGGGTGATGTTTTGGTTTTAGAAAAAAAATTAATTTTTGATGAATTCTAGAAAATACTAAATATAATATTAAAACTATCATTTGGGATAAAATATTTCATATTTAAAATAATATTATAATTTTTTACAAGAATAACATGTTATATTATATATCTAGTAATCAAATTTTTTTCCATTATATTTAATTTTATATTGAAATTGGATATAAAAACTTGGTAAACGTTTGATCATTTTCATTTTAAAAGCCCTAATTCTCATCCCGTTTTCATGATTATATTTAGATTAAATTTTACCAATTTTTTAGTTTAAATTTTAAAAATTTATTCAATATTTTGGGAAATACTAATTTATATTATCTAATAATATTAATATATTTTTTAATTTAAATTATTATTGATAGATTTTAAAATTAATTACAAGAAATAGGATAAAAATGAGTTTAACAAGATGTTAATGTAGAGTGATGAGGGTTAAAATTACAGAAAAATTGTCAACAACATATTTTATGATCACATTTAGATCCTTTTGACTATATTATCTATTTTACATAATTTTTGGGGCATGTTTCCACAAATGTTTAAAAAATAATATATGAAGTAATGACCAGAAACAAAAAAAGGAAGCATTATTTTCATTACTATATATATATATAGTATTAGGATTGTGAATAAAAAAATATATGGTCATTTATAATTATTAATTTCAAGGTTAAATATGTTTATTATATATAGAAAATTTATTTTATTTTGATTAAATATTTTTTTGAAATATTACAAAATTTTATAAAAGTATTGTTTTAGTTAATAAAAAAAATGAAACTAAAAATGCAAAAAGAGAAGTAAGGTGAATTAATTTTTGTTTTGAATTATTTTTGAAGATGAAATAACATTTTACACTAAGGTTAGCTAAATAATTTAAAATTATATCAATATATATATATATTAATTATATATAATCTAATAATTTCTTTATTGACAATAATATAATTTTATAATAAATTATACTTTATTAAACAATTTAAAATTACTAAAAATGTTATATTCTTAAAAATTATATTTAAAAATAAAGAACCAAAAAAAATCTCAATTTGCTGACAAAATTTTCATCTATATATATTTATTGACAAATAAATATTAAATACTTTATTATTGTGGTTAAAATTTCTTTTACATTAAATTAGTTTTTTTAAAAAATAAATTCTACATACACAAAATAATTTTATTTACAAAATATTATTTAATATTTATAATAAATTGTTATAAATTATATAATAAAACCGATTATAATTTTATTCTTAATAGGTAAATTTCAAAGTAAAATAAAATGAAACAAGTTACCATGTAAAAACTAACATGGTAAATATGAGTGAACTTAATGAATAAGAAAAAATAAGATAAAAATGGGTCTTTTTCTGCAGTTTTTCTCTACAAAATAATCCATCCCCTAAATTATTGATATTTCATTCATCAAAAAGATGTTATAATAACATCTAAACAATGAATGATTGGGGGTCTTTATAAAAATTCCACTCCTCCAAATTTATAAAAGTGCTCTCACTATCCTCAATTCTTCACATATATGAAGAAATTTGTCTTAAACAAAAAATTCCAACACATCTTTAAAAATTCCATATTATAATCCTAGAAGCCTTATTATGGGAAGACTTCCATCCTAGTGAGAATTTTAATAGAAACCTAAGGAGGAAAGTCGAAGAAGAGGTAACATTCATCAACAAGTATCTTCTTTTTATATTACTCCATAACATTCAATTTGTTTATATTATGTGTATTTAAGAACCCATATATATTAAATATACCTTGATTATTTTTTGTGAAGTTCCTTACCTACACCATATCTATTTCCACAAAATGGGTACGAAATCATCATTTACGTGTATGCAGGACTACATCCTCATGAACCATTGTCATTATTATTTCCATTACTTACTATTATGGTTGGACATAAGGATGGATTTTTAGTTTATATATGACATTTAGAATATTTATGATGTTATTATGATCTTGATTTTTTATTTCACACATACCATTATACTCTCTATTTTGTTGGATTACAAAAATTTCGTTCGAGTCTATGCCAGATTAGAGCATCGTGAAAATATGTGATACATTAATGATTTACATTGAATATATAAATTTTGGGTTTAATAATAATATTTTCAATATTTTAAATAAAAATAATTATATAATAAATATATTTAATTAAATTTTATTTATATCCACATCAGAAGAAAATAAAAACACCGTTCTTATGCACTACAACACAAAATCCCCATGAATGATTGATTTCATTTACAATAACTAATGTTCATGAATTAATATTACATAATGTATAATAAAAATATATGATATTTATATCAAGATTTAAATTATAAAAATGATAAAACCATGGTCTATGTAATAGAATAAAAAAATTACAAGTGAAAACATATATGAAAAATAGAGTATTCATTACGCAAATTTAATATTAATATAAAATTGACAATAAATAGGTAAAAAATGATGAAAATAAAATAATTTAACGTATGCTCTATAATAATATATTTATGTATAATAAATATAAAAAAATAAAAAAATTTAAATAGGAGTATTGAACAAGTTGGTCATAAGTCAAGTCACAAAGAATGGTATTTCGATATCACATTTTTCTTCTATAAGACAAATTCCTTATTCAACAACCATTAATTTTTTTTAGCTCATCTAAATTGAATGTATTTCATTATTAGTTAACATATAATTATTTTTATATTCATATCCATTTTAGTATATATCATTAATGTGGATTATGTAAAAAATGGCTCTATATCATTATATGATTTTTGTCTCAATTTTTATTCTTTGAGTGATATGTTATGTGAAGAAAAAAATTTATTTAAGGAGGTTTAAACAAAACCAATATTAAATTTAATATAAATAATTTAAGGTATATTTTATAATACTAAATTAGGGGTATTATCATGAAATGTTACGAATGGGGTGAGTATTTTATGTTACAATAAAATTATTTATCAGGATAATTTATGATAAAGTATACAATATTGAAATAATATTATATATGTCTCGATATTTATAAAGAATTTTATTATTTAATTATTACTAATGAAATTTAAATTTCATATTACATAATGTTCTGATATTCTAAGCTGAAATTCTATGTGGGAAAACATAATTGATATTCCACATAAAGCATAAACTATCAACCAATTATTATATTTTAAATGATACTGTTATCACATAGCCATTATAATGTTAGTTATGAAACAAATATACATATTTATGAAAATATATTTTATTCTTCTATACATAAATATTTAATTTTTCACCAATTAGATAGAAATTAAAATTAAATCCATCTTAATATAAAGGTTTTTCTTATGTTAAAAAATATCAGTATTTCTACAAAATAATTTAATAAAATAAATTATCAAATATTATGATGGTTAATAATGATATATATATATATATATATATATTAAAACATGTTTTTAATTAATATACTAAGTTAGATATGCATAAAATAATATAAAATTCTATTTTATTCATAAAATATGTATTTTTATAAAAGAAGTTTTACTTACTTTTAAAGGAAGACACATTTCGAAACAAAATTTTCACAATTCTATTAATAATGCTAACATGAATAAAATTATTACCTTAAATAATAATTTATAACTTTATTTATTTATATTTTTGGTATATTTGTGATATGTTTTATTTTTTAAAATATTGAATAATTATTCATTTTAATTCGAAACATACCATTTAATAAAATAATTAAAAATGTTAAATTTTATTTTTAATTGCTTTTAATGTCAAAATTTAAAACAAAATACTTATTTTAATCCAACTCAAGAAATTAGATTCAAATTATTAATGAAATTTGATATAAAAACAATGTGATTGTTTAAATTTTTTACGTTAGAAAACCATCTTTTAACCCCATATTTGGGATTAATTTTTATTTAATTTTCTACCAATTATGTGTTTTTAATTATGAAAAATGAATCCCATATATTTAATAATACTTTATGAATTTATAAAAATTGTCTCTTTTATGTTTAGTATATTTTAATTTATTTTGCTGCCAATTATGTGTTTTTAATTATGAAAAATGAATCCCATATATGTAATAATACGTTTTGAATTTATAAAAAATGTCTCTATTTTATGTTTAGTATATTTTAATTTTACACTTATTAATTTTATTACAATGGTTAAGTGTAAATCTGACAATTTAGGGTAGAAATCATATTATACATCATATGAAATGTCACAAACACTTATCATATATTTATTGAATTAGTATTTATTATCTTGAATAATTTATTGGTAAGTTATGTAAATATATTTTCCCTTTTTTGTGTAATTATAACTCTTATAAACATTAATTAAAGATGAGTGAAACTTATCATACACATGTTTTTTTAGTAAAATTAATGTAATATAGGTTTATATAGATGATATGTTTGACTATAAATGTTATTTTTTATAATAAATTATTTTTTTCATCACCATAAATTATTTTTATTTTTTATTCATGAAATATTTACCTTAATTAAATATATAATAGTGATGTAATAATTAATTAATTTATGAAACTATCAAATAAATGATTTTAAAAAATTAAAATAAATAGTATTTTAGATAATTATTGCCATAAAATATTTTTAAAAATTTAATTCACATATTAGAGTTGTTCAATACTCATTGGTTCAAAGATATCATTATTTTATGCTAGGTTAAAAAAAGGTCATGTAATGAATAATTTCAAAATTGGCCTGAATGAAATTTAAAAAAATAATAATATTTAGGTCAATGTTAAAAATAATTAAAATTACAGCATATTAATTTTATAAGCTTCAAAATTTCACTTTTGATTCATTTTTCCATTTTATTGAAATTATATTTACCTTCATAGTGTCAATATACATGTTGTCATGATAAGAGTTAAAGAGGTTGAATAAGGGTAAAAACAAAATGATAATGATTAAAAAATATAAATTTTCTTAGGAATTTTCTTTGGATGAATTAATATAGAAAAATAATCTTCATATATTATAAATAAATAAATTTGCATTAATTTGGATAAGATAATTAATTTATGTCAATTTAATATTTTGATAAGTTCCAATAGTACCCCACTACTCTATTAGAAAATGGAATATCTTCTTCTCTATTCTTCACACATAAAGAAATATTTGGATTGGAAAATATATTCCCAAATTAATTTAATGAGTCTGAGCACACATTATAGTGTTGTTATTTTTGGGATTACACTATAGTTTGTGTGCTTAATTTGTTATGAAATGAAGTATTTCTAATGAAGAGGTATCATTTTTAATCGCGTTTTCCTATTTAGTTTAATCATTTTAATTCAACTAATGTCTACAACCGTGATAAAATAATAAATAATTCAGATTCAATTTTATGAGATGTTATTTTTTATCACAATTATTTAAATCAATATCTACATCGAACAAACATGAAAATATGTTATCATTCAATTGTATGGTGGATTACTAGCTCAGAAACAGATGATATCTATTTTCCATCACCATCTCTTTATACTAGATTTATGATAGAATTAATTATTATATATTATAATAATGTAATAATTATCATTATGAGAATATAAAATATAATTTATGTTCTTATCATTCATTTTATAGAAAAATGATAACGTTGTTCGTGGGTACCTGTGAATTATCAGCTCCACGAAGCGATGTGATTCATTTCTCTTCACCACATTACATTAATGTTATATAAGTATATTTAAATTATCTATATTATATTAATGATATTATTATAATTCTATAATGTTATAATAATATTTATCTGCATTATTTAATGATTATTGAAACATGAAAACGTTACTTATGTGTACATACAAATTACTATATTTATGATAATAAAACAAATAATTTTCATAAAAATATATATTGAATTTATTTAAAATTACATTGATGTATAAAAATTAATGTTACATAATTATTAATATTCTAGATATGATGTAGTAATGACCACTTTTATTATAGATCTCATACCAAAGGCATTCTGGACTCAGGTATGGAATATTATCAAAACATCTGATGTGAACTTTAGTAATTATGTAGTTTTTATAAAATTCTAATAAGTGATATAAAATGAATAATAAATCTAAAAGGGTTATCAATGTATAAAATAATTAACCTAGGTTATATTTATGAATGATAATGATTGTACGCTATGATATATGCTCAATGTAATGGACTTTTTAACTAAAACCCTTATGTTAATGGTTTTAAATATTTATTTTTTAAATCATTCCCTTTTGTTTCCATGTGTATAAAATCATAATTAATGGATTTTTTAAATGATATTTAATTTTTAAAAAGGTATCTATTTAGTTTAAAAAAATAAATGTGGCATGCGAACTTTTTATTGAAAATATATTTTAAAAATTTTAAAATGTGTCTAAAAAATGGAGCAATTATTTCAATGAATTAAAATGTTTTCATATAAGCGAAAATGAAATTTAATCAGTAAAAATTTAAAAATTTAAAGATTTTTTTTATTTTAATTTTATAATATTACTTGTACATTTGAATGTTTGTAACATGATATCCCAATGAAGGGAGGATATTTGATAAACAAACAATATATGGGTACATGATAAATCTCAAATGGATTTGGTATGGATATAGAGTGTTTGGTAATTCCATTTGTATGATTGACATGTAGAGAATAATATTTCATGGTTCTTCAATTTGAGTTTAATTATTTCCCTTATTACCGAAATATATCATTGTTGATTTATTATTAGTTTTTATTTAAATCACATCATTTTAGAAAGGTAATATGGTGAATATTTGGAAAATATTAATCTTTTTCAATATAAAAACGCATACTTTTAGGAAATTGTTTTTTTTTTTGTGTTTTCACTGGAGGAATAATTACCTTTTATTCCAATCCCATAATGAAAATTTATCTCTGTTATAATTTTAAAAAAATATCATAGGATTTATGGTGGAATATAGAAAGGTATGATTTCAATTTGATAATTGTGTTGATTTTTCATAATGAGAGAACATGATTTATTTTATAAAAACATGTTTAATGGAAAATGGATACTAAGTAAAAGTTTCAACATTTAAGGTATTAGATTAATTTTTTACTATGTTTTCCTATTTCTCTGATACACTAAAATTAAATGATCCTAGAATGATAATTTTAGTTTAAAAAGACAAGAATCTATAATTTTTATAGTTGAGTTCATAAAGTTGGTATCATGGATGGGTTTTTAAAATGATAGAGATTATAATGTTTCCCTTTTTTGGTATTTTTGTGTGTTATAGATTTCGTCACAAGTTTATAATTTTATGAATGATTAATATATTATTGTATATGAAACCCATTTTGATTATTTAAAATATGAAATTTTAAGGTGACTGTTAGTAGTTTTCTAGACATTGAGTTTTGATGTTGTAATGAACCGTCCCCTAGGGCACGTGTCGTGACTACATGAATCCTTCCTTCCATAGGAAAGGGTTGGAGACTAGAATCGAAAAATATTTTCCCAAAAATGGGAAGGCGTTGACTCAAAAAATGTACACACACAGATAGGGTGCACTTCGCACAAGTAAAACACAACAGAAGAAGAAAGGTGCAACCACAACTAAAAACCATTACAGAGTGTAAACGTAAGTACTAAAGTAAAGGGGATACAATTCTTGCCCAATTGAAATCGTAATAAATCAAAAAGGGAAAATATCTCTTTATGTTGTATTCTAAAGAAACTACATGAAGGGTAGGTACATCTCATCACCATGGATCTCCACGTAAATTGGTCACCTACTTATACTGTTATGTCATGACTCATCGAGACTCAGTCAAAGCTTCCCATCATTTGTATAAGACACAACAAGGTGTGGGAAAAGCCTATGTATGTGTGAGTATAACAATACTCAGTAGGGACTCCGAGACCCCTGAAAGACTCTTAGAATTCAACAATGGAAAATCCCAAAATATTGATATCTATGTCAAAGAAAAAATTTAAAATAAAATTCACACCAGGTTTAACATTAGTATATAAGTACAAATGTTTAGTCATAATGCTAGAACATCTTATTATTTCATTAGGCTCTCCTACTAACACACACATGATTGCTCTGTCTGGATCCACACTGGATCACTCGGTGATGATCAACATAGGATCACAAGGTGCTGATCCACAGATGAACGATCAATGCTGATCCACATGGAATTTCATGGGTCTTATCCACATTAGATCACTCGGTGATGATCCACATAGGATCACTTTGTGATGATTCACACCGGATCACTATTCATTCTTTATGTATTAGCTAAGTACTATATTCCAACACAAAGAACTAACATGCCATATGGGTTCCAATGTAATAGATGGAGCATCATCCAGATGCCTGGTGTGTATGTTATAGGCATTTTAGTGTTGAGGGTCCAGTTGGATTCGGGTTTGACCCAAACCTTTTGTTTCCCAACTTTTTCTAAAAATAAAGTGGAGTATCTCAAAAATATTGCATCATAGCAAGGGTATTGTAACCTTAGATGGTTCGTTAAAAGACATCTGGTTTAGGAGATATGCCTAATTTAGTGGAATGAGGATGGTTGTTTCCGGGTCTGGTAGAGGTCCGGCCCATCCATCCCATTGGGCCTACGGGTCTGGCCTGACCAATGGATCTAGCCCAACAAGCCGGTCCGTCCCAGATAATGGATTGGCCCTCTTAAAAGAACACGGCATGCGTACTGGAAGATTACTAGTGTTGCAACAGAATGAGGAGTGTTTGGTGCGTCCGGCCAGCTGTGCAAGCGGGCACCGCCACCTCTTCCAAAATGGCTGGCTCAACCAGTCATTTTATATAGTCAGGCGGTCCGAGTGGGATGCTCCTCACTCTCTGAACGGAGCTTCGGTGCCAAACCCTTCCACCGTCGTGGCCCGGCTGGCCGCAGTTCCTACTGCAGCAGTGCCTGCAAGCACTGCTCCAACGCACGCCCGCTCGGCCGGGCGCCACTCCTAAGTGTGGCCAGCTCGGCCAGCCGTAGCCATCATTTATTGGTGCCCCCGAAAAGGTGGTTCAACACAAGCGATTGCCTTCGTGGTCCACCATAGATACTATGGTAGTCCTTTATTATTTCTGTATGTTCCTACGACCCCCTAGGTTACCTCCTTCACTATAAGACCATCAATTAATACGTGTCACTATTTCGTTATTCTTCCATAAGGAATGCACCATGACAAGTGATCAAATTTTCCTAGACTTTATGGATTCGACTTATGCCCTCCATGTTAACATTTTAAACACGAGGAAGAATATTGATAAAAAAAGATGAAAAATACCCAATTTAAGACCCTACAACAACAACCCGACTGAATAGATGAGACATGGATCATCCTATTAATCGGTTTTTCAGTGTCCATTGTATTTTTAATGAATGGAAATAGAGGGATCATCAATGAATTTAAACCAATTACATATCACTCATTAGAAGTCAATGGGAATGAGTAAAGAGTTTCTATGTTTGAGGGTATTACGGATGTAGGAGAAGGTACAATTATTTTGGATCTCTTAATTGAATCCTTTAAAAGGTCATCAAATCCACGTTCTAGGTTATTGGAAGATGACTTGGAATTTCCTCATAGTATCCTCTCTTGAGTGCCAAAAACCCATGCCTGAGCATTGGTTAAATATATTATAGAGAGGTTCAACGCATCCCAAAATTAATGAGTTTCATTAATTAATTTAATTTCGGAACCTATTAATTATCCCAATGGTGAAGTTACAAAACCATGTGTAACTAGCCATTTAATGGTCTGACAACCCAGTGGTCCCCCCACCACCACTCAACAGTTACAGGAAATAAATAAAATAACATGTTGAGTTATTTAATTATTTTTTTGTCAAGTCCAAAAATTAATGTTTTCATAAATTTTCTTCTGGTCAATGTTGGGGTTCCCTAATGTGATTCCCGATGATACATATTCAACGATGCCAATGGATTTTTAATATGAGCACTGGTTCAAAAGAAAAAATTTGACGTCCACACGTTTACTGAACAATCATTAAAAAAAGTTCAACAATCTGTTATAGGCTCTTTAGGCCTTATATTAACATGCCTTCAATTTTCATAGCCCTGTAATAATCAAAAATAAAATAATAAAAAATTTATATGTAATTTTTGGGACTTTACATATTTATATATGAGTTCTTGCATTTTTGGATGAAAAATGAAATGTTTGAGTTAACCATTGAGGTTAAAAATTGTGAATTTTATTTTTGAGGATCTCTATAACATATATTGGTATTTTATTATAACTATATTTTAAAAGAAATGTCCTCCAATATACCATGTGACAACCCATATCATCCCGAAAGACCGTAGGAATTGAAAAAACAATTAAATGGATTGAGGGTTGCAATGCCTACCATTTGCATACATGATGTCATCGTGAGTATAATTTTTTTTATTAAAAATATTTACTAGATAAAGTATATTTTAATTTTTGGAACATGTTATTTGTCAAATATATAACCACGATACTGGAAAATTATTTAGAGATTGTGTGATTAATGTTATTTTAGAAGACATTAAATATTTTTAGAATCGTACATGATGAAGGTAAATAGAGTACTATGAAATTATATAGGAGGAAGAAATGTCGATTTATATTTTGTGAGAATATATTATTTTAATTGTCAACATATGGTGATTAATTTTGTTGAATGAAATTGCCTGTGTATCATAAAGATTACTCAGGAAATTGCATCTTAATTGGGAGAAATTAAGAGTGACTGATCTGATTTGGAAATAAATGTTAAAATTAATCATGGTAGAATATATGACCATTTTATATTGATTTTTGGGATTTATCACAATAAAAATTTAGTTTTATGTTTTTATAAGGATATTGAATTTTCCAATGATATATGTTGATATTTTTGTATTACTATAATGTTTTGGAGTTTAATATTGTTTATATTCATAGAATGGTTTATTATTTTTGGTATCTTTTCTAATTATAAATATTTTGGATTTGGTTTATGTATAAATACATGATATATATATTGTAATCATTTATGGATTATGAATCCAATTCTTCAAGCATGAGAAATGCATCTTTAATTCTCATCATTTGGAGAAAAATATTAGATTGTTTTTGAAATTGATTAAAGGATGTAACAATACTTTCCTTGACAGTGTATTTCCTTATGTTATTATTAATGGTAATAAAATACCTCCTAAACTATATGGAAAGGATCATAAAGTAAAAGCATTATCGAAATAGTTTTTTAAATGGACATTTAACCCATAACATAATTATGTTGTTCTGATGGTTCACATTCTCATGATCACCTACACTAACACCCTATATAATCACATGATAATTCTATTTCTATTCTATGTTAATTTTTTCAAACATGGAATCGTACTATATTAAATATTGTGTGGCCATTATACTTCACTTCTGTTTTATTAATGTGAAGGTTTCATTAATCATTTTTCTGATGTGGGATTAAAAAACATGTATTTTCAAAACAACTACACCTAGTTTCTTATACCATGTTAAATTTTGGAGAATGAAATATATTTAAGATGGAGGGGGATGTGACATCCTTATATTTTATGGGGAAATAATATTATCTATAACGTATATGATACACCACCAAAAGTTTAAACAAAAAACTAAACATGATTATTTAAATATTACCATTATAAACTGGCCACCACAATGGTGGATGTGATAAGAAATAATTGAATTGTGGGAATATTTTTTACACATGTATATATATTGACTTTTTTGGGTAATAATTAATTTCAAATTAAAATAATAACCCATTAAATATAATTTATATGTTTTTTGGAAAATGTTATATTTTGCCCCAAAAAAAATTTATATATTAAATTAATACATATTATTGAGTGTTAATAATGATATTTATTTATTATATATTGAAAAAATGTTTTACACATTTATAGAATATGCATGTCAAGAATAAAATAAGAACAAATCTATTTTTACACATAAAAATATCTATTTTTCTAAAAACAGTTTTAACAAATTTTAAATGATGAAATTCCGTTAAATGTATTTTTGAAAATTTTACTAAATATATTTGAGAAAATACATATATTCTTTCAAATAAGAATATAAATATTTATTTTGGTTCGATTTTTTATATTTTATGTTTTTTTATTTTTTACTAATAGTTCAATATAGTACATTTTAGTTGAAGACTAACTTTTCATTTAAATAAATAATAATGTAAACATATATTTTGAATTGTTTTTAAAATAAAAATAGTTAAATTAAAAAATCTATTAATCCAATTTAGTTCATTTTAATCAATTCATTATTTAAATTTTATCTAAATGATTTGTGATCTTTTGAACCTTTTCATTTTAAAAATTATTGTTTCGCCCCTTCTACATGTTTAATTTGAAATTAACTTCTCCAAATTATGTGATATTAATTATCATTAATTTATTAATATTTTGAATTAGAACGTCTAAATTTAGTAAATAATTTACTTTTATTTTTGGACAATATGAATAGTAATTTTAATAAAATTCTTACAATAATCAAGGTTAAGTTGGGGTTTTAAGCAAAAAAAATTATGTTATAAATAATTATATATATCCTCAAAACCTACCCAGTTTTGATTGTATGATTATTTTAAGTCATTAATAATTAAATAATCGGACAATTATCAAATTATTTTATTTTGGGTGATATTATAACCTATATAATATTTTATTCAATTAAGTGTTAAAAGGGATATACACTTGTTTTTAACACGTGATATTTTTAATTTGTGGTTACATGAGAGATATGTTCCCCTATAAAAATTATTTTTAAATAAAATTTTTTTAACTTCTTTATTAGATTTTATTTTTAATTTTTATTGAAGAATGAATTATATAATATAGTTACAGACTGATTTTTTAGTAATTTATTAAATAATGGAAAAATAAACTAAATGATAATAAAAATATTTAAATAATTACAATTTTATTGAATTATGTTTATTAAATAATGTTATAGATAATATTTATATATTGGGGATTTTCTTAAAGTGTTTTTAGTGATATTTTTCTATTTCCATATTTTTATACCATCATGTATTAAATAGAGTGAAAAATGAAATTAATAATATCTTAAAATAAATAATGTTTTATTAAATATTATTAACATCATAAAAATATAATAATAAGACATATGATTGGGGAAAATATTAAAATTTCACCAATTATTATTTAAAAAATTTATATTAATTTTATTAACCATAATTTTTTAAAAACACATATATTCACGATTGGTGTTAAAGTGGTTAAACAAGACCTAAAACAATATGATAAGAAATAAAAAAAGTGTGAAAATTAGTCTAATTTAAGTTAGATTAATTTATATATATATACATAATTATATTATATTATAATAAAATAATTGTGGATACATTTTTAATATAAATTTAATATATATTAATTAAATAATTTTCTGGATTCCAAGAATACCATTCTCTTCTATTATAAAAGGGATCTTCTTCACCTCCAGTCTTTACACTTCAAATAAGTTTTTCTTATTACAATATCTTCCATTATATAAATATATAATACTTCTCCAAAATCTATAGATCTTATTTTTTACAAAAAAACCATTCATAATGTCATTAATGTGTTAAGAAACGAACAATTTCTACAGAAGATATATCATTTTTAATTGTCAATTTATATGTTGTTTATTATTAAAAATCCCTTAAACCATCCTTAACTATTCTAAAATTACAAATCTAGTATCCTCCCTATAGTGAGATGTTATTGTGGCAATATAATGAACTAGATTCATCTCCAAATCAATTCAAATGGTAAAATAAGTATTTGTTCATCTGTATGATAAGTTACCACCTCACGAACTGATGAATTTTTTTCCATCACTGTCTATCAATACTAGTTATAATGATTGAATTAATTATTATATATTATATTAATGAAATTTTAATCATTATTAATATAATTTTTGTTATATATATTCACCCGCACATAATAGTAACCTAGACAATAAAGATGATTTGAGAATAATAATGATGACGTTGAAGAAATGTAAGATATATTCCAAATTTATAATTTGTGAATTTTGGATATATAATTTTTCATTCAAGGGTAATATAATATAAAAGAATTATATATTGTTGGGACTTTTCTATATATATGATTTTGTGAAATGGTATAGTAAATCCACGGTAAAAAAATCTATATTAATCATCGATTGGAAGGATACTATTGCATTAAATAAATAAAAAAAATTATATAATTGTTTATACTAGTTATGTAATTTGAATAAATTTGGTTTCATACAAAATATGTCAATGACCTAAATACAATTTTAATCAATTTTATGGTAATATATTCAAAATAATTTAATCTGCTTATAATAATTGAATCTTCAACATTCTATTATAGAATATTAACTAGAATAATGAATATTATGTTATAAACTGAATATTTTTTTTTCATAATGAATAATATCCAAGGTAAAAAATTTTGTAAACATAAAAACATATTACATAGTTAATAAGGGGGAAAACTAAACTGATAATTGTTTACAACAAAAAAGAAAATTTTAAAACCAATTTGAAAAAATAACTTTGATCCTATATCATAGCATAGTATAATTTTACCAATTTAGATATACTTCTTTGTGAGATTGAATTTATTATAATTTAACATTAAATAATATTACAGGTGGGCCATAGACCTCACAAATAAATGATCCAACACAATCCATTCATATCCACGAAACATATTCCCTTGTGATCAATAAATATAAAAAAAATACATTTTAAAGAACCTTTTACAATATACAATGTTGATTTTATTCCCAAATGCCCCACCTATGAAGCTTCAAAATATTTTTCAATATATGAAGGCCAATGATGTTGTTTATGTTTTTACCATCCATATACATTCTATTTCTTCTTAAAATTCCTTAAAATGTTATAAAACCAACATAAACTGATAAAATAAATTTATATATTTTATATTTTATTTTATTTTATTAATTGAATATTAATATAATCTCTCCTTTAATAAATTGAAAAATGATAATTTTTCTCATATTTACACGAGGACTCCCCCTCCATAAAGCAATGCGATTTTTTTTTTCATATCACCCTTACATTAATGGTAATAAGGATTGACTAATGATATATATGATGATTATTATATAATCATTTTGTTTTAGTGGGGAATTATTTTTTTACCTTTCTTTCAATCCATCCATTATAAAGCGAATACATTACACTTCTGTACCTATGGACAACAATCTACATGAAGTGTTGATGCTCAATTTTAATCGCATCGTTATATTTATGGTTACTAATGTATATATAATGAATTAACATAACACATATGACATTATTAAAAAATATTTTCAATTTTTTACGTATGAATTACTTTTTAATTTTTATCAAAGTGTTAAAATAATTGTCCCTATTAAAATATTTTTAAAAAACGACATCCCCTACCACCATGAACATTTATTTAATTAATTAATATTGTAATGACCCAGAATTATCGTTATTTTTTTTAAATACATCGGAATTTTATGAGTCCGCAGTTTATGATGGCACTTGATTCCGAGGCCCGGTGTGTCCGAAATAAATTTATGATGTTTTTTTTAGAAATGTTTAGTAAATGTACGAGCGAGTTTTTATAACTTTTGAACCGGTGCTTGGAATTCAAATTTGATGGCACCGTTGAACTCGAAATGTTTTTAATTTCTTAGTGAGACCTTCACCATAGTAGCATTTAGATGAGTTTGGCAGTTAGTTTTTGGGGGGTTTTAATTTAATTCAATAAAATAAAGTTTTATATTTATTTTAATTGGGTGGTTAAAACCCCCAAGGGGAGGTTGTAGGTGGGGGCCACCACAACCTACCACCCGATTGGAGGTTTTGGTGGTAGGGACCACCTGCACATCACCTCCTGCGAGAGGTTACGACGTGGGGACCAACCGAGACCCATAACCTCTCTATTAAATGATAGGGGTGTGGACCAACCGACCCCTATTAATAGTGGTGGATAAAACCTCACACCTATCCCCGTTTAATGAGGGAGAGCCTCTTGCGAATCAACCTAATTAAATGTGACAATGATCACGAATTTAATTAGGTGGGGCCCACTCTTTTAATTTTCCAAAATTGAATTACGTTTCAACGTAATTTTACACTAACCATCGCTCTCTTATATAAAGGATGCTTGGGGGAAGGTTTTGGGGCCGATTTTTCAAGCGGAGAAATGCTGGAAAAGAACATGAAAACCAACTCTTGGAGAATTATTCCACCAATGAAGAACTGTCACCCATGAAGAACGAAAAACGACGAATGCCGCCTTCATCCTTCTTCAACTGAGGAAAGAAAGGGAAGAACTCCCGCCCACAAAGAACGCCAACGATATCATCTAGACTCGTCTTCTTCGAGCTCTTATTCCTCCGCCTTTGACGGAACGATGACCGCCTGCTGCGACTCTGTCGTTAATCACCGAATTCGAGGTAGAGAGTTTTGTGTTATTTTTAAATTTGATTATAAACCTTGTTCTTCCTTGAACAAAGATATGGTATGAGAATCAACAATTTCTATCACCGTAACGAGGAGGGCTCGGGCCGCACGAACACAGTTCGACCCTCCCCTTGTTTGTACTTGTTCGATGATGACGTCTTGGCAAAGAGGCGATGACGACAAAGACAGTGAACTAGGGTCGTGCTACCCGTGACCTCCACGAACCGTGCCAACCCCATGGCACCCCTGTGTGATTTCTGTTCCCTAGAACGCTTCCACGATGTGCTGCCTGCATGCCCTGCATGCTGCCCTGTTCCACTAGTGCCCTGCCAGCACGTTGCCCGTCACCCCCACACCCCTCCGACCCACTCCCCAGCACCCCCGCACTCCACCGGCAAGATGTCTGGCGCCCCGCCAACATGCTTCTTGGAACCACCTCGTCCCGCCAGCACCCTTGCTGCCCCCTTCCGCAGTCTACCCAACTCCCCGACACAGTGCCCGCGCCCCAGTGCGCTTCCCCGGCGAGCTGCCTGGCGCCCCGACACCATACCCGGTGCTCTCACAGCCTGTCTGTGACGAGCTGGCCTACCCGTGCCCCCCGCGGCCTGCCTGCTGGAATCCTGGCCATCATCCTCTTGAGCCGACCCGTATCGTCCCTTGCGGTGTCATTTTTTGAACTGGCCCAGTCTCTCAGGCCGAGTCACCGAGCCGCCTACGTGGTGACTATCGGGCTGAACCGTCCTCGCGGTCCGATGGGCCGAGTCACAAACTTGAGGTCGGACCCACCCAATGGGCTGGGCATACCCCGTGAGTCTATCTAGGTTATCCTAGACCGGGTCTTCCCAGACTGGGTTGGGCCATGTCGGTCCGACCGGATTGGACCAAACCCGGTCCCATTACTGACCCATTACCTTCTTGGGCCATATCATGGGGCACCAGATGTCCGTTTGATGAACCATCAGTGGTGCTAGTATTCTTGGATCATAGTTGTCCCTCTGAGTATACCCCACTAGAGTCCAGGGGTATTGTTGAGTCACATTCAGGTTGGTTTGTACAGGAATTCAACTGGGCCCCCGGGACTAAAATGCTAATAACTCATAGACTGGGCATCCGATTAGCGCACTGTCTGTTGCGTTGATACCCCTATGACGTGGCAGTCATTTGAGATACTTCTACATGAGACTACGTGACACTTGGAGTATCGACTAGTAGCTCATGGAGCAGATCCTTCTGGTGACATGCAGGCAGAGTGCGGAGACCTAGTAGATGTATACTAGACGACTACCTAACCGATTCGTCTCAGAGTGACTCGACTAGCCCAGTGGGGAGCGGCCGATATTTAGCAGCAGACCCATGGAGGACAGTGTGCCTAGTAGTTGGAGGTAGAACTATTGTAGTTGATAGGAGGAGTACCTATGTAGGCTATTAGGGGGAGCGCCCAATATTTGGCGGCAGACCCATAGCGGATGGAGTGCCTGGTAGTTTTCAGCAGACCCGTAGTACTCAACAGGAGGAGTACCTCAGCAATCAAGGTTAGTGAGATGCGCCATAGTTTCGCGACAAGCCCCTTGTACTCGACTAAGGAGGAGTTATCCACCAGCCATGGTTTCAAAAATGAAAATCCAAGATTGAGATGAGTTAATGACCTTTGTGTTTTCCTCACGATTGAGATGGGTTACTTGATAAATTAGATATATGTATGGTCATATACCTAAGTAATGGTTATTAGCTGAAATCATACTTTGTGGTTTATCTTTGTTGAATTTTATGAGACCTTGACGGTCTCGAGATATCTACTGAGTATTGTTATATACTCACCCCTGCATGGGATATTCCATCACCACGTTGTGTTAGATGCAGACAACAGAAAGCACTGACGGAGGCCAAGAGCGCCAGGACTGGATGGTACCTAGAGGAGGACCAAACTATGTATCGGTACATGGTGGAGTCTGATGTACGTGGAGTGTTGAGGAGGCCATATGTGCATACCCTTCTGGAAGGAACCTCGGATGAAGATCAAGGAGCTACATTCACCTTTCAGGTGTTTGTCCCTTTTTCAGTTGTATTTGTTTTCAGTTGTATTTTTTACTTTACATTTAGGCTTGTATTCTACAAACATTTTCTTTTAGAACTTGTCATAAAGTTTTTACATAGTTTTTTCTTCCGCTTGTATTATGGTTGTGTGTGTTTATGATTTTTAAAGGCAATTCATTCCCAGTTTTAGGGAATTACGCCTTTGGTACTTATCACCAGCCCCTAGCCTATGAAAGGCAGGCATGGGGTAGTCACGATAAGTGCCCTGGGGGACGGGTCATGACAAATTGGTGTCAAAGGATGTTGGTTCTACTACAGAACACATGACTCTGATATATGTTTTCTATGTAGCAATAGTGTTAAGTGTACTAAATGTGGTTTTCATTTCATGGAGTCTAGTGTTGGTGTGGGCGGCCGATGTATCCATACACCAGGACCCTGGCATTGGTTTTCCGACTCAGTGCATCAAAACACTGATTGCGTGTGTGTTTTGAAAAATTTTATTTAAGTCAGATCAAACTAGGTCAGATCGCCATGCATAGTCTTCGACCGTGTCATATCAGTTTCTTTCAGGATGCCTCCCTTCGGATGACTAGCTAGAGTCTTGAGAGTTGTACTTTCTGGAATCCCTCCGAGTGATGAGGCCTCAGTACATGACCCTCTTCTAGTTGAGGCACCAAAGGAGGCACCAGCGGTACTACACCCCATTGGTCCACCAATGCCACCATCACTAACAGCAGAGAGTGCGCGCCAGTTGAGCATGAAACACGACTTCCAGTGCCAGAGGCCACCCAGGTTCTGGGGAGAGACAGACTCGTAGGCGGCTGAGGATTGGCTGGATGTTGTGGTGATAGTCTTTATATTGGTAGGGACACCAGTCGACTTCATGGTGATCCTTGTTGCCAGCCTTCGTCAAGAAGGAGCAGGAAGATGGTGGAGCCTGATGCTCTAGATGCATGATGAGGCATCACTTCTCTGGGCAGACTTTGAGAGAATATTTCAGGAGAAGATTATACTAACCACCCTTTGAGCAATGCAAGTACATTAGTTACTTCATCTGTAGTAGGGAAGCATGAGTGTAGCTCAGTATTCAGTGAATTTCACCGACCACTTGTGCTACTCCACTGATATGGTATGGTACCCGTACTTCAAGGCCCAGACCTTTCAATAGGGACTTAGATGATAGATTAGAGCTTAAGTTGTTTCCACATCATTCCGATTCAGTCGGGAGTGTTGGAGTGATCCCTCCCAGTGGAGAGTTTTCTTGCTGAACAATCTCCAGCCGTGAGACCCATCACTAGCCGACATGCATCAGAGTCTTTTGCAGCTGGTAGTAGACAGAAGATGCAGAGGTCCAAGGGGACCAGACCTACAAGTGATCTACTGCACGACTCAAGATCAGTTGTACAGGGCACCCAGAGTGGAGACCGAGCTAGCTATGCCCGGAGCATAAATTGTTTCTCCTACGGAGGTCTTGGTTACATTGTTCGTGACTGTCCGACTTGCTGATAAGACTATCAGCAGATAGTTGAGGAACCTCCCAGGAAGAGGCAGTGTAACAACAACAGATTTTATGAAAAATATTCTTTTAATTTCATTGATGTCTTGTGTTTTAAGCTACAACAATATTTCCTTGTGCTATACACAACACCATATGAGCTTGCAGTATACACAACACTATTCATGGATCATGTTACACACAATTTTGATAGAAGTTATTCTACGAAACATTGAGTGTATATATATATATTAAATGTATAAATGAAATATGGTTGGATTCTATTATACGAAACAACGGAGGAGTCTTGCACAACACGCAACCCGGACTTGGCTTGCATCACACACAATCGTGACCTTCCTCGATAGCGTGTGTTGTACGCAATACCAGGTTTCACTAAACATCGATATATTGTTATAATATTATTATGGACTATCTGTTATGAATTGTATTAACTAAATTTTGAATTTTATAACATTATTATTCATCTTACACTTTTTATAGAATATGGTTTGAGAATATAAAAAAAATTCATGTAAAATATGTATTTTAAAAAAATTGCAATTTTCCCGCCTTTTAATGACACACCCACCTTAAATCTTGTTTTTGACATTTCTATAAGTTCAATATGACAAAATTTAATTCTTCTTTGGAATAAAGATATAAAAATTTACTTTGGATAAAACTTTAATATTATTCTAATAACATTCATATTTTAATGAATAGTAAAAACATGCTATATTTTAATTAAAAACAACTTTTTTCATCACAATAATATATCTAGTTAGATTATCTTTTTAATTCGTTTTAAAGTTTAATTAGAATATATTCTTACCATTTAATCCAATGTTTTTCATTGGAATTATTTTAACTTTGAAATTTGATATAAACAAGTATCAATCTTTTGATTGTTTTTATTTCTTAAAAACACGCTATTTGTTTTGATAACATGAATTAAATTTATAATTAATTAATGTCACTTATATGTTATGAGTTTGGAAAAATAGGCATCAATTTTGAATTCGGATTATCAAATAATGATTAGACTGAATTGTTGGTAT
The DNA here is from genome assembly GCA_963277665.1 of Viscum album. NCBI lineage: Eukaryota > Viridiplantae > Streptophyta > Magnoliopsida > Santalales > Viscaceae > Viscum > Viscum album. Next base: position 1,824,409,221 of record OY728128.1, on the reverse strand, counting down.
TTTTCTGAAAAACATTTATTTTCGGTGAATAGTGAAACCACTTAGTGGTAGTTAAAAAGCTGACTATTTTTTAATTTAAATTAAATTTTACCACTTCTGTGAATTCAATTTCAAAAATCCGAGAGACGCGGTTAATATCAAGTACTAAAATGTGGTTCAATGAGATGAAAATAATTTTTGGTGAATAGTAACTTTTTACTTTTTTTACCATGGTTTAAAGTAAATAGGGTAATTAAGGGTAAAATTGCTATTATTATTACCTTAACACATGTAATAATTCTATTAGATAAGTTTAATTCGACCAAAAACAACCTTATGAATAAAATTTTACCATTTATGCCCACTTAGATTAGATTAGGACATTTATTATTAATTTATTTAAAGAAGGGTTAAAATAGTTAAAATCAATGATTAATAACTAAATCATTTTTAATATAGGCTTATACATAAGATAAATTCGACTATAAATATTCATTAGAAAGATAAACAGATTTACTAAATAATGGTATTTTATTTATAATTATTTGACATTAAATAATTTAATTTAATTATGACACAATGATGATGCAGTAATTATCTTATTAATGAAATATTGACATAATTGATGTTATAAATACCCAAATAAATGTAATTTGAGAATTTTTATGAATTAAACTAATTTTATTGAATAATATAACATGGTATTATTGATTTAGTTAAATTTTTTCGAACTAATCATTCTGTTATGATTTTCACAAAAATCATTTACCAAATATTGTCAAAATTGACATAAAATACTTTTTAAAACAAATATTATATTATTAATTTTTATTTTATTCCTAAAAATATATGGCTAGGAAAAATGACTTAGATAAGGATATATATATATATTAAAAATAAACAACTTGGGGTTCTTTTGTCTTGTTATAGTAAGTTTATTAACCTTATAGTGTAAGAAAACAAGAAGACACGGTAAAAGTAAAATTATTTAAGGTTAAATATAAATGATATGGTTGAAATAGAAAACTAAACCTGTCTAAATTCTATTGGATGAGAGGATTTCGAACCATACCTAAATTATATTATAAATAAATCAATTTAAAGCTATTAAAAACCAAATATGACTTTATAAAAAAATAATATTTTTAGATTTTCCAAAGGTGCCCTTCTCCTCCCTTATAAAAGGGCACCTCCGCCCTCTCTTCCTCACACCACTTTGATCCTTCATGCTCGGCCAAAACCTACTAAATTAACTTGTCCACTTACATAGAAACATACTAGAGGTCGTGGAATTCTTCAATGACCAATTTTAGTGCCCTAAGAGGAGGACTCATAGAGGCGCTTCAAAGAAGAGGTAATGTCCGCTACCGATTCTTTCAACATTATTTCTTCTTTCACTTCTTCTTCTTTAGTTGTTTCATTATAAAGTAATAACATCAGAATAACTCATATAATTATATTTTATTATAAGTATGAAACAACCCTATTTCACCATCTATCCATCCTACGGAAAACGAAATCACCACACGTGCGTACGTACGGAATATCGTCTCCACGCCGTGGTGAAATCTGTTTTTCCACCAACACCTTACATGGATGGGTATAATGGTGTAAAGAATAACTATATATGGTTATTATAACATCATAATGATTCTGATATATTATATCATCCACTCCAATTCTATTCAATAATTATGGGAACGATATCATCGCTCGTGCGTACGTACGAACTACCGTCTCCACGACACGATGAGATTCATTCTCAATGTTAACAATACATGAATGATCATAAATTTATATAACGAATAATAATTAAATATATGAAGTAATAATTATAATGGATTTATGTATATATATATGTATTTCATCTATTTAGTTTCATTCAATTCAATATGGAAACAAAACAACGGTCATGCGTACGTACGGCCTACCGTCTACATGAACGGTGTATTTCATTCTTTTTATCGATCTATAATATATATATGTATATGATGAGTATATATTATATATATAAATCATGTTTTACATTCTGGAAATATTTAAATCAGGATATAAGTAATAATATCAAGAACGAAAAGTCGAAACACATATGATAAATGAAATTATTTTACCCAAAACGCTTCATTAACATGGAATTTACAAAAGAACAGGAAATATAAAGCCATAAGTGAAACATATATGATATCATAACAATGAATATGATTCTTTAATAATTCAATGACATTATTTAAATCATTATACAGGAGGTTAGGATACGTACAAATCATATCAGACCTAAGGTAAGGGATACTTTTGCGAATCTCAATTTTATCTAAGATTTCTTATTCGTAAGTATTTACTGGGGTTATTGATATCATCCATGTCCATGATTTATAATATTTTATTCATGTATGTTTAAAGTCATTTTTACCCATTTTGACTTTTACACTATTCTATGGAAGGAATATTTCTTTTATTTTCCCTAGAAGGTATATTTTGACTATTCCGAAAAAAGTACGAGAATAATGTTTTATTTAATGTATACGGAATGAAAGGAATTTTACGGTTTCATAAAGAATTATTTTCATGAAGCTTCCTCTAAAATATTTCATTAATATTTTCAACAAAATCTTTTTCTTTTCAAATTGCATGACATTTTGTGAAAACAAAATGATTTCTAAGAAAAAAGGATATTTTCCTCAAGAATTCATTTCATTTGTTTTATCAAAACCATTTTCATCTAAGATGACATTATTTCACATGTGTATGTTTCTAAAATCATGTCTCTACGATTTACATGTATTTACTTTTATAATGATGAAATGATATCCAACTTTTTTGTATGGATTATGTTATGATGAAATGATATTTATGAAACCCATTTTATTCTTGGGTTATGATGAATGATTTATGTTCATATTGTGGCACACGAAAGAATGATTTCAATATGAGATGGGTGGGACCTATATCTCCCTCCAATGCATTGGGTAAATATTTATATCTCATGAGATAGACATGGCTGGAATGACAAGTTAAACTAGTTCAGTAATACAGGACTGGAACGAGGAGTGAACTCAATTTAGAAAGGGAAGTTATCCACTATTATGGTCTTTGCAGCAATGCCTTGACTACTATGGAAATCATATCATGTGCTAAATGGTTGCCACAATTACATGTTTTATTCCCATTCTAATTTATCAAGATTAATGTTTCTTCATGATCTATGCCTTGCGTACTGCCGTGTTTTATTTCATTGCTCAAGATTTTGATGTTTAGATTTTATGATCATGTTTTTCTTTACATTCAAATGTCTAAGGATTGTTTTATGTTATCTATGCTTACCATTACTGAGCATTTGAGATCACCCCTTTTATGTTTTCTTTTCCCATGGAAATAATAAAAGGTTTTAGGTATGAAAAAAATCGGAAGATCTTTATGAGATATGTCGAAGATCGTTCACCAGGATTAGAAGATTATATTCCGAGTTTCCAGAGACACTAAACTATTAAGGTCCTTGTGTGTCTATTTTTGTTATATATTAATTATTCCACAAAAGTAATGTAATGTCCATGTATGTAATGCTTTGGGTCTCTACAGCTGGTATCAGAGGAAAGGATTAGTCAACCTTTGGAAAGTAGGATGCGAGAACTTTAGTGATATCCCTAGATATATTTATAATGTATGTCTAGGGATGTCCCTAATGTTAAGTATAAGTATAGGTTATAGTCCTAAAATTACGGTAACGATCTTTGAATTAAACCTAAGATGTTAGATATTGAAGGTACTCCCCCTTTATTATGTTGTTTTCCCTAGCATGATTTTTGACTCTCAGACTATTCTTTTTGGGTTTTAGACGATGGCTAGAACCCGAAGGAACCGTGTTGATCAATGCAATGGACAATGAAATGATTTTCCTCCTGAACAAACAAATGTTACGGGAGATGGAGTTCAAAATATTATTGCTATACTTACACAAGATATGAATCATTCAGGACTTACAAATGAGCAGAGAAGGGAACAATATTCTATTGATTACTTCACGAGGAAACATCCACCTTCTTTCAGTGGGTCTTCTGATCCACATGTTACTGAACAATGGATTAGTACCACTGAAAATATATTTTCAGTTCTTCAATGTTCTGAACATGATAAAGTCATCTTAGCAGTGTATCATTTGGAAGGTGAAGCTAATCAATAGTGGAATCTTATCAAGAATACAAGGCCAAAAGATGAAATTGAGTCCATGGAATGGAAAGAGTTCAAGAACATATATTTAAATAAGTACTTCCCTCGTATTCTTTGAACAAAGATGAAGAAGGAGTTTCTTGATCTAAAGGAAAAGGATAATGAATCTGTTGGTGTATACGAAACGAATTTTACAAGGCTTTCAAGTTATGCATATGGCTTTATCATCCAACCTGAAAGTAAAGTTGATCGATTCTTCAGTGGCATAAAACCAAATATTCGAGGGGAATTAGCTATAAGAGACTTTAGTAGCTATCAAGAAATTGTGTGTTGTGCTATCAGGGTAGAAATAGAAGTTGTTGTTACTTATCCATCTCATTGTTTTGACAAGAAATGAAAGATGGAGTTCAAGGAAAAATCTCAGAATAATGGTGAAAAGAAGTTGAATGTTTCCTTATGCTCAAAGTGTGGAAAAAAGCATAGTGGATATTGTCTTAAAGGGACTAGAAAATGTTTTAAGTGTGGAAAAGAAGTTCATCGAGTAGTTGAGTGTCGACGTAATGGAAAAAGGATTGCTAATGATGTGAATAAAGAAATGACTATAGAAAACGCACCACCAACACTTCAATGATTCAAGTGCAAGGAAATGGGTCATTATGATAGTAAATTTCCTAATACAAGGGTTAGTGATGATCGACATGAACAACCACTTAAGGAAAAGGACAAAGGGAAGTCACATGCGATCACTATTGGTGATGTTGAATATGAAAACGATGTGGTGGAATGATTAATTGTTTAGGTAATGGGATTCCAGAATATTGTTGTATATAGTATCGTGGAATATTGGAATATTTATGTGTTGGTCTATTGTGGTTTTCAATAATTTTATGGTACTGGTAACCATGGAAAGTGATAGAGAAATTTTTGGAAAAAAGATGATATTCGCATAATGAAGGGATAAAGAGAAAATTAAATGTTTGACAATATTCATGATCTCATGACTGATATAAGGAAATAGTTATATCATTGTTTGAGTATATAGAATTTGGGGGTTTTGGTATGTGGAAAGAGTTAACTTTTGGCAACACTCATGTTTTCACTAAGATTCAATGGGTATTCATTTTTCAAGAGAATAAATGATTAAGGCCTTCGAATGTTTGGAATGTGACAAACAAGATATATCTTATGATATATGGGGATCAACGATGGTACTAACATGCTTGTTATATGAAATCTCTGGTAATCGTTTTCAGTATAATATGATAGTGGACTGCAGTATTATGGGTAACCCTAAAGATTGGAATGGATTATGTTGGACATAAGTTAGTTTTATTTAAGGATAGTTGTTTTTTCTATATTAATGATTGGATGTTATAGTAATGTAGTTTTAGAAAATGGGCAACCTTCAGGATGGGCGACATCCCATCGCGCCAGACAAGGATATGGGAATCGAACCCACAATCTAAGTGTGACTGGCCTTTATCACCTACCACTGGCCTACAGGAAGTCCCTGTTTAGTAGAAACTAGTTTTATTATATTAAGAAGTATAATATATGAAGTATAAGTCCATTTTAGGAACCATATATGATTAATCTCACTATATATGGACTTATGTATTTTTTTTAACTTTTATAACCTTTTTTTTGAGACAGATGGAATGACCCATAATTCTATCACATGATCTGCAAACACTTCACGAATGACAAATTCATGTTCATTTCTTTAAGAGATGATGTGGAAATTGTCCAAAGAACGACCAACGATGAGACTATACCAAAATCATGAATGTATTTCTTCTAATTGCAATATCATCAAGTTTAGTGAAATGGTCTTGAAAACTATAAATGTTGTCCTAGTTCCCTTATATCCGATGAATCAAACGGTACCTTAGATCATCACAAATCTTTGGCTTTGTGATTGATAGAGATTTCATAGCCATGTTCTCTACCACTCTCCATCAGAACATGATGGTTAGAATTTTCTTCCATATCCATATTCTCACCTATGTTCTCCTATATCGAAACCCAGTGATGCGTTTTTTTTTGGGTAATCATTACATTTCATACTTTAGGTTTTAAAATTAAGTTTTTGTATTCCTTTTTACGATGTGGGTTTCTATAAATAGTAAACGATTTATAACCTCGACGAATTTCGAGGGCGAAATTCATTTAAAGGGTGGTAGAATGTAACACCACGAGATTTTATGAAAAAATATTCTTTTAATTTCATTGATGTCATGTGTTTTATGCTACAACAAGATTGCCTTGCACTATACGCAACACCGTATGAGCTTGCAGTATACACAACACTATTCTTAGATCATGTTATACATAATTTTGATAGTAGTTATTCTAAGAAAAATTGAGTGTATATATATATATTCAATGTATGAATGAAATATGGTTGGATTTTTTTATACGAAACAACGGAGGAGCCTTGCACAACACGCAACCTTGACTTGGCTTGCATTACATACAATCGCGACCTTCCTCGATAGTGTGCGTTGTACACAATACCAGATTTCACTAAACAATGATATATTGTTATAATATAATTATGGACTAGCCTTAATGAATAGTATTAACTACATTTTGAATATTATAACATTATTATTCATCTTACACATTTTCTAGAATATGGTATGAGAACAAAATAAAAATTTCGTGTAAAATATGTATTTTTCAAAAATTGTTGTTTTCCCTCCTTTTGATGATGCACCCACCGTAAATATTGTTTTTGAACTATCTATAAGATCAATATGAAAAAATAAATTCTTATTTGGAATCAAGATATAAAAATTTACTTTGGATAAAATTTTCATATTATTCTCATAACTTTCATATTTTAATAAATAGTAAAAACATGATATATTTTAATTAAAAACAACTTTTTAATCGCAATAATTTATATGGTTAGATTATATATTTAATTGGATTTAATGTGTAATTAGAATATATTTTTACCATTTAATCCAATTTTGTTCATTGGAATTAATTTCACTTTGAAATTTGATATAAACAACTATCAATCTTTTAATTGTTTTTGTTTCTTAAAAACACGCTATTTGTTTTGATAACGAGAAATAAATTTAAAATTAAATAATGACACTAATATGTTATGAATTTGGAAAAATAGACATCAATTTTAATTCATAATATCAAATAATTTTTAGGCTGAATGTTTGGTATTTTTTTGAAAAAACGTCAATTTTTGATGAATAGTGAAACCACTTAGTGGTAGTTTAAAAACTGAATTTTTTTAATTTAAATTAAATTTTACCACTTCTGTGAATTGAATTTCAAAAATCTGAGAGACATGTTTAATATCAAGTACTGAAATGTGGTTCAATGAGATGAAAATAATTTTTGGTGAATAGTTACTTTTTACTTTTTCTTACCACGGTTAAAAGTAAATATCGTAATTAAGGGTAAAATTGAAAATATAATTACCCAAAGACATGACTTAATTCTATTGGATAAATTTAATTCGACCAAAAACAACCTTAGTAATAAAATATGACCATTTAGGCCTTCTTGGATTAGATTAAAACATTTATTATTAATTTATTTAAAGAAGGGTTAAAATAGTTAAAATCAAAGATTAATAACTAAATAATTTTTAATATAGGTTTATACATAAGATAAATTTGACTATAAATATTCATTAGAAATATAAATAGATTTACTACATAATGGTGTTTTATTTATAGTTTTTAGACATTAAATAATTTAATTTATTTATGACACCACGATGATGCAGTAATTATCTTATTAATGAAATATTGACATCATTGATGTTATAAATACCCAAATAAATGTAATTTGAGACTTTTTATGAATTCCTCTAATATTCTAGATTAATATGACATGTTAGTATTGATTTAGTTAACTTTTGGCGAACTAATCATTCTTTTATGAGTTTCACAAAAATCAATTACCAAATAGTGTCAAAATTGACATAAAATAGTATTTTAAAAAAATTATATTATTAATTGTTATTTTATTCATAATAATCTAAGGATTTGCCAAATGACTTAGATAAGGTTATATATATTGATAATAAACAACTTGGGGTTCGTTTTTCTTGTTATAGCAAATTTATTAACCTTATAGTGTAAGAAAACAAGAAGACATGGTAAAAGTAAAATTATTTAACTTAAGGTTAAATCTAAATGATAATGTTAAAATAGAAAACTAAACCTGTGTAAATTCTATTGGATGAGAGGATTTTGACCCATCCCCACATTATAATAAAAATAAACCAATTTGGTGCTATTAAAAACCGAATATGACTTTATAATAAAATAATATTTTTAGTTTTTCCAACGGTGCCCCTCTCCTACCTTATAAAAGGCCACCTCCTCCCTCTCATCCTCACACCACTTTGAGCATTCAAACTCTGCCAAAACCTGTGAAATTCTCTTCTAAAATTCCATAGAAACATTCTAGAGGTTTTGGTATTCTTCAAAGACCAATTTTATTCCCCTAAGAGGAGGTCTCAAAGAGGCGCTTCAAAGAAGAGGTAATGTCTATTACCAATTCTTTCAACTTTATTTATTCTTCCACTTCTTCTTCTTTAGTTGTTTAATTATGGAGTAATAATATCAGTATTACTCATATATGGATATGTTATTATAAGTATGAAACAACCCTATTTCACCATCTATCCATCTTACAAAAAATGAAATCACGACGCGTGCGTACGTACGGAATACCATCTCCACACCGTGGTGAAATATGTTTTTCCACCAACACCTTACAAGGATAGGTATAATGGTGTAAAGAATAACTATATATGGTTATTATAACTTCTTAATAATTCTGATATATTATACCATACACTCCAATTCTATTAAATAATTATGGGAATGATATCATCTCTCGTGCGTACGTACGGACTACCGTCTCCACAACGTGATAAGATTCATTCTCCATGTTAACCATACATGAATGATCATAAAGTGTATATAATTAATAATAATGAAATATATTAAATAATAATTCTATTTTTTTTATTTATATATATGTGTATTTCATCTATTTAGTTTCATTCAATTCAATAAGGAAACGAAAACATCATTCATTCGTACGTACGACCTACCGTCTCCATGAATGGTGTATTTCATTCCTTTTATCGATCTATAATATATATATGTATTTAATGAATATATATTATATTTAAATCATGCTTTAAATTCTAGAATTATGTCAATCAGGATATGAGTAATAATATCAAGAATGACAAGTCAAAACACATACGATAAATGAAATGATTTTACCCAAACGTTGTTTTAACATTGAATTTACAAAAGAATGGGTAATATAAAGTCTTAAGTGAAACATATATGATATAATCACAATGAATATGATTCTGTAATAATTCAATGACATTATTTAAATCATTATACAGGAGGTTCAGATATGTATAAATCATATCAGACCTAAGGTAAGGGATAATTTTGAAAATCTCGTTTTTATCTGAGATTTATTATTCATAAGTATTTACTGGGGTAATTGATATCATGCATGTCCATGTTTTATAATAGTGTATTCCTGTATGTTTAAAGTCCTTTTTACCCATTTTCACTTTTACCCCATGGTATGGAAGGAATCTTTCATTTATTTACCCTACAAGGTACTTTTTGAATTTTCCGACAAAAGTACGAGAAGAATATTTTTTTTAACGTATATGGAATGAAAGGATTTTTACGGTTTTATAAAGCCTTATTTTCATGAAGTTTCCTCCAAAATATTTCATGACTATTTTCAACAAAATCATTTTCTTTTAAAATTTCAAGACATTTTGTGAGAAGAAAATGATTGTGAATAAAAAAGGATATTTTACTCAATAATTCATTTCATGTGTTTTATCAAAACCATTTTCATCTAAGATGACATTATTTCACATGTGTATGTTTCAAGTATCATCTCTCTATGATTTACATGGTTTTACTTTTCTAATGATGAAATGATATCCAATTTTTTTGTATGGATTACGTTATGATGGAATGATGTTTATGAAACCCATTTTAATCTTGGGTTATGATGAATGATTTATGTTTATATTGTGGCACACGAAAGAATGATTTCAATATTATATGGGTGGGACCTATATCTCCCTCCAATTCATTGGGTAATGATTTATATATCATGATATTGAAATGGATGGAACGGCAAGTCAAACCGGTTCAGTAATATAGGATTGGAACGGGGAGTGAAATCAATTCAGAAAGGGACTTTGTCCACTAAGATGGTCTTCACATCAATGCCTTGGCTACTATGGAAATAATATCATGTTATTAATTGTTTCCACAATTACATGTTTTATTCCAATGAAAATTTATCATGATTAATGTTTCTTAATGATCTATGTCTTGCGTACTGCCATGTTTTATGTCATTGCTCAATATTTAGATGTTTAGTTTTTATGCTCATGTTTTTTTACATTCAAATGTCTAAGGATTGTTTTATCTCCACTATGCTTTCCCTTACTGAGCATTTGAGCTCACCCCTTTTATGTTTTCTTTTTCCTAGGATATAAAGAAAGGTTTTAGGTAAGAAAAAAAGGGGAAGATCTTTATGGGAGATGTTGAAGATCATTCACCACAATTAGAAGATTATATTCCGAGTTTCCAGAGACACTAAACTATTATGGTCGTTGTGTGTCTGTTTTTGTTATGTATTAATTATTCCACAAAAGTAATCTATTGTACATGTATTTCATGCTTCGGGTCTCTACAGAAAGAGGTTCGATCGAGGCGGTCTGCAGGGCGGAGGCAGACGTGGCAGAGGAGCTGGCCATGTAGTTGGCGGTGGACGACGTTACGAGGTGATACTGCCACCACCATCATGAGCTCCACCCTGAACCCATTGAGCGGGTGGATAGGGTAGAGAATAGCTTTAGGAAGCTGAGGCCTACGATCACGGCGCTCCAGAGATGATTCGAGTTAAGATATGTGTCTATTCCACCTTAGTGGCAGTTCTTATAGATACAGGTGCCAGTCACTCTTACATTTTCACTTCCCTCGTTTGGAGATTGGAGATTATAAAGGAGTTGTTGGTTCGATCCTTACTTCTAGATACTCCTATGGGAGTAGAATCGATGATTACGCACTAGTTCCGGCAGTGTGAGCTTACACTTGGAGGTGATAGATTCAGCTGGGATCTCCTTGTAGGATTGTCGAGGCCTTACAACGTCATCTGGGGTAAGGATTGTTTATCTACAGCCTATACTTAGATCGACTGTATTAGGTGAAATGTGTGTTGTGTTCGCATAGATGAGACTGGGTTCACATTCATTGGTGAAAAGGGAACCTTTTCAGTGCATGACTGACTTACTCAGAGGAGGGTGCAGCCGATCACTCATCAATTGGCTTGCCTTACCCTCAGAGAAGTTGACGTGGAGAGTCCGACATATCATGTAGTGGTGGACCAGTATGCGGATGTTTTCCCTGAAGATGTTCCAGGTCTACCTCCTCATAGTGAGGTGGACTTCTACATTAACATGTACCCCAAGAAGGCACTGATATATACTCCAGCATATCAGATGGCTCCCATTGAGTTTCATGAGGTGCGGGTACAGCTAGAGGACTTGTAGGGAAAGGGATTTATCCGGCCCACTATTTCTCCCTCAGCAGCCCCGATTATTTTCGCCAAGAAGGCAGATATGAGCGTGAGGATCCGTGTCAACTATCGTCGCCTGAACATGGTGACCATGAAGATCAAGTACCCACTCCCGAGGATTGAAGGCCTCTTTGATCATCTCAAGGGAGTATGATGGTTCTCGAAGATAAAACTCAGATTAGGCTATAACCAGCTCAGTGTTCGAGACGTGGATGTGCAGAAGACGACCTTTAGGTGTCGGTACAACAACTACGAGTTCTTGGTTATGCCGTTTGGCATGACCAATGCTCTAGCAGTGGTCATGAGTCTCATGAATAGGATATTTCAGCCTTACCCGGATCACTTTGTCATAGTCTTCATCGACGATATTCTGATCTACTCGACTACGAAGGAGGAGCATTCCTACCATTTGAGGGTTTTACTAGACACACTCCAAGAGAACCATCATTATGGTAATATCTCGAAGTTCCAATTTTGGATTTGAGAGGTTCACTTCTTGGGAAACGTCATCTCAGAGGCTGGAGGTGTAGTGGATCCAGAAAATATAGAGGCGGTACTTGTGTGGGAGCCACCTAGGAGTGTGATGGAGGTACCAAGTTTCCTGGGCTTGGCTGGATACTACTAGAGATTCATACCATATTTCTCCAGAGTCTCATCACTACTATCGACCTTGAAAAAGAAGGGGAAAACCTTCGTGTGGTCGGATATATGATAATACAACATGAGTAGAACTACGCTACCTATGACCTGGAGTTAACAGCAGTGGTTTTCGCCTTGAAGATGTGGTGGCACTATCTGATGGGTGAACGTTTTACTATGTACTTTTATAACAAGTGTCTCAGGTATATCTTATCTCAAAAGGACCAAAACCTAAGACAACGATGATGGCTTGAGTTCCTCTAGGACTATGTCTTCGAGATAGTCTATACACATTGGAAGGGGTGCTTTTCTGTATATGCGCTCAGTAGGAGGACTGTTATATAGCTTCTAGGAGAGGCCATAGAGCAGCTGGCTGCCTTACAAATATCCATTGTGGATAGATATGGAGTAGCCTATCTACTTTCCCTTACAGTCACTCCCCCACTTCTTCAGTGAGTCAGGGAGGCGCATCATTGGGACGCTGACTGCGAGACGCGATGTGCTAAGATATCTATAGGGTAGGCACATGATGGATTTTCTAAAGTTAGGGAGCATGTCATCCTTTTCAGAGGATGTACCATGGAACTGGTTATACTTCTGGAGGAAGTGTTGAGGGAGTTCTACACTTCACCTCTGGCGTTATATTCATATGTGGAGAAGATATACCAGGACATTCGACAACAACACTCATGGCCAGGTATGAAGAAGATGGTAGCACAGTTTGTCTCTCGGTGCCTCACTTGTCAGCAAGTGAAGGCGGTGCACCAGGTACCAGTAGGCATGATTCATCCCTTAGTGGTGTTAGAGTTGATGTGGGATGAGATATCCATGGACATCGTGACGGGTCGTCTATGTACATCAAGGATTAATGATTCGATATGGGTGATCATCGACCGACTCACCAAGTCAGCCCACTTTCATCCGATCAGAGAGCAGGGCTCAGTTGAGAGCTTGGGATGAATCTATGTGCAAGAGATAGTGCATTTTCTTGGAGTAACATCTTATATTGTCTCCTAGCATGACGCATGCTTCACTTCCAGGATATGAAAGGGGTTGAAGGAGGCTTTCGAGACATAACTACGTCTGAGCACCACCTTCCATCCTGAGATAGATGGTCAGACTGAGAGGACCATTCATATCCTCGAGGACCTGCTCTGTGCATGTTTCTTCAGCATCAGCCGTAGCTGGGAGAATCTCTTGAATTTGGTGGAGTTTTCCTACAACAATATCTATCACTCCACTATAGGTATGGGACCTTTTGAGGCCTTGTATGGTCGGACTTGCAGATCGCCACTTTGCTGAACATACCCAGGGGAGTCAGTACTAGTGGGACCAGAGATGGTACGGGCTACCACGGAGAAGGTGAAAATCATCTAGGGGTGGATGAAGACTGCACAGAGAAGGCAGATGTCATATGATGAAGGATATGGAGACCTCTAGTGTTTGAGGATGGTGACCATGTCTTTCTACGAGTCTCACTCCGACGAGGTTTGCAGAGATTTGGCCGAGGTGGAAAGTTATCTCCTTGATTCATCAGACCTTTTTAGGTCCTAAGTAGTGTATACAAGGTGGATTACCGCCTGGATCTTCCACCTCAGCTGTATTGGGTGCACGACATCTTCCACGAATCTCATATGAGGATATGCATGCACAACCCGTCCCACATCATCGACCAAGTAAAGATGGAAATCGATGACGGGGAGACATTCTTGGCGGTTCCAGTGGAGATTGACTATCAATAGGAGTGGGTCATATGTGGAAAATTGATACCTCTAGTGCACGTTCGCTGGAAGAATGAGAACCTCCAGGAGAGCACATGGGAGCGGGAGGTTCAGATGCGTGCTCAGTACCCCCTTTTGTTCCCTTAGTTTGAGTTGTAGATTATGGGGACGTAAATCCATGAGGAGGGGAGAATGTAATGTCCTAAAATTCCCGTGATTTTTTTTAAAAAATACATTGGAATTTTACGAGTCCTTAGTTTCTGACGACGCTTGATTTAGTGGCTCGGTGTGTCCAGAATCAATTTCTGATGTGTTGTTCGTGTACGTTCAGTAAACATATGAGTGGGTTTTTATAACAATTGAACTGGTGCTCAGAATTGAAATTTGGGGGCACTGGTGAACTCGCAGCGTCGATAATTTCTTAGTGAGACATCCACCGTAATTGCATTCTGATGAGATAGAAAGTTAGTTTTTGGGGGTTTTTATTAAATTTAATAAAATAATGTATTAACTTTATTTTATTTGGGTGGATAAAACCTCTAAGGTGAGGTTGGAGGTGGGGGCCACCACAACCCAACCTTCCATGGGAGGTTATGGGGGTAGGGCCCACTGCACATAACCTCCCGTGAGAGGTTATGACATTGGGACCACATGAGACCCATAACCTCTCTATTAAATGATAGGGGTGGGGACCACCCAACCCCTACTAATGGTGGATGATAAAACCTCCCACATCTCCCTCTTTAATGAGAGAGAGCCTCTTGACAATACACCCAATTAAATGTGACACCTCTCAAGAATTTAATTAGGTGGGGGCCACTCTTTTAATTCACCAAATTAGAATTACGTGGAAACGTAATTTTAGACAAACCCTCCCTCTATTATTTAAAAGGAAGCTTGGGGGATGGTTTTGGGATGACTTCTTCAAGCTGCGAAACGCTGGAAAAGAGACGTGATGCCCAACCCTCGGAGAATTATTCCTCCATTAAAGAAATTTCTCCCACAAAAAATGAAGAACAATGAACGTCGTCTTCATCCTTCTTCAATCGAGGCAAGAAAGCGAAGCACTGTCGCCCATGAAGAACGCCGATGACGTAATCTCGAATCGTCTTCTTCGAGATCTTATTCCTCTGAATTTGACAGAATGATGACTTCCTGCTGCGACTCCATCGTCGATCATCGAATTCAAGGTAGGGGGTTTTGTTTAATTTTTAAATTGGTTATAAACCTCGTTCTTCATTGAACAAAGATATTGTATGAGAATCACAAATTTTGATCACCGTAACGAGGAGGGATCGGGCCGCACGAACACTTTCCAACCCTCCCCTTGTTTGTTCTTGTTCGATGATGATGTCTAGTGAAAAGGTGACGACGACAAAGATGACGAACAGGGGTTTCACTACCCATGGCCTCTGTGAAACACGCCACCCCCGCGGTGCCCCAACACGCTTTCCTCACCACAACGCGTTACCTCGACACGTTGCACGGCTCCACCGGCACCCCACCGGCACCCTGCTCGGCACCCCCGCGCCCTACCGACGCATTGGCTGGCACCCCCGAGCTTAGCCAGCACACTGCCCGGTGCCCCCGTGCCTCGTGGAGTGGTGCCTGACGCCCCTGTTCCCCACCGGTGGCTTGCTCGACGCCCCCGCGCCCCGCTGGCGGCCTGCCCAGCACCCATGCGCCCCACCGACGGACTTCGCGGTGCCCCCACGCCCTTCTGGTGGCCTCCCCGGCACCTCGAAGCCCCCGCCCGGTTCCCCCATGCCCCCCTGAAATGGTCCGAACGACGCCCCGACATGCTGCCCGCACCCCAATGCGCTGCCCTGGCACCCTGCCTAGTGCCCCAGTGCCCTGCCCAGTGCACCTGCGGCCTGTCGTTGGCCAGCTGGCCTGCTCCCACCCCGTGCATCCTGGCTACTGTCTCCTGACCCCAGTCTCCTGAGCCAACCCACGGTGTCCCTCACGATGTCGCTGGTCGAACCTACATGGTCCCCTGGGCTGAGTCACCGAGAAGCCTATGTGGTGACTATCAGACCAAACCGCCCTGGCGGTCCGTTGGGCCAGTCCCATTGGACACGGTAAAAACATAGCGGGATGACCCACCAAATGGGTTGGGTCAGACCAAGCGAGTCTGACTGGGTCGACACAGACCGGGTCGGTCCAGACAGGGTGGGGCTGAGTCGGTCCGACCGGGTCAGACTGGACCCATGCCCATTACTAACCCATTACCTTCAAGGTCCATATCTTTGGCACCGGAAGGCCATTTGATGAACTGTCAACAGTGCCAATATTCTGGTAGCATACCCGTCTCTTTGATAAAACACCACTAGAGTTCGGGGTTATAGTTGAGTCATGATCAGTTTGGTTCGTACACGAATCCAACCATGCCCCTGGGTCTAAAATGCTAATAACTCACAGACCGAGCATCCTATTGACACGCCGTCTATTGCGTTGAGACCTCTATGACATGGAGGTACTTTTCGATACATCTACGCGAGACCTCGTGAATCTTTTAGTATCGAACCATAGCTTGTGGAGAGGATCCTTCAGGTGTCAAGCAGACAGAGTGCGGATACCTAGTAGCTGTATACCTGACGACTGCTTGACCGATTAGGCTCGGAGTGACTCGACTAGCCCAGTGGGGAGCACCCTGTATTTGGCAGTAGACCCAAGGTAGACGGAGTGCCTGGTAGATGGCAGCAGACCCTCGATACTCGATAGGGGGAATACCTTTTTAGGCTATTAGGTGGACCTCCTGGTATTTTGTGGCCAAACCACAGCAGACGGAGAACCTAGTAGTTTGCAGCATACCCATGGTACTCGATAGGAGCAGTACCTCAAAAATCAAAGGATAGTGAGAAGAACCTCAGTGTTGCGACAGACCCACTGTACTCGACAGAGTAGAAGTTCTCCATCTATCGTGTTTTCAATAATGAAAATCCCGGTTGGATCTGAGTTAATGAGCTTTGTGTTTTATTCATGATTGAGATGGTTTACTTTATAACTAATGTATATGAATGGGCATATACTTATGTAATGGATATCCATTGAAATCGTACTTTGTGGTTTTTCCTTGATGTATTTTGTGAGACCTTGAGGGTATCAGGATCCCTACTGAGTATCATTATACTCACCCATGCATGGGTTATTCCCGCACCTCGTTGTGTTGGATGCAGACGACAGACAGTGCTGATGGAGGCCGAGAGTGCCAGGACTCGACAGTACCCGTAGGGGGACCTTACGACATATCAGTACACGGTGGATTCTGAAGGACATGGAGTGTTGAGGAGGCCATCTATACCTCTCCATCAGGTAGGAACCCTGGAGGACGATCCCAGAGCTTATTTTACCTTTTAGGTATTTGTCCCTTTTTCATTTGTACTTGTTTTTAGTTGTATTTTTACTTTATAGTTGGTCTTGTATTCTAGCCCCCATTACATTTGGTACTTTTTATACAGTTTTTACATAGTGTTTTCTTCCTCTTGTACTATGGTTGTGTGTGTTTACGATTCATAAAGGCAATGTCTTCCCAGTTTTAGGGAATTACGCCTTTGGTGCTAGTCGCTAGCCACTGGCCTATGAAAGGTGGGCTTAGGATAGTAACGATACGGGCCCCAGGGGGTGGATCGTGACAATTATATTAGATTATTCCATATTTATTTAAAAATCAAAAAATATTATTGGAATTTTGTTTTTTTAAAGATTCAGAAAGTAAAATATTTTTTCATTATTTTCAACAATATGCCTAAATTACAATTTAATGTAATTTATTATCTATGTAGAAAAACATTAAAATTTTAAATTATTTACTATGGTTATTATCTTATGATAAAATTGAAATTATTTAAATGAATAGAAAAATATTTTTATGTATTAATTATGATTTAGTGAAATCCAATTCATTCTAATGGGTTAATCCTTATATGATGAAATAACTACTTTTTTATGTTACAGTTTCATTTCCTTATATTGATGGATTAAGATTATGTGATGATGAAATGTTAATAATTTTTTTTCATTTTATGGTTCATGATATGATGAAATTATGATTTCTTTTATCATATTTTTTATGAATATTTTTGATATTTATTATTGGAATAGTGGTCATGAATTTATAAAAACCTCTAATGAATTGGGTATAGATTGAAATTTAATGGGATAATATAAAGTGGAATGTTTAGTGAACTCAATTATTTAATTGAATTTATGAACTATGATAGTCTTGAGTGTGAACCACGATTGTGAATATAATGGAACGGGGATGGAACCGAATCAAATATGAGACATTTTTAACTGTTATAGACTTTGAAATGACACTAGAATAAAGCAATCACTCTATATAGTTAGTTATCTATATTCCAAAACCCAGATGTCATATTCATGGGATAGATTAGTATGGATCTTGATTAATTATTAATGATGCAACACACTTATTATTAATTTATGTTTTGATGAATCCTTATTCTATCATTAATGATCATTTATATTTGAATGATTTGTAAAATAGTAAGATGTTATTATAAGGTTCTCATACCCTTATGATAGTATTAATTTCACTTATGATCATTGATTTATATAACTTATTCTTATCATTTCTATGAATCTAGTCATATCATTTCTTACATTCCTATTTCCCAAGTAACAAAAAAGTGTTTTACATTGTGTATGACTATAAAGTATTCAATCTGGATAAAACATTATGTAATATGTTAATTAAATTTCATGAAGTAAGTTGGTTTCATAACTAGTCTAAATAGATCTTCAACCATTATGTTTGTAGGGTGTGTATTATTATGGGTTATATTGTATATTCCTAAAAATTATGTAATATATATATATATATAATGATTAGAAAACAAAAAACAAAATTTATTTCATGATTTTATTTCTTATATTATATATATTGAATTCATAATATCATGACATCAGTCAGTACCCACGAATTCAATGAATAAATTATAATGATTTTATTTTAACCCTTATAATATTATCCTAATGAAATATTTCATTCCTTGTTTTTGTTAGATGTATTTCGTCAAATAACTAATTCAAATTATTAATTATTTAAAGATAAATTAACCACAAAATCTTAGGGATTTACTTTTTAATTGTTGTAGTATAATAATTTTTCAGCACATTAGTTATGATGGGATCATGGGTGTGTGTCTTGTTGTTCGAATTCATTAGATTCCAATTGATGATAAATTCTAAAAAGTAAAAACTCCATCATAAATTTTCTATTAATATTAATGAAAATAATTTTTTCATAATTCATCATCACAAGTAATACTATTTAGAATAAAAAATATGTAAAGACAACTATTTTCTTCAATCTAAATTTCATGTGTATTTATAAACAAATTTATTAATTGATCCTGTATCATAAAATTTGAGACCACTTCATGTATAACATATATAATTTTATTTTAATATTTATTTTAAATAAAATATTATAATATACCATAAAACATATTATTAAAATGATATATAAAAAACATGATGTTGAAAATCATAGTTCAAAATTTGTTGATGCATCCTCATAATTTTATAGGGAAACACAGTAACATAATTTTTTTAGTAATCTCCAATTTTTTGAACATTATGTATCATCCAATAAAATATATCTTCTAATATTTATAAATGAAAAGGAATATTTTTTATAATATCTAAAGAAATAATTCACTTTGAAGATTTTTTATATCATGTGGATAAATCATACTATTGTTTGACTTCAAAACCAATTAACTATAAATAATAATACATAAATAATTTAAATTAAATTAATAATAAATATAGGTCATATTAGATATCATAATTCTTGTGTTTTAATTATATATACAAGTTTCATCATGTTTGGTAATCATATATGAGTGATTGTTAGTCATATAATATGATAATCAAAAAATTGAAATTGTATTCTTTGTAAATCATACAAGTCTTTTTTATTTCATGATATAATTAAATTAATCTATATCACATAGATAATGTTTTGTACATATTAAAAATTCAAAAAAAACAAATTATTAATTTCAATTTTGACATATGTGTCACATAATAGTCTATGTATTAGTTAGTTTATATTTCCAAGAGTTATTTTGGTAACTATGATCCATTTTCATATCTACATAAATGTAACTTGATATCTTATTTAGGGTAATACTGAATTTCTATAGGAATAAATAGTTTTTTTTTTAAATTTTGTTTTTTAGTTCTCAAATTTTTCATTTAAAAACTATGTTAGAGAATCATATCCATTTATGTAAAAATAAAAAATATATTTCTATAAAAGAAGTATATCCTTGTTCATAAAAGTAAAATATTTAGCAAAATAATTTTTCAAGAAATACTATATTTCAAGAATATTTAAAATATTGAAAAAGGTAAAATATAATATCGATTAAAAACTGATTAATAATATAATAACTTGTTAAAATAAAAAGAATATTATAAAGCCATATTAAAATAGAACTAATCCAAGGGTACATGTAATTTTCAAAATACAATTAGTAATATAAAAGTATAACGTATAAAACCCCGCCTTATTTTATCAACTGAAATATTTATTAATAATTCATTGATTATTGATCCATTATTTTCAAGAAGAAGACGTTCATTTTTAATAATATGTTTCTCATATTATTGGTATTCACGATCTTTGTGTTTTGTTATTTTTTATTTTCTAATGTCTGTAAAAGTTTAAAAATGGATTTATAAAAATCCTGTAATTTATTTTAATTTATGATTAAGTTTACATTAATAAATGACATGGTTTTGTACTTTAATAGCAACCGTGTTTTGTTTCAAAACTATCAAATTATTTATATGGTCATAAGAAATATCCAAGATTACGGTCTGATCGAAAATATTTTGTTTAATGATAATCGTTATTATTATTGGTAAATTATATCAGAATATTTTTATTAAGATTCATTTTATGGTATTTTAATTATTTAAATTTATATTGAATTTATTTTTTAACTTGTGAAATTTAATGTAATGAACCTTAAAATTTTTAAAAATATGATTTTGAAATGATTTTAATCAATATGTTAATATGTTTGTCAAATTAAAATTTTCAAACACCAAATTGAATATTTTTTAATTATTGTAACTATAATAACGAACCAATTAGAAGGACATGTGCTTCATATACAAAATATTTTAAAAACAAAATTAGTTCTAAATAGAAATTATATTTAGATTAATATAGAAACAATGATAAAATAAAAACTCCTATTATAATAAAATGATGTTTCTATAAATAACTACTTCTAGAATTGATACTATATTAAGTATATGTATGTGCACTATATTTTATTCTAGTAATAAAGAAACTAATTAAATGGTAGCAAATGAAAAATAAGATAATTTAAAGAACTATCAATCTGATAAATTTTATTTGGATTAGAACTATTTTGATTTATTATTTCAAACCGCTTCTTATCATTTAAAAATTATTAATAATTTATTATATTTTATTGATTATATATAATATATATTTTAATTACTATATAATAAAAATAATATATAATATAATTTTAATATTTAATTACATTAGTTACTATGAATTTAATCTGGGAAGATTAATTTTTTTCTCCATTATAATTGTTTCAAAACATTATTTTTACAGCATGTGTTATTTATTTTTTATAGAAATATTTATTTTTAATAATTATATATCTTTAAAACAACATGAAATTATAAATAAATGGAGAGATTCTATGAATAAATCATTTTTTTTATTTTACAGAAATATTCAAAGCGTGTGAATTTTGTACACAAATTCTTTTTATTTTCTTAAAAATGTTGATATTAATTTTTCTATGATTGAGTGAAATATGGGTTTTTATATTTGGAGTTTTATTTAATTATTTATTTCATGTTAATAATATTACTCCAATGCATTAGTATTTTTCTATAAATATTTCAATTTATTATATAGAGTATATTTGATTACATGAATTACATGTAACATCAAACTAATACAATACATGTCATATCATGTGAATATTAATAAAAAATGTTATTATAGTACAAAAATATAAAATATAAATATTAAAATTATTTATAAATGTATAAAGAATATTTTTTAGAAAATATCATGTTTTAAAATTATTATTTTTTTTAAAAATAAATTATTATTATATTCGGTATTCTAATTGGAATTATAAATAAATTTTTTTTAAATAACATTATAAAATGAATCATATTTATTAAATTATCAATTAAAAATTATTATATGGTATGATTTGGATTTTTTTCAAAAATTAATGATTTAATGGTGAATAATAAGAAAATTTTATTTTGATAATGCTGCCAGTATTATGAAATTATCATTGAAAAATGATGACATTAGCAATTTTTGGTATTTCTATATAAAATATATATTTTTAAAATATAATAATCCATATAAAATATTATAATGGAATTAAGAAATTATTTTTATATTTTGCAATCATTAATTATATTTTACACTAAAAATGTTTTCATTCATATATATTATTGGTTTGTTTTCTTGAATTAGAGAAATTAAATTTAAAATATATATTTTTTATTATGTATTATGGATAATTTCAATTTTCAAATTAAATATAGAACTAATAATATTATATTTAATAACCATGATAATATTGAAAAGCTTATTATAAAAATATATTTTTTATACTATTTCAATATTTCAAGAAATTTAAAATTATTAATTATATATACTGACATTGATATTTCATTGCATATATTAAAAATTTCTTCATTGTGATATGATGAATATTAATAACATGATTCATTCCAATGGTTTATTTATTGGAAATAGATTTATTTAATAAAAAATTTTCCTAAAATGTATGGGGTTTACAATATGATATCAGGTTCTAGCATCCATTTATTGCCACATAAAATTATTATGATGTTGTGAGGATTTTATTGGAAACCAAATTTTAATTCATTGAGTTATATTTGTTCTTTGGTAGCATACAAATATACCCCTTCTATCTCTTGGTGGATTAATGTTTGAAAACACCCAATTTGGTGTTCTAAAGATTTAATTTGATTTTATTGAACACTAATTTTTTACTATAATCCTATGTGGAAAAATTTAAAAAGTAATTTTCAAATATGAGTATATAATTTAATTCACGAATGGAATTCTTGTGGTCTACATCATCTATTTTGAGGAAGCGCAACAAATTGTTATTGTCACTACTCTAGAAGGTCAATAGATCCATTTTAGGATATCAGCTCAATTATATTTAATTTTACAAATGATTTATACAAGTATTAGAATATTTAAATATCCACAGGACCTTATGATTCTATAAATAATCACCTAATAAGTCTTGTATATTAACGAATACCATCTTTAGTATACTTATGAATTAAATTGATCTCATTAGTGATTCCATTTTTTGTTATAAACTGATACCTCTCTATTTTTCTATCTCCTTAACATATTATTATATTTATATCATGTTGATATAATAGAATGTGTATTGTAATGTATATATTTTTTACAAAAAACCCCTTATAATTTTTATTCTGAAGAGATCACTACCCCAAATGTGATTGTTCATTGAGATTCATACCTAAATACCAAAATGAATTTTTTTATTTTGATTCATCTTTATATATGGAATATAAAGTGAAAATCGCTTTCTGGTGAGTCAAAGATATTGTTAATGTTATGCGATTAATCTAATATTGTTAGATCTTTATGGATGATAAATAAAAAATAATGTATTGGGTTTTTGATAAAATGTCATCTATTTTTTACCATGAATATTGTTTTTTTCCATTATACATCTCTTTCAATTTCAATTTATCAGATAAATTATAGGTTTTATGGAAATAATTTTTTTATTTTAAAGTAAATTCACCCATATTTCAATCATCCTCAGATTAACAATTAGTATAAATTTCATACCTAGTTTCTAAACCTTTATTTTTTAATGGGTTAAACCCAAATAATTAATGGAATTTATAAAAGTAATTAGAAAAAAATAATTTTTAGACTTAATTGAATTATTTAAAATCTTATTCCCAAATATTTGATATTTTTTATACTCACAGTACAAAAATATGAGCTTAAATGGATTCCAAATAAGATTTTCTCCCATGAGCTCAATGAAAATACATGAGTTCTCTTCATTATAGTCTAGACCAGAAATAATAAATCTATATTTATATATGAAAAACTAAACGTGAAACATAAAAATTATATAAATTCAGCCATCAGGGTCCAAATAATGTAAAATTCATAATATACAACATTTTTCATCAAAATGGCTATTTTTATCATATATATTAATAAGTATCTTATTTATATTTTACTATATTTATTGAAATTTTCAATTGTAGAAAATATATTATTAATTATCATTCACTATAAATGGCATTGAATAATAAAAGTATAGTTTTCTAAACTCTTTGTTGGTCATGGTGACAAAAAATATAAAAGAAAATTTCATCATGAATATATCGTTTAAAGAACACATTAGGACCCTAAATACTTCTAAAATAACCATTAATATTAAAGATTAAAATGTAAAAAAATAATTGAAGGAAATTAATACAAATTCATTTAATTCATTTAATTATTATTCTTTAATAAGTGATGTTGTCATTTCTATCATATCCAATAATTTGAAAACGTTCATAAAGAATGAGAAATAATTATATTACTATACAAAGAAGGGGAAACTTTGATAACTAATCATAACATTAATTGAATTGAATCATAAGGGAACTATCATAATTATTATCCTAGGAAACATTAAGAAAATTCTCCCTATATTCAAAGTTAATATAAAAGTAAATTATAAATAGAAAACAATTAAATGTTTCCACACTGATTGTAATTAATGATTCCCTATCATAAACAAACTGATATGACGATTGTTCTTGTTTTCTCATAGACATATTCATGATAAATAGTGAGGTAAATAATTATTTTTTAACCTCAAACTATTCCACAAGTCATCTATAATGACATTAAATATTCGAGAGATTAATTATATGATGTATTTGTTGAATTTAACCTAAAATAATAAGTGTTAAAAAATAATTATAATCATGTAGTCCATGATAAAGAATAAATACCAAAATAAAGATATGAAATATCATTTAAATTAGGACTGTAACATAATATAGAAGAATTATAATCACTTACGAAGGACCATAAAATTTTCGTTCCTCCATTTATTCAATAACAAAAATTTTAAAAAATAGTTGGTAATCAATGTCATGTGAAAAATTATTTTGGGATTATTTTTTCATATCAATATAGCACCTTTAATAAAACATCATTTATAAGAGGATTCTATTAGGAAATATCTTTTAAACTAATTTCATAAACGATATTATCTTTTTTATGAAAATGATTTCAAAATTTATCGATATAGTAGATCAAAAATGTCATGAATTTATTCAAATATTATTCATTAATAATCATATAGTAAAGAAATATGTGTTTTGAACTCTTATTTGAATATCATTAGCCTGAAATGTTTTATTTTTGAAGGGATGTAGTAAAAATGTTGATTTTTTATATACTCTTTTTAAGAAAATAACACTATGAAATAAGGTATATATAATATTAGTGATTGAGGAAAATTTTTTTTGTTACTAATCAATGTTAAACCATAACAAAAAAATGATGGGAGGAATGTGAAATTTAGTGATAACTCGAAGTATGAAATTTATAATATGTAAAATTGGTTATGAAAAATCATATTTAATTAAAAAAGTATTTTTTTTATAATGGTTTAAAATAGAATTTTCATTGTATAAGGAAATTATATGATAATTGTATATATGTTTTATTAGAAGATTACAAATTCATTCTGTTATGTTTTAATATAAAAATATTATTTTTATCTTATAAATTTTATTTTTTTAATTTTATTGATTTCAAATAAATTTTAATCTGTCATGTTAAGTATATATGTTCTAAAAATTTTGGACCATGTCTATATACTGAATTCCTTTCATATTATAACTTACACTCCCTTATCAAACATAACCAATATCAACTATTTTGAGGTTTTCTAAATTTAAATTTCAAAAATGACATTGTATATGAGAATTATAAGATGTCTAAGAATAAAAATATTATTTAAAATTTATAAAGGGAGTGTCCACATCAATGTACCATGATCCGGGACAACATTATTTATTTTTAAAAACCCCATTTTAATTTATATCATGTAAATATTGAACTTTTATAATTTCCATGACTATATAAGACATAAATGGGTTTATTTATAGACACATGAAAATGAGGCATGTAAATTTTTTCTAAAATATACCCAGTGGGAAGAAACAAAAAAGGTTATATGAGTATATCAATATTTATAAATTATTGGAAAGAATAAAATTATTATCAATATGATAACATTTTAATTTCATAAGGTTATAATCCATATTTTTTCATGCCTAGGTCTCCCACACAAAATGAGGTGTCTAAAATATGGAATCATACTCTAAAAAATATTTCATTAAATCTATTCAATGTATTCCAAATCCATTAATATTTTATATCTTAGGAATTCAATATAGATTCATATATCTTGACAAATTGTCTCATAAGTCCCATACATATGATTTCCACCAATTATATTTCAAAAGTTAGAAGTCCTAATATTTTATATGTTATGATGCTAGTGTGAAAACTCTATGTTCATAAAACCATTGTAACCAATGAAAAATTTTACTCTAAATATGATGTATATTTTTTATTGGGTATTATATCATATGTAGTACATAAAATATCCATAAAAAGGCACCATGTTTGTAGGTTAGTAAATGGAAATAAGTATGAAGTCAATTTTTTTAATCAATATCTCTAAAATGATTACCTAGAGGTTGATCTAGACTATTTTACCTCAAATTATATTCTCCTATCTATTCAAATTGATTATTTCTAAGAACCATAATCTTTTCCATTACACAAGGCTTGAGTAAAATATAAATATTATCCAGCATAAATTTAAATTTTAGATCTTCTGAAATATACTAATCTTATATTATCAATTTTAAATTATGTTTAACATCATACTTTTCTTTGACACATAGAACCAACATAGAAAAATGTTTCATTTAAAGATAATTATAATGTACATAAAATGCATGAGGATTTGAACCATTCGTCATTGAAAAATGTTTTGACTCTTCTAAAAATTACAATAGATCATTCTATTATTAGTAAAAAATGGCTTAGTGGAAATATATTATATAAATAATGTATCATCACTTGTAAGAAATCTTGATTAATATCAAAATGTAATAATAGAAATGAAATAGTTGAATAAAATTTCATATTTCATTTATTTTATCATATAAAATTCATTTTGTTCTTATTGTCATAGACCATCGTTATAAATTTTATGCAATTTCTATTTGATGATTGAAGATTCATTTTGAATGATATTATTTATGAAAATTTTTTCAAGATTAAATTAAAAAAATAAGAATATTGACAATATTAAATAATGTTTTTATCTTTACCTAGGATAATTATGGATTAAAAAACGTTCATTGGGATTGGTATTTATGATTAACAAAATTACTTCTATAAAATTGTTTTAATGTAGTAAATCAGATTAATTACTCATGAAAAATGTACATTGACATTATGAAATAATTCAGAAAATAAAACTTCCAAAAAGAAGATATCATATTAGAAATAATTTCCACATATCATTAATAAGATAATTTTTTCTCAAAACGGATCACTCTTGATAATTAGTACTTTTTTATGTACTTGTTAGTAATGGTAATTATGTTAATCACTCACTTATAATAGGAAATTATTATGTATTTTCATTTCTATATATGTTAAAAAAAATTCTTCTCTACTGAATTATATACTCTATAAATTTTCATTAAATTTGATATATGTATAAATTGATTATAATATCTTATTAAACATGTATAATTAAATATATTGATAATTTATATTGCATTCATTTTATCCATTATATTTATATATAAAATTTATGCTGGGTTTAATTTTTTTTATTTTGGTATTTTTTATTATTGAGAAGCCTAGCTGATCACCATATGGATTTTGTCTTATCACTGGGTAGTATTTGGGTTTCAAGGAACATTAATTTTAGGAATACGTCCATAGTATAGTTGATGATGTTTGGACATGACCAATTATTACTCCTAAAGGTAATATATTTTATAAACCCCCCTTTTTGACTCAATTTCCAATCTATTTTTTCAACATATTCAATGGTATTAAATTATCTAAAGCATTTTCACTACTTTTACTCAATATCATCAGTCTTTCATGATATTCATAAATTTAAATGTCATTTTAATTTATTCTATCAGGATTTATAATGTTACAATCCTTTTTTCCACATTAAAAACAAGTACTTGATTTTTTTGATTTGAATCATGTACCCTTATATGCCATATATTCTAATTTAAAAATATAGGCAGAAAAAATAGAACCAATAGATTCTAATCTGATTGAGAAACATATTTCAATCTAGTATGAAAAAAATAATTTTTAGTATGATTATTAATTCAAATTTGATTAAAAAATAATTTTCTGCATTATGTATGGGTAAATTTTTTAAAAGGGTGTTCTTTGGTTTTAAAACCACTTTTTAGGGATGTTTCATACCCATGAATATAGTGGGAAATATTATCCAATCATGTTTTTTTTCATTTGAATGAGTATGAATCCATAACATCTGATTAAATGAAATTTTTTTCTGTCACATCTTATAAAATTCGTTATTTCATTTGAGTTACACACTTCTTATTCATGTTTCATTACATATAGTGTATTTTCATATGACACAACCTTTTATCAATTATCCATTCCACTATTTCTCTCCGAAAAATATTCCTCTTCCATGGTCATCCAAATAGACCTTTCTATCAATTAATTAGTTCCTATGAGTTATACTAAAACATCAATATCCCTTGGTCTTTGTGGACATTCAACCACAATGTTTACAAATTTATATTCATTATATTTTAATTTTTTTTAAAACTTTAATCTTATATAATTTTTTTGAGTTATGTACAAAATTTCATCACACCATTGATGATCTATGATATTTCATGTTGGAAGTTTCCTATCTTGTTTATTTACCTATGACGGAGAATTCCTAAATGAAATAAAATTTGAGATATGATCTTGATATAATTGTTTAATAAAATATCACTGTTAAATTCATGATTATTTAATGATATACATGGTTTTATGTGTTGAATAATGACAATCAGTGGATCCTTTAAAATTACACTCCACGGTTGCAGCCCCGAGTCCCTAACCAATCTATACCTCCTGTGATTATCATGTACTTTCACATTGATGATAATGAAGATGACACAAGGGATGAATATGTTTATGAAAATCATGATGATGATCAGAATGTGGATGATTGTGATTTTAATGATAATTCTTATTATTTAGTTAGCAAAATAGCTTCCCCGAGATGACATGCTAGCAAAGGGGGAGCTGACAACTATTGATACCAAATTTTGGGCTCAATATACAAGATGTATGTATTTTACTAAGAATATATATATATATATAATTTTAATTCAATAATTTATCACATCCCTTGAGAAGACCACTAGTTGTTGACCCTGTGTTATCGATTGTGCATCCTCCTCTTAACAGAAGTGCATCAATAAAAATGATTCACAGTTCAGGGACATCCCATGTGCTATTTAGTTTGATGTTATCCATTATGGTTACCATTAATATAGAAAATTATATATATATATATATATATCACATTTTAATAAATTATTATAATATCATTGGATCTTATTCAAAGTTGGTGTCGAAGTAATAGTATCACACGACACCAATACTGATATATTAAATATATTAAAATGAATGTCTCAACCATTTCAAGATTTATGAATTTATAATGAATTAGATTATAGTATAAAAAATATTATACCCTTGTTTGAATAAGAATTATGGGTTTACAATATGAATGAAATAATTATTAATCCCATCAGACTTGTAGTCGTTGTATATCAACATAGAGATACTAGAAGCATGATATTAATTATGTAAAATTAGTTGATATAATTTTGAATTGAACCCTTCATATAATTGATGGTCTATTTAATATTTATTATGAAGAAATCATTGGGTTATCAACATAACCTAGATATAATTTCCAATGATATTTGTAGACAAAATATGATATTAACGTTTGACGAATAATTTTGGGGTTGTCCACAAATTGATGGTCTGATACTATGTGGCTCGAAATTTACAATGGATTTATTTTATTTCTATGTTTATGTCAATATGGATACATTATTATTTAATGTTGAATCCAATGATATGGTAGTTATATTTATGTGTTTATTTTCATTATTTCATTTTTTATTTTTATCATGAAATTTTACTTCTTATATGATTCTCTAGTTTCTCCATGAATTCCCATGACATTACCTTATTTAAATAATTTTTTGGTTTTGATTAATTCTTGATAATTAATCCCTTAATAATTTGTTAGTTCCTAAAATTATATTCCATAAAAAATATATGTGATCAAATAATTATATTTAGTTCTATTTTTTTGGTTATTTCATACCATTCATCATGTTATTCACTGTTATACATGGGTTGTGTGGTAATTTAACAATTTATAGTCTTTTTGTTGTGATGTTATCAAGAAACTATATTCATTTTGATATTTTTCTATATTAATATGATGGCAATAGTGTTAGTTAATACCTTATATCTATTGTAAATGAGATATTACCATGAAATTAAGTTCACTTATCTGTGTTTGGTGGTCAAGGAGTTTCTACCTTCAATGATTATTCTCATTCAAACATATAAACGGTTGAGAATCAATTACCATAGATTATCGTCATTTTTTTTATTATTGTTTGATGAATAGATTTTTTTATCATGATAATATTACACTTTTCAAATATGGGTAACCTCTTAAAAAATGGTGTTATATTCTTCTCAAATATTTACCACACACTACCACCAGTTGTTGGTTAATAAGAAAGATATTAGGAAGATGAAATTTTAATGTATCTATGGGATATATGAGTTTTCAGTTGTTACATTTATATATTATGAATGGCATTAAAATATTCAAGTGAATTATGTACATTATCATCCATAATTTCATGGATCTATAATTTTTTTTATTTATCCTTGAAATCCTCTATTTGTATATTTTGTAGGAGAAGAAAAAAGAGCACATAATGATGTATATGGACTTACTATGAATCCCAAAATATATTTTATAATATAGATATTAAATTGTTTCATTAGGGAGATTTATTTTTGGGAATTTCAATTCTATTGGATTCAATATCTGTGGAACTTTATATTATGTAGGTAGGGTTGTATTAGGAACCTTAATGAGTCTCTTTTAGTTGTGTCTTTTCTTGGTTTAAATGGGTTCTATCAAAAGATTTAAGAAAAAGTTTCATTAATAGTATCCTTTTAGTCTACAATGAAATGAAACATTAATCTATAATTCTATATTGATTATTATCAAAAATACATCAAGGATATGGGGTAGTAGTTGACCATGTTTTCTATATTGAGAATAAAAGAGAACGATGTTGAGATTATGGTCTTCTATGATCTGTCTTTATCTATGAATAATGACATTTTGATCCATGAATACTTGGAGATAGTGTACGAGTCGAAAATTTCCATACCCCTTGAGTAGAACTACCGGACCCTAGATATAGTGTTTGTTGTATTGGTATTCACCATAATGATATGGTGGAATTAACATCTATGTGAATGTTTTTTTGGTTCCCTCAATGAATCATATTATCAAGTATATCACTTACCTTATGGACCTTCTCCCAAGATAGATATGTTTGCCAACATTTTAATAGATATAAAACTATGAGATATTATACATTCAATAAATGTAGAAAAGGTGGAAGACAATATTATTTTGAAATATATGTCTTATTTTTTGGAGGATGTAGCAGAGTAGTGGCCTATTTTATTGATTACCATTGTATGGTAAGATATAAATGAATTACCTATATTTTATTTCAGGGAATCCAATATTTCTCTACCAAGTTAGAGTGGCATAGTTAAGAGAAATGTTTTATGATGCTATATGATAAAAAATATTCCTAGATGACTTACCCAAAAGATTTTAATAATTTGGGGAGAACATCATTAAATACTATGGATGGATAGTGGTCCTAGTAATGTTTCCCTTCAAAGAGAAAAGATATTTTTAGATCATCCCTTTGGAGGTAAATCATACTATGGAGATGATGTATCCATTCCACTATCATTCATTTTAGATGTATGTAATAAATAAAATTTTTCCATATTCTTTTTATGAATTCATACTCTCTAAAATTTTAAATTTTGTTGTGTCGGGATTTATAAAATTTTAATCAAAAATTTGTAATTCCCAATTAGATGTTGGATGTGATGTCGGTGAATTTTATTATACGGATTCCATGAATAGTGAGAAGTTGTGATAGAATGTTGGTGATTATTGATCATGTTACCATGTAACCCATTTTCATTCCCTCATGAGAGTGGTTTTTAGATGAGAGTGTGGGGAAATTATACATGTATGGGAAAATCCATAGATATGGGGTAAACTCTATGATTATATCCAATCATGTTATCATTTTATTGAATTATTATGTGAACTATTATAGGAATAATTCATTTCATAATTATGAATGAGCCCAATTTTCCACCCCTATAAGATAGGAAACAAATATCCCTCAAGGGTTCAATTGTTATTTTGAAAGGATGCACTTTAAAATTCAGTCGTTGTTGGGGATATAACATATGCTTGGTGGAGTTAACTAATATTGAAATCTCTTTCACTATAATTGGTAAGACAATATTCTTAGCCCGACACATGAGACCCTTCAGGTCCCCATTAAGATGGATGAAAATATTTAAGTCTCCATATATGCTTCAAGGGATGGTTCCAACATCTGTGGATAGTGTTCATTTGAGCAAAGAGAAATTGAATACTATTCCAACTCAATGTAAATATTATATTTAAATAAAACATCGACCATATGAATTTGATATTGGAGACCAGATGTTCTTAAGAGTAACTCAATGATTGTGTTGGAGAGGGTTTTGTTGGGTAGTAATATGTCCATGAGATATTTTATGTTACTCTATATCATACATAGAATTATTAATGTTTCTTACGTATTGTTCTAAATCCCACCATTATACCATGTTTATAAATATATGTATGTATCATCATTATGTATATATTAGCATGGCCCATAAAAAGTTATCTACTATGATGGAATGGAGGATTAGAACATATCTATATTTTTATATCACCCAGTGGAGATCGACGAACAAATATAAAGGATCATTAATGGGTGATAATTTTTATTTGCTTGAGTTATATAATACTATATGATCCCCAAAGTAAAATTGTGGGATCATGAGGGACATGTATGAGAAGATAACCCTAACAATATTTAGTATATTATTTATTTCTATCTATATAATCCATTATGATGGAGAGAATTCAAAAACTCGTATCTTCATGTCTGGACCCTTTGAAAATTATAAAATCATAAATTCGTTATTTTTTGAGTTTAATTTATTAATGAAGATTATTATAGGAAATTGGTTTTAATGAATAAAAATTAATAAAGAAATTAAATTGAACACACCAACATTGTAACGTCTATCATCCTAATTACACTAAATGTTCCTTAAGCATGATATGGCACATGGACCTGAGTGTATCACCCAAATTTCCAGAGGATTCCCACCAGTTGGGTGGTCCAAGGGTGTGTCTATAGTGAGACTATTCTATCATAACCTGAGTTTAACATAGTGGACATAAAATAACAGTTTTGTGGAATCCAAATTAATAATATGTAGTAGAAGATGTAAATCATTCTCAACATAGGTGAACATTAGGATTAGATAATGATAAATCATGCTAGAAATAGATATCATATACATATAATGATTCCTAATTTAATTTCACTACAGAATAACCAAAATTGGGATAAATGATATGTTTACAATACATTAAACAAAATACCATGAATAAAAATAAAATATAATTAAAATCATGAGCCTCAAATTGGTACCATAATCACATAATCCAAGGCAGAAACAAGGAACTGTTAATATGGTGATTTCTCTTATCCATTCCTACAATCATATAGTCTATCCTGGAAAACATCGGCATCCTAAACAAGGACTATGATACCATTCCATTAAAAAACCACCCAAAGTACAAGTTTTATCATGTCAGTCAGTATATAACTGAATAGTTTGCATATAAAAACAGAATATATAGTGGAAGTACTGAATGTAACAAACCCACAATGGTTTGGGTTTCCATTGTCACACAACCTCTACTACCTTCTTCGGTCGTAGCCATAAATGTATGAATTCAACTTCATCCATGATTCCATTCAAAATAATGTTTCATTTAATTAATGATTGTCAATTTAATAATAATTCTCGAGACCTATAACATACCCCCACATCGACCGGGAAGATATGTTATAAAAAACATATATAAAATCGTAATCAATAAGGTAGAATTCATTAATCAAATCAATGATTGGGCTTTATATTGGAAGATACATTATAAATATTATTCCATTAATTATTCAATCCATAACTTGAGATTATGCTTGTAATTCAATATACAGAATCTAGGTATCACTCCATTCATAAATAAAACATGAATCTTACAATACCATCCTATTAATTCCTCACTCAAATCATTGTTTCACTCAAGGTGTGGTATAACTTCATCACCACTCGAGTCTACCAGTGGTGGTCCCCTAGGAAATCCAATGTCTCCTTTCTAGAATATTTGATCAATTTCTACCTTGATACCCTAATTGTAAATCTATTAGGAGTACTAGTATCACTTGGAATATAATAGTATTCTTATATAATCCCCCCCTATTGTTAGTCCACTAATGAGTCCAACGTTCACTCATTCATAAGAAATGTTTAATTAAAATGAGTTTGTACATGGAGTTCATATATGAACCCATGTCTCCCCTAAGTAAAATAATCTATTAATAAATTCAATTTAATTAAATTAAATGTCATCACAATGATCAATTTATCTTATCTACACTTCAAAAGGTGACTCAAATCATGGTATATTCTTTGATGGATAAGATACATAGCAATCTCACATAGGAATTTATTTATAAGGGAATATCATGCTTAATAGGAAAATTAAATGAAATGATTCTAGGGACATGGATTTCATTCCATCTCCTCATCCAAATAAATTCACAATTAATATTACAATTGAATATTAAACAATAAAAATCACTTCGAATAGGTTAATAAAAAACATCAATGTTGATTGATGTTAATACCACCCATGGTTGTCCGATTAATTAACAAAACACCTAAGGGGTGGTTCCAATTTTAGGTTATGGACCTTTATCCCATTTTTAATATTCACATTAATTACCTAAGTCTCACCTATTCATTTTAAATAATGAGTAATGTCCTTTCCAATGGATTCTCTCTAAAAATTTTACACGCGGAACAATAACATATATATTCACCTTGATATTGATGAAAAATCATGGAAACACCGTACATGGGTCCCTATTAGATTGTTTCTCTAGTATTAGCTCCAAATATGACTCAAATTAGTATAATAATGAAAAATTAATGAATAACATATTAATATGGAATATTATATTGCACATAAATAGCACATATAATTCAAATAAAAATTATCAATGACACAAAATGAACTGATTACATACAAATTGGGATTCAATGAGACTATCAGTGCTTGATTCTGTTATCAGATGTAGGAAGATGACCAAAATCAACAGTTCAACCTTCAATGGATCTCTCAAAAAAATTAGTTGTTCAACATGAATAATGGAGAAAATAATCCAACTTTATAATATATTTTAAGGCATGTTTTTAATTTTACCTAGATTAATGGGACATCCATTTTGGATGCAAATTTTTTCAAATCATTAGCCAATTATTCATCAAATGTTGTAGGTAGGTGATAATCACATAATCTATTTTCATGGTTTCAATTACCGTGTGAAAAATGTGTCTCAAACTATTAGAAAAAAATGATTTTGATGGAACATGGTTGTGCACTTCAAAAAATATGAGTTTTCAAACTATGTGGCC
Source organism: Viscum album (assembly GCA_963277665.1). Taxonomy (NCBI): domain Eukaryota; kingdom Viridiplantae; phylum Streptophyta; class Magnoliopsida; order Santalales; family Viscaceae; genus Viscum; species Viscum album. Next base: position 1,824,372,960 of record OY728128.1, on the reverse strand, counting down.
TCCCCCTTCTATCTACCCATCCTTGAATGGTTGGTAGTAAAAATGATGCCGACCCAATATAGTTTCAACTAACTGTGTGGCATGTATTTTTCACCAAAAATGGTGGGTTCTTGGCTCTTAAAAGTTACAAACCCTTTCAATACCTTTATGAACTCAAATGGAATTATCATTAATGCATTAATATAAATATCAACTCTAAACTAATAGATCTAAATTATTATGCACCTCATGAAATAACCATGTGCTTCCAAACAAACCCCTCTAAAATAAAATCATCCTTGAATTTCCCTCTCAAAAGAAGTGAGGATTCATCTATGAATGACACTTTCCACTGTTCTTATATATCAGACTCCAGCTATCAGTTCTCATCCTATAAAAAATCATTCTACTATTGAACCCAATCTATAGGAACTGACTAGTCATTGAGAAACATCATCATACGATCGAAAATAGGACTCAAATGATCCTCAAAGGATGCATGATCATGTTACTCATACTCCACATACTAAAAATAATGTGACAATTATGAATTATAGTGGTGTATCCGATATATCTGGAATACATCGAGCATCGATCGACACCTACGAGGAAACTACAACTGACAGACTAGTAGCCCAACTATCTCTAAAATATCAAATGGACCAACATATCACTGGGAAATATTACACTATCTACAGATCACCTTATGACCCAGCCACTATGAGACCCATAAGATAGACAAAATCCCCAACCGTGAACTCCATTGTTCATCAATAGTGATCGACGTAAGATTTCAATTAGTATTGGGTAGTAACAATCCACTTATAAATAAACTAAATATGATATATGTTATATATAAAAAGAAAAGTTCAATGAATACCATCCTCTCATACCTCTATCCAACACACGAGTGATAGGAATTTACTACCATAATAATCCTCATAAGGCTCCATATAATTTGTATCCTAAAAACTATTATTTTAGTTTAATTCAAGTAAGATTATATGCTAATCCCAAGAGCCCGAAATATCATTGATGGTTGCTCGCATCTTCTCCTAAAGGACCTATATCATGATGTATGAATGGAAGTCATTCAAAGAGTTGTATGTTTTGCTCAGAATCACCTATTTACCTAATTTCAACTATGACCCATGCCATAATCAGGATGTAAACCGTGCATCCCTATCAGAAATTATACAATGTGAGATCATGTGATATTGTATTATCATAGTGATATAAAACCTCCAAATATCATTTACTAAAATGTTAACATTGATTAGTAGGAAATGAAAATCCTTTGTGATCAATTAAACAACAACCTGAATGACATCATTACCTCATGATAACCCAGCACACCTATCGTGAAGTCCGTCACAACATCAACCTCACATCCACATGGGAAGGGGTAGTTTTTGTAAATTTTATATTGTTCACAATTTTTACACCATAACCTATTGACAAGTGCAACATCACATTATAAACCTAGTAATATATATTTTTATCACCGACCAATTGTTTTGAAAATGTAATTACGGATACATATATGTGATTTCAGGGTGCACTACCCAATGAATATCATGAAATTCATTCACTATCTCCTTGATAATTTCTGATGAAACGCATATATGATCATTTATATACATAATTTCATCCTTTACATTGATACGAATAGGTGGTGGGACCTCACCTTACACACTCTCTTGTAATACTATTACCTCTTAATCAAATTCCTACATTATCGTCACCGAATCCATAAGGGAAAATGTAACACCTAGCGATGAGAGATATGTCATGCATCTCTATGTGAATCTCATAAAAAAATACACAATATTCTACTATCTACCATCCTCTTAAACATTTTATATCTAATTTATCATGCTCAGTGCATCAAAAACTACATTCCCCTTTCCAAGCATATAGGCTAGATCGAAGATTAAATACTGTAGGTATTCATCCCACCTTTTTACCATAGATTCAGGTCATGCTATGTATATATGATATTTTTTCATTTTTGGTCCATGTAAACAACAAAATAATCCCATTAAACTATTGTTATCACCTTATCTATGTCAATTTATGTTTCAATCTCTAATTTAATGGAATATATGAAGTGAATATAATCCATCTATTAGTTTCACTTTGTTATAGAATCATATAACTGAATCTATCTTAGTATATTCAATGTGATCCCATGATTTTTTTCATGTTCATTTCGTGCATGACAATAATCAAAAATTTAATACACAAAAACTCCATAAATGAATCCATATAATAATGGAATACTTTCTTAATCAATTTCTGGAAGACATGTAGGATGTTCGTGAAACTAGATGAAGAAAACACATAATTGTATAAACCGTTCCAACACTGAAATTATTTTTGATGTATAATTGATTATATAACACAAAACATATGATAAATGTATGTCAAATAAATCATCGACAATACTCAAGTTCCTTTGATCTGTTTGACTAGATCATTAATCAATAGAAGATGATACCAATATTTAATCATCAGCTAGTTCAATTCCTGGAAAACCTCCCAAACCATGAGGGTAAAATCCTCCATTTTCATAAAAGGGGCTAGAGAACAACAAAGAAAAGTATTGGTTCTGATAAACCCCCTTGCCACTAGATATTTTATGTACATATTCTTCTTCTACATCTCAGTAATATCCATATTCTATGGAGTTGTAGATACTTTTGAGGTTCTTGTAAATAACTCGATATTGTAGTCTACATCATTCAGCAGAGGTAAACCTAAAAATTATGTTTGGAAAACACACTAGAATTGATCAACCAATTGATGTAAATAAACCTAATGTGTTACCTTATCATATACATATAAAATCGAAATATGGTATTTCATCCCTCCTAGTCATCGATCATCAGCTCTATATTAACACTCTATGACATACTATTTACCATTTACAATAAACCATCTTCACTATGTTGATGTGAATGTCACCCTATAGTGAAAAAATCTTGAAAATTAAAGAAAGGGAACTAATTAATCCCTCATGAGAGTGATTTAAAATCCTATCATCTCATGAAAAAATAGATACCATTTGATGTGAAACCCACTGATATCAATGGGTTAATCCCAGTACAAATCTACATCTTCATATAATCCCCAATATAGTGAAAATCGTTATAGCGCCATTAATACACTCAATAATGAGACAAAAGAACTTTAAAATGAGAAAATATATAATTCTATGTTAATACCATGTATTAAAAATAGTATAATCTATATTATAGAATAATATAATAGTACCTCTCCTAGTGGAAAGATTAAGATCTAAATCCTTGGACTTTGATAGATTTGCATATACCTGGCATGATCTTATACCCAGTGAAATTGACTGGATCGGTATCAGACATCCCATATAAGAATACACCTCTCTTCTCTCTCTTTTAGTATGTTCACGGTAAAATACATAACATATAAAATCAAGATATATTTCATATTATTCAACAATAAGGCTGATTCTCGGTCATGTTTTATTCTAAAATCTATTAAAATTGAAATTCCTTCAATATTATAACCCATTTTGTCACATATCATTTAAAATGTTTAAAAAAAATTGTTTAATAAATTCTAATCCATATGGTCCCATACTCTTCATGATTAAAAAAACTGAATCTACCTAATTGACATGATCACACATTATATACCGTTCGGCTCATGGTTCCCGAATCAACATTTCATAATTTATTAGTATGTCTATTTTTTATCCTAATTAGGAAAACACCTCTTATGTTATGGAAGGAAATATATGTACTAAACATGTTTATCAATATATTTCACATATAATATATCAAATTAAAATGTATATCATTCATAAAACATATCAAAGTAGCATACAATAATGCACAACACCCTATATAACATGACATAATACATTTCATGTGAATTCTAAAAAGTTCAAAATATTATGGATGAGATGGAATACACTTTTATTATTGGGTTGGAAAAAAATATACCCCAAAGTAATATCAATGATAACATCATATATCATGTGAATATCTCAATTATGGAATCAAATTAACTGTAATGGTCAAAATACAGAAAAAATCAATTTCATTCAGGTAATTTTGGTTTTCATGTATGTGGGTTAACAAGGCCCAAGACAAGCTCATTACCAAATTCACATTCCCTAGTATCCATATTTTTTCACTAAATAGAAAAAAATACATAACTAAAATTTTCCTCTAATACTAACATGTTATATTCTATAACTATATAACATAGAAGGTGAACAGGTCTAGGTTGGCTACATAGCCTCAAATGAATTTGGAAAAATGAAAGAGCAAGTCCATTAAGAATGAGTGTCAAGGATGTGTCTTTATAGATACCATGACCATATTACTAGAGTGTATCATCCAAGATATATAACAACAAATATATAGTGGAAGTAGAAATTTAGTCTAAAAATACATGAAAAGTATGAATTAATACAAATAAAAGATACTATAAAGGGATCTCATATATAGATGATGATGTTTCATTTCATGTATCTACAAAACATGTGAAACGTGTATACGTGGAAGGTCGAAAATAAATATTCCCCAATACGAAAAATTCCAACAATAATATAGCTATAATCATAAGCCTATGCTCTGTCCCATGCTCCCCTACTATAAAATAGTGATCAGTAACATATAATAGGGCGCTATACCTTATCCATTCCTACAATAATATAGTCTATTTGAGTAGCCATTGACAACCCCGATATGTTTTGAGATACAATCATAGTTGGAAAACAAGTAATGGTATACTGCTATCCAATCAGTGAATATATAACATAATAGTGCATATGAAGTAATTGAAAAATTAAAGGATTTATTGAAAGTAAACAACCTATTATAATATGTGTTCTCATTGTCCCCCATCCTCTAATACTTGATTAAGACATATTTTTAAATATTAGAATTAATAGTCCATAGTATGTCATTTTATTCCAATATTTCATTTAATACATCAAACTGATTTGACTAATATGTAACGAGACTTGGAATATAGAACAACATCCCCCATTAATATATGTGATTAGGAATATGACTTAAACTAGTCATCTATAATTTAAATGTCACTGATCAAATCCATTCATGTGGTTTGGATTGGCAGACACATTGTATAAATCATTACATTAATTATTAAATTATTAACCTGAGACCATTCTTATGATTCATAATTAAGAATCCATGTATCACACTAGGAATACTTGAACCAATCACATTTAAAGACAACACTCATGAATTACTCATTGGAATCCTGGTATTGCTCAAGGTGTGTTATAACATCATTTCCACACAATTATATACTTGGTGTTTAACTTAGGGAGAAAAAGTTTCACTCAAAAATTATATGTTCAGTTTTCCCATTGATTCCATCATTTGAAATACAAAAGGAGTCGAAGTATCAATATGACATATAATATTAATCCCATATGATTACATCCATTCAATTCCAATGGGGAGTAAATGTGTAACTCATTAATATGTAATGTATAAACCAAATAAGTATGTCCACAGTGTTAGTAATTGAACCCATGTGTCACATAAATAATATAACCACCTAATCAATACCATTTAGTTTAATAAAAATTCATAACCAAGTTAAATTTATTTCAATCTCACATAGTAAGGTGTTCTTTTTCAATTGATATGATTTGAATACATATCCTCTTAACTATATATCATGTGAGTTTAATTATAAGGTCATTACATGCGTAATAATGAAATTACACACCGTGATTCTCTTGACATGGTATCTATTAACTCTTCTTAATCAATTAAAATAAAAATTAAAATTACAAGTTTTACTCCAATAATTAAAATAAATTGGAAAAACTTAATGACAATCTTAAATGGTAGATAATGTTTAATCCACCAATGGCAGTCCAATTATTTAACAACACATCAAAATGGTGGTTCCATTTCATTTTTCAAAACATTTATACAATTTCCAACAATCACATTAATTACATATGTATAACCAATTAATTTTAAAAAATGGTTAAAATTCATTTCAAGGGAATCGTTATGAAAATTGGAAATAAGACACATCTTTATACCCATAAACACATTTAATTTGAAGGAAAAACAAGATACCAATTACTATTGGTCATTAATAGACTTCTCATCCTATATTAGGTAATGAATCAACTCAGATGTGGAGGAACATGAAGAATGATCGATCAACCAATAATATTCATACTATATTCCCTATAAATAGTATATCTTATACATAGAATAGTGATCAACAAAAATGTTATTTAAAACATACTTATACAGATCCAATAAGACAGAAAATGATCGATTCTGATATCAGAAACATGAACATGAAAAAAATCAATAATTCCTCCTTCAAAGGATATGTTTATGAAAGAAGTAGTAAAACCTGAAGAAGTGGTAAATTTGGTTATTTTTATTTGATATATTAATGGTTTATTCATAATTTTACCAAAATTACTATGCCACACTATTTGGAAACATGGATGGAGATACTGTTCACCAACCATCTTCCCAATCCTATAGAAAGGGTAACCATGAACATTTTATTCACATGGAATGACTAACCATTCCCAAACAATGTCTTATCCCACTGTCAATAGTAGAAAAGGTTTCGATATAGACGAATACATCAAATTCACATTGTTTATCAAACATTGTGGTCTCCCCTAATATATTTACACATGTACAATATGTGTAGTGACAATGTGGCATACCACATATATCTTTTACTAACCGTGTAACATGCCTTTTTCACCCAAAAGGATGGTTTTTGGGATTCTAAAAAGCCCCACACACCCTTCATAAAACCTTGACCTCAACCGCAATTCACATTACCCCCTTAAAAAAATTTAACTAAAACCTAATTGAATTAAAAAATTCCGCACCTCAAGAAAGAACCGGGTTTTTAGACATTATTTATGGGATTAATGAATTTAAAAATAGTCAGATTCTATTATGGGAAATCATTGAAAACAACTAGAACTAGATCATTTTTTACTCTAAACATTATCTATGTTTAATTTCCATAAACAATATTATCTAATGGTAGTCCAATATAAAAATACTATGAATGAAATTAATTAAAATAATCTTAATGAAATAATACATTGAAAATACGATGACATAAGTTGAATATAATTTAGACCACCTAATAGTGAATTCAAAATCCATGATATATAATCCATTTTGAATAAAAAATAGATTAATATCCAGTATAGAAATCCCAAAAATATAGAACATGTGTAATGTCCAAAATTTTTGGTTTGGATTCCATTGATATCTTCATCGATGATGATGTTAACATAGTTAGGCATGGAAAACAATAGAGTTCAGTTCATCTCAAAAAATTTATCTTGTGGTGAGGTAAAGATCTATTATCAGTGTATTTTCACCATTTTTATTATGGTCTTTATAGTGTTTATGATTATATGCTATCAATTCATATTTTCTCACTAAATATCCATGATTTTATATATTTGTAATTTTTTTCATGTATTGGATTTAGTTTTGGATTATAAATCTTTCCTCTTTTCAATTTTTTTAATTATTCTAATTATATGAATCTACATCCACCAATGATCATATTTACCTGGATTTTTTTTGGTTTTCCCCAACCAGTGTTTTCATTCTTCACAACCATACTAATTTTTGGAAGTTGATCAAACATTAATTGTTTGGATTGAGGTGTGATCGAATGCCAATATATTTTATTAATCAAAACATATTAAATGGTCATGGTTAATGGTAATACTATATATACAATGGAGATAAGTAATTATGATGAAATATGATTCACTTTCATGTGTTTTTTGTGTAATAGTGATGACCACCAATGATGATTTCTTTCCCACTAAGTTATGTAAGATATTTATTAGAAAAGTAGGTGGATTCATTTTCAAATATATATATATATATATATAATTATTTATGGTTGATTTATAAAGAATAACAGGGAGTTTTAGATATGGAATTGATCTGGAATAAGTCTTTTTCATTATGAAATTTCCAACTACATGTTTTGTATTTCTGAAAAATACACATGTCTTACAAATATTCCATAACAACTAGGGATTTCTTATTGAGTCAAATCTCTTGTTAATGTACATTGGGAATACACACCTAGTGACCCTAATATGTTATTCAGGTTTTTATAGGTGGTATACATCCCGGAATCCATGCAGTCCAATGCACTATATACTAGAGTGACATACCATGCTACCTTACATATACTTCCATGATGTGTTCATAGAATTACATATCTAGGATTCTATTTTCCACTTTCATGATGTTGAAAAATCCCAAATCCATGTATATGTTTTTTAAACGAAAAGTATAATATAAACAAAAATCTGTGTGAATAATTATTAATACAAACTATATTCTATAATGTCAATCTCATGTACTTATTTTTTATCATTCAACTTATCTATATCATTTATTGGGACCTTGATTTGGAACGATGAGAAGTATGTCAAATGTATCAAACATTATTGGAAATTTTGGGGGCCTTTTTTTGGCATCATAGATATTAAATTTAATTATATGAGTGATTTTTATTACATCAGAAATGGTTAGCCAATATCATTTTCTATGTGTAATCATCAGAGTTGTACAACACTCGACACTCCCCTAATTTCAAAACATTATCTCTATGTTTAAGGAAAATATATAATATATATATTTATAAGCAGTACAAACCACCCATGTCTAGGCATGTTTCCTATATATTTTTTCATTATACTCTCCCATAATTAAGTTTTGATGAGGAGAAGGTCCCTCACTAGAGTTAATACTCCCACAATTGAAAAATCATCAAGAATGGCATGGGGAATCCATGATATTATGGTTATGATTACATTTGGAAAATGAAAATATGAAAATAATTATTATTGGAGTTGTGGTAAGGCTCCTCATACATAGCTAGAAGTGAAGACCAATACATTACTCTCCCTCTCTACCACCTCAATTGATCTATTCAATTGGAATATAAAATATTTTTCTCTTTCACCTATCATGAATTGAGGGTTGAGACATCTTTTTTATTTAATCGCCTTGGATTTTATAGGTGTCCTACTAGTTACATATATAGTCACCCATTTAATGGATTTTCTACCTTTTGAGACACAATACATATATGGTAAATACTTATATAGTTAATTTATTTTTACTAGTTCTGCAAGAGCTTAGTAGTGCTCTATGATAGCAATTACATTTAATAGAACATATTCGTATTTATATTTATGTTTCAACATCTATTTAGCTGATAGGCTGGGATACCCTTTGTTTTCAGGATGGGCATGAATTTTTCTCATTTTAATATTATATTATATTTAAATTTATAAACACTTATTATTCATATAGTAAATGAAATTATTTATTTTTTATTGAATATAATAATTTATATTACCAAATATAGTTAAAAATAATTTAAATTGTGTGTTTATACAAGTTCCAATGTCAATGGCCACCCATATATGGAATATTCCTACTCAGCACTAATCATCAACCCTATGGGTATTATTGGTAGGGTTATGGTGCCACACTCATTTTACCACTAAATAATAAAATCTCTACTCCATCAAGTAAATAATGTATTCTACCCACCTATAGTGAATATTATCTCAATAGATTTTATAATTTTGTAATTACTGATCATTATGATCATTTTTTGTTTTGTATGTATATCTTTATAATGTCTTAAATCATCAATTTTTTAAATGGATATTCTTGTGCATGTATCTATTTTATAGATCTTATCAATTTTATTTTATGAAACCTTTATTTATTAAACAATAAATGATAGTATTTTTATGATAACAACAAAGTGAGATAAGAGTATCCAATTTATTATTTCTATTATGCGGTATAATATGTTTATATCTATAATGTATTTATTTATCATAACATTAAAAATACTTTTGAAATTATATAATATAAATTACATTGTTATTATTATTTTATTTTAATTATTTTAATCATCTGTAATGATTAAAAGGTTGAAAATAATTTAAAATTTAATTTTCATCATGTTTTTTGAATTTCATTTTGAACATTAATTTCAAATTTCAATATGAAATATTGAAACTTTATTATATAATAGCATCACTTTTATCATTTAATTTTAATATTGTATTTGTATTTAAAATTTCGTAGCTTATTTTTACTTCATGTTTATCTGATCATTAAAACTATGGTTACTATATTATATCTTCAACTATTTATGTTTTAATGGTAAAAACATTTTATTGATCTAAAATTGTAATTTGATGTCTGTTAATATTTTACATTTAATTATCTTCATAGGTCATCCAAATGAGGGGTTAAAACTGATTTTGGAAGGGCCTTCATGAAGTGAAGGATTGTTATTTATAGTGCCTACCAAGATGAAGAACTCATGGCAGTCATTAGATCCAACTAGCTAGCTGTATTTTCATTTCCATAATGTTGACTTAGTCATTATAGGTAATCTCCTAACACAAATTTCACCTTCCAACATCTCTTTTAATGTTCCAAAACTATTAAAACCAACATGAGACCACTATCATCTTTAAATAATCACCCAATTGGTATGAAATATAAATTTTTAAAATTATCAATATAATTTTGGCTTCTCATGAGATCAATTTTTCATATATTTATTTTTTCAATTTATCTATCATTTAATACTCATACATTAAATATTTTTTTAATTTAAATATTTATAATAGAATTTAGACTACAATGTAAATGGCTTTTTGTTAACAAATAATACCATATAATTATTTGCCGTGGGATATCCCGACCACTAAAGTTAATGTTATTTGATTTTATTTATTTACCATGAAAAAGAAATAATGGTATTTTTTATTACTCCAATGATTTTTTTGTAATTATCATTCTATGAAATCTCTTCTTCCAAAAAATAGATGAAATTAAATTAAAATTTTTAATCACTAAGGTTGGGGAATTTATAAAGGAAGAGTTTTATTTTATAGAAAATCTATTATCATAGTGTTTTTCATTGTCTATAATTCTGATCCTCTACTTAATATACTCATTAATTAGAATTTATCAATTAATTTTGTAATAAAATATCGATATTGAATTTTAATTTTTTAAATGAAATTTATCCCCACTATTTCCAGCCATTATGGATGAAAATTTCTTATAATTTGGTATTTTTAAACACACACACATATATATAGTATTTTGTCACTTTTTTTGGGGGATGTAGATTTCTACCAAATAAACCACTTTCTATATTTCTTATTTTTCTGGATTGATTACATTTCTTGTGGATTTGGTTCACTTAAATTCTGTTTCATTGAGATTAAATTTTATTCCATTTACATTATTTATTTAGGTTTTATAAAATCCCATTTTTCTTATTTCATAAAATATTTTTAATTTTCCCTATATAGAAAAATGACATTTTCGAATTAAGGATAATTTTTTAAAGAAACTAATTCTCATAATAATGGAATGATTTTATAAAAGAAATCATCCATTTTAAAGATAATTATTCTCACATTTCCAACTTATAATCACTATAACTTATTTTACAACCATTTTTAGGAAATCATATTTGTGTTTACTCATGTTAACTTTACATACAAATTATAAACATTTAAATGTATATTTTCATTACACATCATAATATATTTTTCTTCAAAAATTGTATTAAAAAATGTTAACATGGTTTTTAATTATTTTATAAGTAAATCTTATACATTACACTCCAAATGGTTTATTTAATTCCATCATATCATTTCAATTTTCTATTAGTAAAGAAACTTTTGATAAAAAAATGTTTCAAAAATATTTTCTATTAATTATTTGGACCCTTCAGGACATTTTGGAGGATTAATTATTGAATATTATTTTTTGGAAACTAAAATGATCCTGATTTATTCCCTTAATATTTTTGAAAATTTTATATAATATTTATGTATCTTGTATTGAAGGTTCTTTTTAAAATTATATAATTTCAAAACAATTGAGAACATATTTTAAAAAATTATTTTTCGAAGGGGATGAAATTTCATCATAACATCAATTATAATATAAATTTCAAAAATGATTTATAATACCCTTAAAAATCTATCATTGTATTGGAAGAATTAATTTCCTTGGATATTATTTTTAAATTAAATGTTTAAATAATATTGTGTTAAAATATATTGGATTAATTTGGTTTTGGGTATCATCTAGTTGATTATTGATGAAAATTGTTGTTATTCCATTTCGAATTCATAAAAAACCAATTTTAATTTACATAGGTTATTTATGATGTCATGATTATTTTCAAGTAGTAGACATATGAATGGATATTTGATGTGTTGTTTCCAATATCTCTATAAAACTAATTATTTATTTATTGGTAGTTCAATTTATATTGATGTAGAGTATGTGGATTCTATTTAATTTAATAATTTAGATTTGTAATTTTTTTTATTCACAACAACAATAATTGATAATTATTTAATCACAATATGGTGCATGAAACATTATTTTCTTCAAAACATATAGTGTGGGAGTTTTGGTTATCAAAAAAGGTGTAAAGTAGATTCTTATCAATAATTACTAGATTATTGGAAGTTTTGTTATAATAAAATATAATATGAGGGAAAAATTGAATTTTCTTACAATATATTAATTCCATTTAGTTATGTAGGATCATAAGTTCCTAGTTTTTAAACATTTATAGGTATTTGTATATTTCATTTTGACATGTCTATCATTTTATTCAATGAATCATGTTTAATTTATTATGATTCACGAAATATTTTCTATACTATATGTTTTTTCATTGGAGATTACTCAATTTTTTGATTTATTATAAAATCATTCTATAATAATTTAATTTCAATAATATCTTTATCCCAAGATTATTTTTTCTCATATAAATATGATATAACCCTTTATAATAGATTGGTAATTTTTTACATTGTTGGCCTTCAGATCTCACTAATTTATTATGATTACATTTCTATGGATATGATGATGATTATAACCAATCTGGAGTCTATAAGTTAGTATAATGTAGTTTGATTATGGAGAAATATTACAATTAATATTAAATAAGTATCATATATATCTTATATTAAAATAAATAAGATAATTATTTCATGATATTGTGTGTTAATTAATGAGATTAATAGATCAATATAGGGGAATTATGAAAAATAATGAAATATTTATCATGGGATGGATCACATTTTATCGAATCATGTCCTCAATTAATGTTTCATTAGAATGATATTTGGATGTTTTTGATTTTTGGAAAAATATTTTATATTATATGTTTGTATAAGTTTTTTTTTGTGATTATATTAGAAAAATTTACTAAAAACTCTTTCGGTTAGTTAATGTGAGTGGTATATGTGTAGGATATTATCTTGAGTTTTTTTATAGTATACGTTGTGATGTTCTGTTAAAAATTACATCATTAGATATACATATTCAGTTTGATGTCGATGTGGATCATATTTTCCGAAATGTAATCAATGTGAAAACTATTAGATGGTTATCAAATTAACCTTCAATCAATGCATTTTGTGCAGACCTAATATTACACAACATTCTTAACCCTCATTTTGGATATTTTTTAGATGACTCATATGTTTTTGAGGAACAATATTTATCTATTACAATGATATTTAAAGATGTATTATATAAATGTTATTATAACAATGATTCATAAGGATAAGAAAATGAATAAAAAATAATAATCTAATGTATTTATAGGTTTATATAATTATATCATAGTAGAAATCAATGTTTCAAATCATTTTCTGATGGATTGATTAGGGAATTAATTATAGGATTGATATTTTTTATTCATATGATATTTTAATATTCCATTATGAGAATTATCTTAAGAAGATCAGTTTGAATATTTTGGTGGAATAAAAATAATGAAAATTATGATTTGTAAGGGTTGTATACCAAAATACTTATGTCTTACAATCCTTATACAATAAATTTTATACAAACTTTTCACATTAAAAGTAAGTAATTTATTCATATTACCTAGGAAATAATAAGTATAATAGAATATAGTATTTGGATGTTGATATCATAGTAGAAATTATATCTTCAATACATTGTGGTTATCATATATTCATAAATTATTAATTTGTGACTAAAAAGTGTGAGGGAATAATTTATTTGGGAGGGGGACATTAATCTAAAATATATAACTAGATGTTTTTTTCTATGAAATAAATAAAACATGCATGATTAATTATTTCACAAGAAATAATAAACTAAAATGATATTCAACATATTAAATAATTATTATTATTAAAATTTATTTATAATAAAATATATATAAAATAAAAATGATCTAATAAATAATAAAAGCATTCAATGTAGGATTAAGAGAAACTATATATTTAAAATTGTACTTTTTTAAATGAAATATTTTTATCTTTACATATGAATTTTTTTAATAGATAAATTAATTTTTTTAATTTTAACATTATTAAATAAAATTCAGTTTTTATATCATCATTTTAAAATAATCATAGGGATATTTTTTGAGGTATTGGGAAAAGAATTGAATATTAGGAAAATATTTAAAAAAAATGAATTTTACAACATCGTCACTTTATTAAAGTATCAAAATAAAATGTTTATTTTAAATATTTTTAAAACATATTATATTTAAATTTTTTATTTATAGTCTAAAATAAATCATTTATAAAATCTAATATTATTTTATGAATATCATATTTACTGTTTTCAAAATAATAATAAAAATTTACTAGAAAAATTATTGTTTTCAATTTAATTAAAGTTTGTATTTATCTCCTCTGTACATTAATTATTAATAATTGATTTAATATTTTGGATCAATTTTTTTAAATTTTTATTAATAACCCTTCTTTAATTTCAGGAATAAAATTATGATTTCTATGAATATAATTAATGATCCAGATTATGTGGACATCGTTATTTTTTTAATAATAGTTATATTAATGTTATCAAATTTTTATATAATATGTTAAATTTTTTAATATAATTAAAATAAATTGATATTTTAAGATATATAAAATTTTTCTATGATTTATTTAATCTATAAATAATTATATATATGATTATAAACACTGAATGATGGGAAACATCATTTTTGCAGAATCATAATATATATATAAATAGTAAATGTTTAATTGAAAATATTATAGATTATTTTATAGATATTTTTAAATATTATATTTTGCATGAATTTTTATTCACCACATATTTTTTAATGAGGTTTTATATAATATTTTTATAAAAACATAAATTACGATGTAAAAAATTTGTTACAATTGAAAGAAAATTATAAATTCTAAAAATATATTAGTGAATAATGAATAATTGTTAATAACGGTTTTGATAATTATTGGTTGTCAAATTATCTACTCAATATCCTCATTAATATATTTTATGTGTTTTTTATCATTTTAACACTAAATATTGATTCTCTATTATTGAAAATTAATTGGTAAATCCAAAATTTATATTATCTACAGTTATAACAGCGGGCCATTTCTACCATTCATGATCCACCAATTACAGTGAATTTAATATAAAACTATTCAAATTTTTATCCTCAAATACTCCCTCACACTTTTATAATCCTATATTATAAATTAGTTAGTCCAGTTTCCCCATTTCCAAGAATTTTTTCAGTCATAATATCAACTTCTCAACATGATAATTTCATACAGATTAATCATATAATCCTAATCATAAAAATAGAACTTAACCATTTTAAATAAATTAAATTATTTTGACATCATTAATATTAGTATTATTTTTTTATATTAATGGAATAATACTTTTCTTCCATTATGAAACCCCATCGTAAAAAAGATGATGTGATGATGCATATGTGTAGATTACCACCCAAATTATGGGTTTATAATAATTTTGGATTTCATTCAAACAAAGATGACATAAAAATTTTAATTTACCAATATAAAATAAATTTATGACGGAGTTAATAGTAATTTAAAATTATATTATTCATTTTATATGTGATATAAAAAATAAATTATCATAGTAAACTTAAACTCCGTAAATGAACATTTCACAGAATATTTTTAAATACGACTCTATTTTTTGAAAAGATATGTAATTTTATAAAGTTTTTAAAAATTTAATAATTAATGAAACAAAAGTATATATTTATTTTCATTTTTGATGATATTTTATTACACATTTGAGAGTGGAAAAATATTTTGAATACTTTTCAATGAAATTGACCGAACCACCTAATGTAAACATAATTAGGGAAAACTATTTTATAAATAAATAATATATGATAATAAAAAACATTTAAAATTAAATATATATGGAAAATTTAATGTATAAAATTTATAATTAACTTACATTTATTTTTATTAAATTTATTCCCAAGTGAATAGTGCCTTAGAACTTAATGTGAGGATTATGTGTTTCTATTTTCAATTCCATGTTACATGTTAGATATTGGAAAAATAATTAATTTTATATGAAATATTATTGTCCCTATGATAATAATTTAAAATTAATGTCTTCATTTAATGATATTTTAGTTTCCATTATTTGTTTACACTCTTATATTTTTTTTATTCTTAAAATACCATTATCATGTTGGGTTTTGCATACTAAAATTACTTCATAGACATACGATTTTTATTCACACAATGTATTCTAATTAGGATGTTTATATTGGCTACAGATTTAATTTATCATAAAACTTAATTAAATTTATGGGATTTTAAAATAAATATTATCTTCTACCTTCCATGGATTTTCATTTTGAACGATTATGATATTAAAAGAGGTTTTAACATAATTATAATACCATCAGTTATAATTGTTCTTCTAAAAAGTAATTTTTAAATTTTTATAAATTTCATGTGTTCTATTTTATTATTATAATTTTATATTTTTTTTAACATTTGTTCCTCATAATCCCATTATTAATGTTCCCTTCTTCATGGATTTTGATATCTATATGGGATTTGGCTTACTCTCGATTACGGTATTTGAGTAAAATGTTATTCCTTGAAATAATATTTATATGTTATTTAAATATTATTTTAACTATTTAATTTTTTATTTCATATTTTTTGTGGGAAATAATATTTTCCCAAATCAATTATTCTTTCTCGGTAAATTTTTCACAATAAATTTTAATCATTTTAATATGAATTCTCATATCAATTAATGATAGTGTATCATCCATTTCCAAGTGTTTTATTATATAAAAATGTATTTCATTATTATTTTAAAATAAATTTTTTAATATTGTGACATTTATATTAACCATAAAATATTCTATAAATTATGTTTGGGTTACAGTTTTTATGAAGTCGTATAAAGACACTAACATGAGTTTCCCATAGTAAATTGTTACATTATTAAATTTTCACTAGGTAGAAGGAGTCATATTCCAAAGCATATAACATTTTAATATTATTAATAAAATAGATACATTATTAATTATCACTTCATATTTGATAAAATTAATTTCATAACATTAAAATTAATAAATTTAAATCATTAAACACAATTGAATGTTAATTATTTATATAATGGGAATAAGAATGAAGTATGAGATGAGATGCTCAATATGGGTTACATAAAGTATGAGATATCACAATTCAATAATGTAATAATAAATATTTAATGTTAAATAACATTAAAAATATTCTAGAAGACCAATAACTTGACATTGAGTAATAATATGGAAGGGATAAATAATTATCATATAATAGCATACAAATATTATCCTGAACCTAATGCGAGTTCGTGGAAAATGTCAGTGAAATAATCTAAACGATAATAATAAATAAATTAACAGTTAATAAAATTTATTAATATTGGAAATCATTATATATGATATTATGATATCTATATCATCAATACCTCATAACAAGACAGATTAATTAATGGGTATATATAAACTAGAAACCCATTTAATAAAAGAATGTTGATTTTACTCATTATACATGTCACTCCATCAAGGGGATATGGACAACTAGGACCAACCCATCAGAACATGTAAAATTCATTCCACATATATTAAATTTTAAATTCAATTAAAAAAATCCATAAAAATAGCTATATTTAGTAATGAATATTGATTTTTCATGATTTTCCACATTCAATAAATCAACATCCATAATAAAACACCTTATGTAAAAAATACATATAGTATATGAAATAATAATTACCGTGATTCAATAACTATATAATTTTTGTCTAGAAATTTAATAAAAATATATACAATGAAATCAAATGTTTCAATATAATGTTAATGGAAAAAAATTATATATAGATAACAGCTGACCATCAGTTCATTAAGAATATATGTTCCATTGAAATATTTTCCATTTGAATATTAATGTATTAGATTTTAAATATTGGAAGGTTATTTCATAAAATATTGTACTTTTTAAAACTATTGAAAACATTTATAACAATATAAATATTGTAAAATGGATATTATGGGGGGGATATATGTAAACGTAATATATATATATATATATATATAACAATGCTTATTTCCTTTTTCATAAGTATGATTAAAATCATCATTTATAAAAATTATATAATGTTACCATTAAAAAAATTTAAAAATTCATGGGAAACAAAAATTTTAATCAATATATCATTTTATTAAATAAATGTACTATTATAAAAAAGTTTTAGATAAATAAAAATATAAGGAAAAAATATCATACTAAATTAGAAATATTTTTTTCTTTAAATTAATAATTTATTTATATGATTCATGTAAAAATATAGGAAATATTGAATGATAATATTGAATATCCAAAAATATCTATTTGATAAGATTATATAATATGTTTATGACTAAATGTTTAAAAGTATAATATAATGAAAAATAAGATCAATTCCAAAAACTTATATTCTATAATAAATTCTTACCTAATTTATAATTTGTAAATTCCCACCCCTTGAATTAATAAACATGATATTCAATATTAATCATCATGAATAAATAATTATTTATTTTAAATAAAATATAGTTTCATTATATACACTACATTAAAGTGAATATGCATATAATAACAAATATGTCTCACAGGAGTGTATATTGAGATTAATTGAGTAACATTATCTTCCCATTTTTAGAACATCATTTAGCCCAATGCATAATAATTTTAGTATTATTTTTAATTTTCACCAAAACCATATTAATATTTATAATATCATATATGATCCTCTAATTAAATTTTACCAATCGGTTGTTAATAATATTTCAATATTTTAATTTGATTGGGTGTTTAAAATCTATTTCATCATGGATGTTTTATTGTAAAAGATCCATTTATTATGAATACCATATATATCAATGATATAAAGAGTTATTTTAATGTTTCATTTATTATGAATAAGATATAGATTATTCATATCAGATGATATATTTATATTATATAAATATATATATTTTCATAATTATATACCTTTTAGTACGATTTTTTGAATGTCACATATATTGAGTGAATCACATCACATCATAGAGATAGTAAGTCATACATCCACATGAGAGAAAATATCATTCAGATAATGTGTGAAAGGGTAGGTTTGTGGATTATGTATTATATTTAAATAATTAATTCCATGTAATATTTATCTTATATATATATATTCAATGTTTGTTTCTTTATAACATTACATCTGAGTTAGTGATGGGAAAAATTACAACTGTTTACAAGACAGTAGTCCAGCGTACACCTGAGAAATAGATTTTTACCCAATTTTATATAGAATTAAATGGATAAATATTATTCCATGAACAAAATAATATCTTAGTATTTTGCATATAATAGTTGAATTATATTTTATGTTTAAAGGAATAATTTATGGTTGCTAAAGAATACTTAAAAAAAGAAAGTGACTGCTCAAGACAACAAACATCAACTAGAAGATCCTCCTTTGGATATCTTATTATGGTCACACAAGATGGTATTTTTGGTATCAAATTACATTAAAAATATGAATAATTATTCTATCTATATATTTGGGTATTCTTGGGTTGGGTTAAATGTCTTGAGATGTGTGAAAAATTAAATGGATGGGGATCCCATTTATAATTTAAGAGGGGTGGATATTTCTATAAATACCTGATTATATTTTGTAACGGGGATTAATTCACATCCCACGTGCATAAATAATTTATATTAAATTAAATTAATTGAATTTACGGTCAATTAAACCCTCCACACAATAAAATAATCATTTTTTAATCTTGTTATTACATTATACTATAGGTTTACTAACTCTTATCATTTTATTTTCACCATGGTAATTAGTTGTTTGTTTATACAGATGATTTTTCCTTTTATACTATGATTATGTCTCAAATATTTGAATTTTTTTTTCAATTATTATATATATTAATTTAAATTTATTCAATAAAAATAAAATGTCTTAGGAATGTTAATTTTAATAAAATAATATGTTATACTCTAAACCAAGTTTTAACCTTAATCATGTAAATTATTTTTTACTACTATTTATATAGTTATGAAATAAAAGAATATTTAACCAAAAAATTATTAATTATTATTATGATAAATATTTAATCCATTTTATATAATTCAATTCAACAGATTCTTAAAATTTAAATCAGAATAAAAGTTACAAGCGCGATTTAAATGATGCTTTCAAAATATAATGTTTTATTAAGTACACACTTTTTTCTTATCAAATAAAAAAATATAATTCATTAAATTGATGTCAATTAGGATAATAATAATAGAATAGTTTTAATTATATATTTAAAAAATTTAAAAAGTTATGTGACTCTATAGAATAAATTTAAGGAAAATATTCTTTTCAATAAAATTCAGTATCATCACTATTCAATAATAGATTAATACTTTTATAAAATTATAAAAACAATATCTCTTCTATAATTTCAATTTTATGAATTTAAAAATTATAATACTTTTATCAAATAAACATTCTAGTCATCTGAAAATTTTATTTTTAAAAAAATTGTTTAAAACACAATGAAAATTATATTTATTAAAATACCTTTTAAAATTTAAAATACAATTTATTTTAATCCTATGGAAAAAAATATTATAATAACGATAATATTTTTCTTAAAATCATATTACTAATTTGATTATTATAAATTTTTAATATAAAATCACATTTCAAACATAAATATGTTTTTAGAAGAAAATATCTTTTACATTTTAATAAAGTCATAATTGTATTTATTTTAAATAGCTAAAAATACTTTTCTTTTAAAGGTGTCAAAAATGTATACTTTTTAAAAAAAATTATTCACATTCATAACCACGTTTTTAATTACTAGTTATATTGGACACAGAACAGTATAATAGGATTTTGTTAGAATCTTATTTCCATATAACATAATATATTATTTAAATAAAATTTTTATAATGGAATATAATATAAAACGTAATGGTGTTACATTCTACCCAAAAAAATAAATCGGAGCATAGAAAATCAATTTTCGTTAACAAAGTTGTAATTTTTTTGAAATACCATATAAAAAAATTTTGTAACAAAATATCATCATTATATAAGATAATGGGAAGTTTAAAGGTTATATATAAAAACACATAACTTGTCTTCTATGTAGGAATCATTTGTGGGATGTAAAAATATAGACCTAAAGGATAAAACTAATTCCCAATGGAAAATAGAGAGTTATATAAAACATGTTCAAGATAAATTTGACAAGAAAAATACTATAATCTTTTTATAGCCTAGGATACCATCAATTCATCTTAAATGATTGTATGTGGATTACATTTTTATTTAATGATCCTTTTCCTAGAGTTTTTTGGATTCTTGTACCATTAGGATAAAGAACACCAAATTTTATAATTGCATGATACCTTTTTAAATTCATAAGAATAATATTATAATATTTTTTCACAAATAAAATTTTAATATATTTACTTACACAATAGTGGGTTGTACAATATGAATTTTTTTATTCGTAAAGTAGTATTATTTTAATTTTAATGGTCTATAAGTTTTAAAATATATTATAATGTCCTTCTATATTTCTATGAACAAAATAAAAACCAAAATGGTTATAAATTTTCTAAATTATATTATATTAAAATGTATTCCTAAATAGAAAAACAGAGTGGATAAAATAATATATATATATATATATATATGTTTAATAATTTATATAAAAACAATTTTTTTAAAAATGAAAACATGTAGGGTAGTGGAAGGTGTGGCATACTTATAACCCAATGGATTTGGGTTCAAGGCTTATATCTTAGAGGGATGTGACAGGTTTTCTACTATAATGAAGGATATCCTTTTTTCTAAAACTATACAAATATAAATCATATATAATTCCAAAAATGTTATTGACATCCCCAATTATTTCATTATTCATCAAATCAATTTGTATCAGAAAAATGATAAAAGATACCTTATATCTATGAAATAAAATAACATTAATTGACTATTATTATAATAACATTAATGATCATATTAACCATAATGATTATCAATAAAATTAAAATTATGAAGATATCATATCTCTGGAAATAGTAAATCATGTTGTTTGGTCCAAAATATGCATATATACATTGAGAGGGGTGGTGAATCAGGATATGGATATTCCATGATAAATTATTTCCTCTACAATAGGTCATGACCTATTTATTATGAGGGTAAAATTTTATGAACTTAAATGTCTGTGATGATGTTATTATTTTCTTCATTATCTGATTATGCTGCATTTTATGTAATGTAGGAATGAAAGAACAAGGATGTGAATATTTTTACATGATTCATCGTCACTAGGCTTCATCCAAGGAGCATACGATAGTATGGGATTATTTTTACAAGCATTAGTGTTTTCTAATTGTATTCCTAAGGGTCACTCCATATGTATCATACAATGGATCATTTATGGTAAAATTTAACATTGTCTTCCACTACAATTGCTCACTGATATTAGAAGGGATTAAAAAACAATTTTTAAAATTAGGTCCTCATTTTTTATGAATTCTTAGGAACCCAATTATAGATTTATGCTTTGTTGATGTTCCAATTTAATCCAATAGATGAATATAATTTTACCAAAATTCACCAGGAAATCCATTTAGAAACACTTCCATGAATCAAAATTCATTTTTGATGATTATCCTTTCATGAATCTAAAACCACCTTTGCAAAGCTCCATTCATTTCTCAAATATCAATTAGCCTAATTGAAGCACTCCTCTTTCACATAGCTCAATTTTCATTCTCTAATCTACTTTATTTCTTGAAAATTACAAAGCCTTTGGGGATTTCTCTAGTTTCATGATACTAAGGACATTTAATTGGTTCTGATTTACTTTTTAAACTTCTATTTTTAACACCATAATGAACCACCCTTCTCAAGGCACCCTTCACGAACCACCTACATGATTCAAGAGCCTTAAGATTCTCAACTTATTATGTAAACAATCTCTCTCGAATCCACAAAAAAACATTGAAACCTGATTTTTCTTCACAAAAAATTATCCCCAAAATACTATAATGTAACATTGAAGGATTTATTCCCAAAAAATGTATTACCTAAAGGTTATATATATCTCAACCATATAAAACGTATCCAAAAATTAAATTAATTCCAGGAAAATATAATGATTTAAAACCTCAAAAGGTGTTTCTATGACTTTTATCTTACTGTAAAACACAAAGTCAGACACTAATGATAAAATCTATAACTCTTGAATTAATGAAAAAATATATAATTCAAAAAATTAACACTTTATTTTAATGTTTAATTATTAAAATATCCCAAATTACTTTTATAAAAAAATCCTTTATGACTCAATTCCTGAATACCGGTAAATAAATACACCAAACCTTTTACATTAAATATTATTAGAAAATAGGTTAATTCATGGTCTTTGAGATATACATTTTAAAAATGAATTGTCTCAGAAAATTCCCAGATTCCCCTCATTTAAGGAAATAATCTATTATTGTATCTCATTGATGAAATATATTTATTCTTATTCACATCCTAAATTATTGTAAAAAAACAATTTTCTATGGTATCCTTTCTCCCAAAAAAATACTTTTACAATTCCTTTTATAATGTATACTATTTATCCCTTATCACATTTTTATCGTGAATAAAATTGGACCAATTTTTCTCAATTGTATTCAACATTCAATTTATTCATATAATTTATCCTTATATCATTTTGTGTGTTTCATAATTTCTTTTGGTATAGGTCGCCTGTAATACATTTGTATAACGAATGAAGAATAATATAGAATAGTTTTCCACATTAATCATCCCATTTAGTTACTCTGAATCCCAACATTTTCCATGACCATCCATATTAACAAAACATCCATTGGTCCCATCCATTGATGAAAATAAAATCACATATTTTGATAAATAATAATCCTAGATGGAAACGACATAATAATTTAAAGGATACCAAAATGCTAAAAAATTATTTTAAATATATGACAACATAGTTTTAACCTATTTTGGAAAATGACATCATCAATTCAAATTCATCACAATGTTTTTTAAATAAAATTTTATTTCTCCCAGTCATATCCCATGGGAGTACCAAACTAGGTGTATTACAAGGCCCATTATATTGAACATGGTGATTACAAGTGAAATCAAAATGATTAATTTTTAGAGTAATCACCCATAAGTGAAACTATGTCTAAGACACATCTAATGGTTATATCGAGACTACGGTGTGTTTCTTATAATTCTACATTATCTCAACGAAAGAAACTATTTAGGATTTATTCTTACCTATATAATTTATGAAATTTTGTCACATTTAAATGTTATATAATTTATTTTTTACAAAATATAGATCCCAATGTTTCTTTTAAACTACTAATAAATCCAAATATAAATACCGAGAAACTGGTATCCTAGAGAATATAATAACAATAATAATGTTAAAACAATAATTATTTAATCACATGTTGGTGTCTTTTTTATGTTTGGTGTTTCATGAAACTCAAGTTACTAGAAAATAATATTAATTTTAGGAAAATATATAAAAAAAATCATGTGTGTGAGCATATTCCCCCTTATTTAATTTTAAACTCAATGGTTTATTTTACAAACTAAGGTGAAAACATGGTAGGGTACCTGTCCTTCAATATTTTATTTTGTTTCCAAGTAGACTATTCATATTAGTGAATACTATACAATACATTAAGATAGTGAGTTGTATTTTTTAATTGAAAATTATCTCAATGGAACAAGATCTTTATCATATTCTTCTTATAAGAGAGTTAATTGCTACGTTCTAATAACGCTCAATTATGTACAAGTGATAGATTTTGTCTGTACTTCCATTAGAAGAATGAGTGAAATACATAATGTACTTGGGACACAGTTGGAGGATGGGAATTTCGATATGAAATAACTATGATAAGATCAATACTATCAAAGGGGATTGTCCTCATGGGATATAACATTCCCACATCACAAATATCATGAATCAATTCAATGAACATATAGATTTATATACCTTATATATATCCTCAAAATCAATGTCCATTTTATGATTTTCTACATAGCACATTTTTCAATATTGGGTAGCCTTGATGTGTTGATTAATGGGATTTACCTTTTCACATATTTCATTGACCATTACATTTCCATGGAACTTCTATTATGTAACTTCATACCAACATTTAGGTGTTATATGTCACATCTTATAAATATAGTCATATGGGGTTATTTGTATACTTGAGTTGAAATTAAAGTTGTTAGAGAACAAGTCCCTTTTGATGATTTTAATCCCAATATCATTTGATGTTCATTATTAATTCAATCGACATGTACTCTATTATCTAACTTTTACAATAAAACTAGACATCAGTTTGATGGTTAAAGTCCATACGAATATTCAAATCATTTTTTAGATCATGTTGATACTTTTCCATAACATGTAGGTAAATCATGGATCTCAGTAAGATAAAATTGATAATGGTACTCCATGAAGCAAAACCACTTTATTGAAGTATATTCTTGGAATTAGATTGAGTGATAATTCCTATATAATTTTAATAAGGTGAGAAAATTTTTATGAAGTTCAAAAAAAAAAGCATTTTCATTATATCTAACAAATATCTTCATAATTTCCTTAATAAATTCCACAGTGACATTTCTCCATTTCCATTTAGGTATATATAAAGGTTTTATCAAACCATTAGGCTTTTTCTTTTTTTAACACCATTTTTGGACATACTAGACACATTAATGTACATTTACTGATCTAATTCTTCATATTGTCCAACCAATAGTCTTCTTGGATATTGCGATACATCATTCCGCTCCCAGGGATGATGGAGATTTTTGAGTTAAGTGAATCCTTCTATATATCCCTCATTATCGCAAGATTTCATTTTACATGTTTTTTATCCAAATATTATGAATTCTTCCTCATCAATCATAAACTCCATTGAATTACAATTTTAGATATTTTCCACATTCTTCTTATTTTACACATCATTTCATTGAGAATCCATGGTCTTATCCATTAAGAATAATTAATTAATAATTATATAAATAAATGAAAATTTTCATTCCCATATAAATCTGATGACCATCATTTATTATGTCATAGAAGATTTTATACTTCCAGATTCTAATTATTGATATTGTTGTAGGATTCTTTTCACATTCAGTATCATCCAAATTATTTTCTTTACTATAATGGTAGTTTATTATGTAATAATAATCCATAATGAGATCTAACCAAATTCGCTAATGAAAATTAATCTTCATTTGTGTGAATATATATTTTAGGGTAGTGTGACTAGTATATATCCCAAACTTCTTATCATTGTGATTATGCCTCCAAATTCTATGTTCAGTGATAAAACCCAACATCTCCAGATCTTTTTTTGGTTAATTTCACTCGTGAACAATAAATTTTTAAAAAATGATGATATTAGTTTATTAGTTATTATCATTAGACCTCTTAATCAGTTGTTTGATGAATCGTTCTACCCCCCAAATAGTACCCCACTTTTGGCTAGTGTTTGTACTTTGGTTATGATAAGGTTATTTTTCAACTCACTGAATAAGATTAACATTCATTGGTTAACACAAACATTGCAATATTTCATGTAAAGATTTATAGTGGGTTTTATAATCAACATAATTTCCTCATAAATCATCAATAATACCTACCTAGATCAATGATCCGAAATTTCTCCATTACTGAAGCTGGTACATGCCATTACTCTGTTGTTTTATTCATATAATGGTCCACATATATATCTTTAATGGTGATAACAGCTTCCAATTAAGGTAATAATTCCAACTAGAACTAATATTTATTGTATACTAAATATTGTTGACAACTTTTAAAAGACATATCACAATATTAAAATCCTTCTTATACCCTTCCTAGATTTTATATTATATCACAATATCAACTATAAACACTACTAAAATTTCTCTATGTAATCTCTAAAAACACAATTTATTATGACGATAAAAATAGATTTAGTGTTATAAAATTATAATTGAATAATTATGAACTCATAGAGACTAAACCACATTCTAAAGAAAAATAAGGTAACATATTCATTCTTCACCATTAATTGTTGATATCCCAACCAAAGGACCCCCTTATGGAAAAACATGATCATAGGTATTTGATTGAAAACTCATATAATTGGTGTAACAACCCCCTCCCCATAAGGTGTACATGTCTTGTGCTGGAAATGTGAGAAGAGAGATAATGGCCTCCGAGTCCCACCTCTAGTAGGCCATGGGTTGGCTACTAGCATAGAGGGTATAGTAAACCCACAAATGTGGGGCATTAATCTCCAATAGAAGACATGTTAAAGAGAGAGATAATACATTAACACATTAAATACAACAAAAAAATAAAATAAATGAAATCCCAAGTACATATATTTAATTTCATACAATTCTACTACCACTAAATGGAAAAAACTGCAAGTACCAAAACAAAGTAAAAACAACTGCCACCACAAGCCTAAACAGCTCCTATAACCACAAGCTAGAAGAAACTAACATGATATCCAACCTTCTCCATGTGACCTGAAAAAATATATTATATTGATAGGTTGAGTAAAATAGTATACTCTGTATGATCCTCTTTGAAGCCTCTCAAGAAAAAGTAAAGTGGACATGCTAAAGAATAGTGAAAAGCAAGTGAAACTAACTCATTACCTAAACATGTATACTTAGTTCATAGCCCCAATATGGCTACTCTAACCAAGTATCACATACAAGAGTTTATAATATAAGAAATAATATCAAGGGTTCTCCACTATGCCTTCCTCACTAGTTTGACTCTTTTCCCCAAAGCCGCACATCCTAAGCATCTCTCTCCAAAAGGCATGCTTGTAGACAGCTTGGCGAAGCATCAAAACACAAACCTCTCACAACAAAACCAAAACGTATATGTAATAAAAGTATTCATATATATTCTGAGATCCACCACAACTAAAATAACATGTATCATACCCCCATGATTTATACCTCAATCCATTACATCCCACACGCTGAGTAAAGGTCCTCAAGCCCGGACATCCTATAAACATTACACCTGTAGTAGGCCATAAGAAAATATATCCAGAATATATGTGTGTCAATAACAACAATATATTACATCCCAAAACACACATATATGTGTCAAAAAAAATTTCATAGCATCACATGTAACTACCATGACAAGAGAGCGGGGCTAAAGAGGGTAGTCAACCATTCATCTTGCCACTAGAATTTAATGGAAAACACCACCCCATGGCTCAGAATCTTTAGGATATTTGTTTCCTTAACTAAATTGGTGACGTAGCATATAGAAACATAAAAATTACAGAATATACTATATCTCACAACCACACTATGTGCATACCCATTTCATAGACTCAACAGCAGATAACGCCTCTCAGACTTTCGGCTGCCACATCTATCTATATGTATCCTATAAGGACACAACCATTTGAAGTGTATAATTACATTCATTTATTCCCTTTTTATCATTGTCACTTTATGATCATTAATTATTTAACATTAATTAACTATTAAAAATTTCCTCATTATATTTCATTATCATCACACCCAATGTCCACAGTTTCATTAAATTGAAACATATGCATTGCATCCCAGCAAACTCCAACCCCATGGGATAACATCATTTATTCAAATAATTTATTACCAAAAATATTTCATCCCTATATTCCTAGAATTTATAGAAAAAACATTCTAATCTACTAAACAGAAGGGGATCAACACGGTGATTTGATGAACTACCCATTGTGTCATTTCCGCCTATAGCAAGAGCGTAGACCCATTCTTCCTCAGGAAGACAAACATGGAATGAACGTGGCATACCCAACATGTCATCAACCCTTTTTGAAATTAGGGCAAGAAAACACGATTCCTTTAGTAGTAGTGAAATTAAGGAATATAAACAACCAACAAGAATCAGAAATCATCCAAACATTCACATCCAACCCATTCCATCATCTCTTGTGTCCCCCTCAACACCCACAGGTGTTAACCATTGCATTTATCCACTCTATGAGTCAACTGATTCCAAAACCAATAGGGATCCCTACCCCCATATATCAAAACACAAGTATAAGGAAAAAATAATATCAATTGGGATCTTGGACCTTAAACAAGGAAACCAACCATCAAATACAATGAGCTCTTATAGTTAGAAAAAAACAGGGCCAATAGGATTACTCGAGTTTCCAGAAAAATCATGTCATGGAACGAGTTTGGAATTGTTAAAGGAAGGAACACACATGATTTCCTACTCAGGACATCATAATTAATTATCCTACGTAGAAAAGTCAATAGGGTAGAAAATTTTTCTATCAAACATGGCATCAAAAAGGCCTTCAATACTATGTATTGAGGTTTTATCTGGTAGATTCTTCATAGATTTGGATTTTGTGTGATGTCAATTCATTGGATCAATGCACTTCTCGAGACATCCTACATATCAATTAATGTAAACAGATCTCCGAAATGATACTTTATTTTCTCTAGGTTGTGCGGTAGGGGATCCTCTCTTGGATATTATATTTGATATTGTGGAAGACTACTTAAGCAGACTTATCATTAATATATATGATAATAGAGAAATCCCTATAATCAATGTGGCCATGGGTATCTCTACTTTATCACACTTGTTTTTTTACTAATGATAATGTCATTATTTCATAGGGAGATATAAGGTATATATAGCATCTCAAAAAATATCATTCGCACTATGACAATGTCTAAAGGATGGAAATCAGCGAGAGAAAGTCCTTCATATATTTTTGTAAGAATATACTAGACTCAATTAATGTATGGTTCATACATGTTCTGCTAATATGGGAGTGTTTTATACCCATTAATTTACATGGGGTTCATTTATTCGGGGGAAATACATGAAACTCACATTTTTGAAATTCCTAAAGTCAAATAAGAAGAACACTTTTTTCTTGTAAAGGAAAATCCCTTTCAATGGATGGCCGAATCATCCTTGTCAAGCATGTGGTTACCTAAATTCTAGTATTCTCATTTATGGTTTACATATGGCCTTATTAAATCATCATGAAAATAAATTTAATTTTGGAGAACTTTTTATTGGAGTGGTAGAATAATTTATAGAAATATAATCATCATAATGTGGACCCAATGCTGTTTTCCTCCCATGCTAGGTGGCCTAGAAATTAAAAACCAGTATCTTTTTAATCAAGGTTGGAATTCAAAATTCTTTTGGAGACTTATCAATACAACTTACACCTCCCTGAAATTCCTTAGATGGATATTTCCTAGTTAACTATAGGGGAAACATGTTATATGGAATCCTCAATCTGGTGGGGAGTTTGATTTGTTTTCCATAATATTATGTAGCATTCAACGTTGATGGAAAATTTTTTCTCTTCCTTAATTATTTTTCATGAAAACTATATATTTTTCCATCTCATTGACAATGTTGACCCTGGGGAACACAACATTGATATAAATGAAACTATTAATGAGAAACATGAATAAATAGAGGATCTCTAAGCAGACATTGTTGTCGTAATTGAAATTCAGGACCTCATAAATAAGGCATAAATTCTCATCACAGAAGGGTCACCGAATAAGACAATTGAATCCAAATTATTTTATTGGAACTTTATTCAAATATAAAAGGAATGGATTTGTGTATTTAGAAAAAAAATTTAGGTCCCCATCATGGTTTATGTTAGTCTTGTGGCACTACTACCACAAGGTCATAGTGGATGAAAGTCATCAACATGTTGTCATCTCTCGTTTCTCATAATATGTTCCATGTCATGAACAATGAGTAGATGTTGATCATATATTATTATGTTTCAAAATATTTGCCTCACTATGGGATTTTATTATTAGAGCTTTTGAAGTCAAGAATCCAAAAACAGGTTCTATTATTGTCTTTCTAGGACTCATTCTTAATACTTGGATGTATGATAAGATAAATTCTCTTCTAAGAGTTACTTGTGCTAAAACGCTTCACTATATTTTGTGATCCAATAACACATTAATTCATAGTAGGGGCTGGTTATCAAAATATGATGCAATCTCCTATATATATGTTTTTGTGCAGGAAGCTAGTAGCATAATGAAAGGACAATGTGACACATCAATCGGGGACATTATGGCCCTACAAATACTAAACATCCAATGTGTATTTCCTAATCCCCAAGTCGTGATGGGAATTTTTTGGTCCACACCTTTCACTGGATGGACTAAATGAATCATGGATGAGGTATATCATGGAAACCTTGGACCGGCTAGATTTGGAGTGGTTTTAAGTAACCATAATAGGGAAGTGGTGAAATTGAGTTATGGACCGTGTGGGTATGCAACTTCTTTGGAACTCTAAATGTTGGTGATCATAAACGCATTCCACTAGGTTTACCAATAGAACTAGAAAAATATCTTGATAGATTGTGATTCTACGACCATAATTCAATCCATAAGAATGGTTAGAAACATATTTCATGGAAATCCATAGGAAAGTGGCCAAATGTCTTGATCTGCAATCTATTTTTAATTACATAGTCCCTCACATTTTTTGGGAAGTTAACGACATAGTAGATGGAATTTCTAATAAATCAATCACTAAAGAAGAAGGATAAATATATTATCAGTGTACCTACAAAAATGTTTCCTCTTCTTGATCATGATCAATGTAAAATACCTTCATTTTGTTTGGTGTAATGTACTTTTTTTGATTCAGGAGCCTTATTTATCAATTTTCAACAATGAGATCTCGCAACACCAAGCATAAATCTCTAGGCCTTTACAAGAAGGAGGGTAACTCTGAACCCTATGATGCATTATCATTTTATGAAACATCTAGTTTTTCAATCCATCTAGAATTAACCGATTAATGACATGGGGGTTCCAACTATGGGTAACCTAAAAAACAAGCTATCATAGCTATCAAAATTTTATTAAAGATGATTACTGAATCAATTTAATTAACATAAAATTACAACAACACTAGCAACTATATTCATTTACATGCCTCTTTATCTTTATCAAAATAATTATCGATTCCTTTTTGGCTTTACGTTATTTACCAATTTCCATCAAGAACGAAAATATAAATAAATAAAAAACTAATATCACACTATCTAGAGGGAAATGATATGAGGATTAAGGATATATCACACCAGACCCATGGGAACGAAGAAAGGATTGTGTTTCTTTCACCAGATAACAAGGAGGAATAATAAGGGAGGAAGATATCTCTTCTTTTTTGAATATTTAACAAGCACGAGTTTAAGATACGCTTGATATTCCATTAAAATTTTATTGCATTAAACAACTAGGTTAGACTAAGAAAAATCATTCCAAGACATAAGAAAATTAATATAGGAGTTATAGCCTTTGAATCATCCTTAGAGTCATTAAAACGAGGCTCTAAAAGGTTTTTACGTCAAAGGAAGTTTCAAAGGGAAAAAACTATAGGGATATGGAATCAATGTTCATGAACTAGAAATTTGGAAATGGAGAAAACACTTTTGTTGGAAGGCTGTTGATGGAAACATCCTAATGTTCTGGAAACAGTATTCAATAACTAGACATTTTTTCAATGAAAAAAGTCATTTGTTTGAAAGATTCTGTTGGAAGGCTTTTGTTTGAAATTTCCCACTGTTATAGAAACATTGATCTTGAAATAGAAATTTAGAAAAGAAAAAAATGATAAATTTTTAAGGATGCTATTGTAAATATCCTAATATTATAGAATCACTATTCATGAACTAGAAATATGGAAAAAGAAAAAATGGATATTGTTGGAAGACTGATATTAGAAGGATAATATTGGAAGGTATCTATTAGAAATAGCCCACTGTTCTAGAAACATTGTTCATGAACTAAAAATTTGGAAATGAATAAAATATACTGTTGAATAGATTATATTGGAAATATCCTACTGTTTTGGAAACACTCTTCATGAACTAGAAAATTTTCATAAGAAAAAAGGTTATTGATGGAATGATATTGATGGAAGGCAAATGTTGGATGTATCCTATTATTATTGAAAAACTATTACTAAACATGAAATTTGGAAATGGAAAATCTACTATTGTAAGGATGTTATTGGAAGGATTTTGTTGGAAGTCTACTGTTGGAAATAACCTATTTTCCTAGAAACACTATTCATGAAGTAGAAATTTGGAAAAGTGTTTGGAATAAGTCACATTGACCACCCATAACACCTCTAACACTATAAATTAGAAATATAATGAACCCTAGAGGTATATGAAATTACATTAGATACCTCCCAAAACATTCTCTAACACGAGAATTCAAAACCTATGTAGAAGGAAATTGGGGTCTGAACAACCACCCCGTTAGGTACCCCTCAGGGGAAACCAACCTCCATTGTTTGAAATATGGAACAAAACCTCGACATCCTAGAACACTTTATCCATGAGTTATCACATTTTAAATGCTACACCAACCACAAATATTACACTTCCCCGACACATGGGTCAATGGTTTCATTCTTACATGTCCGGATATTATCTGTATTGGGTGGTAGTGACTCACCCACATGGGTTTAATCTCATTGACATTAATGCATCCGGATTAGAAGTCATGTCCTCCCTTAGACACACATTCAGACACATCACACACATCTAGAGAACATGGGAAAATCATTACATATCCAAAAAAAAGTCAATAATAACCTCATATAAAAGGTAATGTAATGAATGTATAAAAGAAAAACCCAACACAACAGTATAAAGCAGCCCTTTGTACTTGACACACATTTTTGACTCATGCTCCCAAGAACTATCCTCAACACCATTGTGTCACCACAAGACCCAAACCAAGGGAATATAATTCCCACCTAACACCTTCTCCAAACCGTCCTAGATCTCTAATGGTTGCTCCTTGAGGGTCACATTATCACCAACAACGATCTCATTCCAATTGATGATGTGCGAGTTTCTAGGAAGGTAATGACGATGTTGTGATACCAACAAAACACTATGTATCAGGATCATCTGTGGGGGAGGTACTGTTAGATACACCATGACTCCAACATGAGACAATACCTTGATAGGACAAATAAACGGGAGAGAAAGCTTACTCCCAATACCAAACCTTCATTGCCCATGATGAGGAGTAACCTTTAGAAACATGTGATCCCCAAAATCAAACTCAAAAGGTCTCCTCCTATGTTCGGGATATGATTTATAATGATTCCGCAATGTCTTCATCCTCTCATGAGTCACCTAAACCATCTCAGTTGTATTCTAGACTTGTTCCAATATGAGGATTTATGACTCTCTGGTCCCAGTCATGTATAATGGAGGATGAAAATGTCTCACATACAAGGCTTCTAATGGGGGAATAACAATGGTGTAGTGAATACTATTATTTTAAGAGAACTACATAAAGGGTATGTTATTCATCTATGAACCTCCAAAATCCATGATAGAAGATCGTAACATTTATTCAATAGTATGGATTGTCGCACTATCTGACCGCCCATATGTGGATGAAAAGCAGTGTTAAGGCATTGCTGAGAACCAAAATCATGATTCAAACCTCTCCAAAACCTATAGGTAAAACAAGGTTCTCGATTGGAAGTGATAATCCTTGGGAATCTGTGGAGTCTTACCACCACCTCTAGATACTTCCTTAACAAAACATCTACTGAGATCAACACCTTGATTGATATAAAATGAGATGATTTTGTAAAATGGTCCATTACTACCCTAATTGCATCATGTATTCCTGGAGCTCTAGGTAAACTACTAACAAAGTACATTGATATTCTCTCCCATTTCCACTATGGAATATCTAATTTCTGGCGAAATCCACCGAGGATATGGTGCTCAGCCTTGATCATCTGGCAGTCCAAACATTGAGACACAAACTTTGAAACTGCATGCTTCCTCCCAGGCCACCAAAAATGACTACTCAAGGCTCGATACATCTTTATTACCCCAAGACTAACTGTTAAAGGAGAACTATTTAACTCTCTTAGTACCATCTCATGCATCACCAATGGAAAAAATATCCTTCCGTGAAACAACAATAGGTGTATTTCACCCTCAAAACAACAATCATGGGCCTCACCACAAACAACTCGGTCTCGCTAGACCTCCACCCCTAGATCCCCCAACTAGGACTCTTCCACCTACTACATTAGAGATGACTTCACCGTCATCTGAAAAAGATGATCTCTGCCCCCAAATTCTCCCTTATCCAGATGAAACGATGAATGTTCTTACATAACTCTCCACAATCATCGGATTCATGCAATGTATCATTATGTGACTTCATGCTCACTACAAAAGCTATAACATTCATTTTTCTAGGGGTATATGATATTTCAATGTTGCATTCCTGTATGAACACCATCCACCGAACCTACCATAAGTTCAATTCATGCTGGGAGAAAACATACCTCAGAATCTTATGATCAGTGAAAATTACGAAGAACTCTCTAATGAGGTAATGTATCCAAAACGTCGGCGACATCAATATAATTGCATACTCAAGATCATGGGTGGAATAGTTACATTCATGGGGATGTAGCTGCTAAAACACATAAGAATCAAATGATCTATCCTGCATCAGAACATAGCATAAACCCAGATGCAAAGAATCGCAGAAAACATCATACTAAACTACCTCTAATGGAAGACACACAACTGGAGAACATAATATCTTACCCTTTAGATACTCTAAAGATCCATGACACTGATTAGTACGCATGAATTCATGATCCTTCCAAGTCAATGTTTTTAGAGGAGTTGTAACCCAAGAGAAAATCACTACGAACCTCAGGTAGTAGCCTGCAAGACCAAGGAAACATCACACCATTTCGACTGTATTGGGAGATTTCCAAGGCTCAAATACTAACAAATTCGATGGATCCATAGGTACTCATTGCTAAGACTTTACATGAACCATGAAATGGATTTATGGATCCCAAAACTCACACTTCAACAACTTCCCAAACAGCTAATGTTGATGAAGAACTCCCAAAACGACATGTAGATGTTCTCCATGCTCCCTATCAGACATGGAGTATACAAGGATTTCATCAATGAAAACCACCATGAAATTATTTAGGAACTCACAGTACATCTCTTCCATCAATTCAATGGACACAACTAGAGAATTTGTCATACCAAGCGGAATTACAATGAAATCGTAAGGCCCATGATGACAACGAAAAGCAGTCTTCGGGATATCGTCATCCTTCGCACGCATCTGATGATATACTAACTGCATGTGTATCTTTGAGAACCAAATTCAACCCTTTAGTTGGTTGAATAAATCATCAATCCATGGAAGAGGATAGAACTTCTACATTATCAATTTGTTTAAGCGATAATAATTGATACAGAACTGCTAACTACCACCAACATTCATTACGAACAAAAGTAGTGCCCCCAATGATGACACACTCAGATGAAAAAACCCACATTGTAACATAACATCATGCTATATACATATCTCTCGTAAATCAGAAGGGTCCATCCTATATGGTGACATATAGATGGGATATTCTCCTGGTTGTAGCTTGATCCCAAACATGATCCCTCATCAAGGGGGGTAATGCTACAACCTCTTCTAGAAAAAAATTAGGGTACTCTTCTATAACCCATTAGAAACTCAAACTGATGAACCTCTAAAGGGATTATTATCATCTTATACATCATGAACAATAATTATAGAACACACCTATGACCCATTTGAGTGTCTCAGTCTCCAACAAACACAACTGGCTCTCCATCTGAATCATAGAACACCACCATCCTCTTGAAGAAATCCATGATACCATGAACTGAATACAACCAATCCATGCCAAGGATAAAATCAAATGGTCGTATCTCTAAACATTAGAAATTTCCCCAAGAGTGGTGCTTCCCAAAAAGTAGCTGAAAGTCTCTAAATACATTATACAAGTATGCTTGACCTATAATAATAGTAGTCAATGCTAAGGTCACTGGAATCCTATCTACCTTAAGTCCCAAAGCATTCAAAAGGATATGTGATATGAAGGAGTGTGTCAATCCTGAATCAAACATGTCATACACCTTGTATAAAACAAAAAAAGGGTACCTTGTACTATGTATGGGTCGCCAGGAGCTAGAACCTCTAAAGCATGAATCTTATCGCGACCTACTCCATGACCTCTATGAACCACATGAAAACACCCCCACGACTGCACTATACTCTCTGCGGGTGGGGAGCATCACAAGTTTGTCTTCTAATTTCCCCATCATCTCTCTGCTGACCCATAACTAGTGAAACATGTTGTTTCCTCCTTGGCTGAAGCTACATTAATAGAGGAACCTTCAGCGGAATCCCTGGTACAAAATGAATTCTATGAATTTTTGGGTACTCTCTCTACTGATAACCATGCTATATACAGGAAAAAAAGTGAATTATGCCTTGGAATATTCCTTAGATCTTCCACCCCTATAGATTCAGGATGCTAATGGATGGAAATACCCTCGGCTAAACGAACACTATTCTTCCCTAAAAACTAAGAATCCCAGACCAAAACTATTCTTCATGAGGAATCATGATGCCTCCCCTCTTGTGAATATCCAGTTCCACCCAATGTTCTATCAACGACCTCTTCCCTGCAGCGATCAGCTGGCCCAAAATGCTGGACATCATCTTTGTGAACTTGATGAGGATATTGACCTAGAGATATACCTTCAAAAAATCATATAGTTATAGCTACTAATACTGGAAAATGGAAGACTCATCATTAATTAATTAATTGTTTTCCTTTATTAACTTTACATTAAACTATCATATGTTATTCCCATTCAAACACATGCACAAAGAAAAATGATGAATTATCCTTTCCTAGGTAAAAACCATGCAACTAGTACCACCTCATTTAGTAGCCCCTGTAAACATAAAGGTCCATGTATCATATCACAGGGGGGCCTAAAATCCTATGTCTAAGCTAGCTTCAATGTTTACATGACTTGCTAAAAATGACTAATATCATTTCCCAACCAACCCATGCAACCTCACATATTCATAACAAAAAAATCTACACAATCCCTAAACCAAACCTTTAATACCACTATTCCATGCCCCCTTCCCCACAAGGTGTACCCCTCAAGGGCTGACAATGTGAGAAAAGAGATAATGACCCCCATGTCCCGTCTTTAGTAGTCCCCTGGTTTGAAAATATCACTCAGGGTATAGTAAACATACAAATGAGAGGAATTACCCTCTAAGAGAACACTTGAAAAAGTGGGAGATAAGACATACACCAAATAACTCCAACTCAGAAAAATATATATATGAAATCCCATGTACACAAATGTAATGTCATACAAATAAACTAACACTGAACTGAAAAACTACAAGTACAAAAACAATGAAAAAAATAGCAGCAGTGACAATCCCATACAGCTCCTGCAACCCCAAGCTCATAGAAACCATCTTGATCTTCATCTTGATCCATGTGAACTAATAAAATTTTTATATATATAGCATGTATACAGAAGTATACACATTATAATCATCCAAGGAGCCTATCATGCAAAAGTAAAGAGAACATTCTAAAGCACAATGAACAAAATGTGAATCTCAATCGTCACCTAAATAGGTATTATAATTTCCCTATGTATCTATGGATACTCTCACCATGTATCTCATACAATATTATATAATATAATAATGAATGTAAAGGTTACCCCACTATTAGTACCCCACTGGTTTTCTGCTTTTCTTAAATGGAGCACGTCCTAAGAATCTATCTCCAAAAAAGGATTCCATGCAGACTCCTGAGCGAAGTACCACAACATGAACCTTGTGCAATAAAACCACCATTTCCACATTATCAAAGTATCAAGGTAGTTTTTGGGAGACACCACAGATTGTACTTTGTGTGTCATATGTCAGACATTATACCACATGCCATTACAACCCACACACTGAGTAAGGATCCCAAACTCATCACATACTACACAAGTTACACCTACATTATCCCATAGAAATCTATAACTAGAATATATGTGTGTCAATAAAAACAATCCTTTTCATCACTCTACACATATATATGGGGATAACTAATTGATATCCCTACTAAAACAAGTAAATACCAAGAGAAGAGAGTGGGTCCAAAGGTGGTAGTCATCCACACATCCTCCCACTAGAATGTTGTAAAAATCACCCCTAGGGCTCAGAATCCCCAAGGTGTCAGTTTCCCCAACTGAAGGGGTCGAGTATCTTATAGAAACCCAAAAAATGCATAATATAATATATCTACCAACTAAAATATGTGAAGAACATAGTCTTAGACTCAACTGCATCTAACATCTCCAAGACTCCTGGTAGCCACTTCTAAGACTATGTATCCTATAACCACACAACAATTAAATTATCATGATTAGATTCCTTCATTACATATTAATCAGTTGAAATTTATGTTCATTTATTACTTAAACAATAATTAACTATTAGAAATTTATATTTTATATTTCCTTAGAAGCACACCCAAAGTCCACTGTTCCTTTAAATTGGAACCTCATCATTGCATCCCAACAAGGTCCAACCCCATAAGATAACATCATTTATTAAATCATTTATTAACAAAATTATTACATTCCAATATTCCTTAAAATTCTAGAAAAAATATTCTATGCTACTATACAGAAGGTGCCTCAGCACGGTGAGTAGATAAACTGCTCGTCGTGTCTTTTAGGCCTATAAAAAGACCGTATACCCATCCTCCTTCAGGAAGATAAACACTAAAAGATTGTGGCATAACCCATGAATCATCGGCCCATATTTCTAGGATGGTAATAAAAATAGATACCTTGAGTAGTGGGAAATGTAAGGAAGATAAACATCCTACTAGAAACATAAAGCATCCAAACAATCACCTCCAAACTGTTCCACCATCTCCGGTGTCCTCAATTACACTCACATACGTAAATGGCTTCATCTCGCCTCTCTAGTCATCAACTGATGTTGTGAAAACTGAGCCCCGATGACAGCACAAACACCCCTCCTTAAACATGGTCGTTGGGTCAAGGTCCACTAGGTACCACTACTTTCCTCGAAAACATGTCATCCCCACCCTAAGGACCACCCACATTCATGAACTGTTTATCTAACTAATGAATGTCCCCACATGACAACACATGTCCATTCCAGTGTGTTTTGTCATTACTCACACACACCCGAGGAAAAATCCCAGATGGTCACTCATCTTGATCACTACTCTAGGCCAAGCATGCTTAATTATGGAGTTTATATCTGGAAGGCTCTCAAAAAAGAAGGTTCACCTTTTTGACCTAAGGCATATCATTTAATCAATTAACCATTTATCATTTGAGGGTGTTACAATTTCACCTATTCCTTGCGTAGTGGGGAATGTAAGGAAGATAAATGACCAAAAAGAAAGAGAAATGATCCAACCATTCACATCTAACTCTTTCCATCATCTCTGGTGTCCTCCCTGACACCAACATGCATAAACTGATTCATACCACCACTCTTATCATCAACAGTTGATGTGAAAACTAAGCCCTGTTGATCGCATAAACACCGTACATTAAACATGTCCATTAGGTCTTGGTCCCCCCGACACCCCTAGTTTCCCTGCAGACATGTGGTCCCCACCCTAGGGCTCACCCACATGCCTGAACGGTTTATCGGACTAATGAATATTCTCATATGCCAACACATTTTCTTTCTAGTGTTTTTCCTCAATCACACACAACTTGGGAAACATATGAGAAGGTAACCAATCCTAATCACTACTCGAGGACAACCACACATAATTTTGGAGTTCTAATCTATAAGGATCCCAAAAAGGAAGGTGCACCTTTTTGAAACAATTATCATTTAGTCATTTAACCCATTATCATTTGGTGGTGTTATGATCTACCCCCTAGTTTAAAAAGTCTTCATTGTAGGCCCAACATCTCAACCAAGGAAATAAACTACACTTTAGGCTTGGTACCACCTCTGATACCAAATGTGATTATCGAGACTCGTTGACAGCACATACACCCCGCCGAAATCATGGATGTCGGGTTGTGGCCCACCAGTTGCCTCGTAGACATGTGGCCCCCACCCTGTGGCCCAACCACAAGCCTGAAAGGGTCATATTACTAATGATTATCCCTACATGCAAACACATGTCATTTCCAACATGTTTTGTGCTCACTCACACACACCCTTGGAAAGATCCCACAAGGTCACCCATCCCGATCGCTACTCCAGGCCCAGAATGCTTAATTGTGGAGTTCTAATCAGGAAGGCTCCCGAAAAGGAAGGTTCACCCTATTGACATGAGTCATATCATTTTGTCATTTAGCCCATTATCATTTTGGGGTGTTACTGCTTCCACAACAAATAGGCCTCCCTTCTCCCACATATCCCAACATAAGTAGTTGGAAAACAAAAATCATATCAATTAGGTGCTTGGACCTTATGAAAGGAATCCATCCTTTAAAAACAAAGAGTTCTTACAGCTCAAAGCATAAGGCTCTTGGCCTCTAAAAGAAAGAGGGTAACTAAAACACCTAAAAGGCATTAGGTTTTTATCAAAACTCAAGTTCTATAATCCATCTAGAATTAATCGATTTATTATTTCAAAATAAGGGAAACCTTAACAGAATGATATCATAGCTATCAAAAATTTATTAAATATTCTTACAAACTCAATTTTATTAACATAAAATTAGAACAACTAGATTCATATACATTCCTATTTATCATTAGCAAAAAATTTATCAATTAATTTTCACCTTTACCTTCATGACCAATTTCCATCAAGAAAGAAAATATAAAAACGAAAGAATATACATCAAACTATATTTCAAAAAAATATCCAATAACCTACAATTGATATCAATTTATTTATCTGATTAAAATGATTATTATGTCAATTCTATTATGGGCTACTGGTCTAAAATAGGCTGACTCTACATTTTCACATAATAGAATAAAGTAGCATTGAATCCCCTAACTCAAATGATTCTTAATGTTTTTATATGAGAAAAAGCCACATAATGAATTACGATCTACTCCCCCATGAAAATTGTATCCACCCGGGGACGTTGTGGCATGACAACACCTTCAGATAGCCAAGAAATTTAAATTAGAAGTATGCAGATCACATTCCATATCATGGAATGGAGAAACAAGAGGAGAAGGATTAAATAAAACACAAGAACAGAGGTAGATCATACCATTTATAGATGAAGGATAATCCCATGCTAATTTCACCAAAAAGGGGGTGACCATGTAGTAGGAAGAAACTTGTAGGTGAAATAAATCTTAGGATTAAGGTTTGATCCCACCAATACTATGTGAAGAAAGATTTTTTTGAGCATCTCTCACTCGAGAACAAGGGGGAAGAACATGAGAGGAAGATATATCACTCCATTAAAATATTTAATGAAGGATATTTTTAAGATACTCTCGAAAATCCATTAAAATCGAATCACACTAAACCACAGGGTTTGATATTGTAAAATCATCCTAATCCTTAAGAAAATTAATATAGGAGTTATGTACTTTTAATCAACCTTAAAGTCCTTAAAATGAGAATTTAAAATCATTTTATATAAAATGCAATATCAAAGGGGCGAAAAACTATAGAGTTGGAAATAATGTTCATTAAATAGAAATTTGGCAAAGGAAAAATGGATTTTGTTAGAAGGCTATTGCCGGAAAGTGCCTACAATTTAGAAAAAACTATAAATGAACTAGAAATTTGGAGAAGTAAAAAGGTTGTTGTTGGAACGTAACTAGTGGAAGGATGTTGTTGTAAATGGCATACTCTTTTGGAAACACTATTCCTAAATAAAAAATTTTGCAATGGAAGAAATGTTTTTCGTTCAAAGGCTTCAATTCAAAGGATGACGTTAGAAATAACATACTGTTATTCAAACATTGTTCATGAACTAGAATTTTGAAAAGTAAAAAATTTGTTGTTGTAAGGATTCTACTCTTTGTCTTTTATTTATAGGATATTGTTAGAAATTTCCTATAGTCTGGGAAACACACTTCATAAACTAGAAATTTTAAAAATTGTAGGGAATAATTCACCT
The DNA here is from genome assembly GCA_963277665.1 of Viscum album. Lineage (NCBI taxonomy): Eukaryota > Viridiplantae > Streptophyta > Magnoliopsida > Santalales > Viscaceae > Viscum > Viscum album. The sequence goes on along the minus strand of OY728128.1, from coordinate 1,824,329,387 downwards.
TGACCTCCCAAAACACATCTAACACCAAATTTCAGCAATGTAATGGACTTGAGAGGTTTGGGCCATTACAATTGGGTTATGGTTACTTTATCTTTATCATGATTTTTTATGCTCAAGACAATCAATGAATATGTTAATGGATCCATCTTTCTTCTTGAGGAAGATAACAAACACAACACACATTGCAGAACTCAAGTATATAAAAACCTTGACCATATTCACATGTAAGATCATATTCTATTTTCTATCTAAATGGATCCAATATTATATTTATTATATTATATGGTAAGTTAATATAACATATCAAACATGGTTCCACACACTGGTTCCCCAAGTGGGTTGGTCATACAAAATTAAGCACACCTTCTTTTATTCTAGAGGAATTTGACTAGAAACAGGTGTATTATATGAATCATTGTGATAAAATAATTTTTTTATTTATGAAATATAGTATAAAATATAATACATCACTAAACAATTGAAAATAACTAACTAACAAAATCGTAAAATAATCTATAATAGAACAACATCACTTGATGAACAAAAACATGAGAAAATATCAAAATAAATGTATTAAATATGTCATATCCTAGAATTTTTCAATTTTCAAATGAAAAACAAATAAATAAGAACATTGAATATTTTAATAGTTCCCAAATCCTTGTCTGGATCCCTTATCAATGATACACCCAAAATATTCCATCTTTTGGGGGGATCATTCACTAATCCTACACTATAAATAAGATTTTTATTGTGTTACTAGTCAAAAAGCCCAATTAGGGTGAAATTACAACTCATTTGGTCACCAAAAATACAGTATAAAACAATATATATTAAATCATAGTCCACTCATGTGTATAAATAATAAATTAAAAATTTTAACGCAAATAATTTTACATTTTATTAATCAATAATTAACTATAGAGATCATGAGGTTCACAAAGACACTCGTACAACCAATACCTACTCCACCCATGTTAGAGTCTGAACTTTCTCCAAGGGATGTACCATATCAAAAATCCATGTTTAATATTTATCATTTAAATTTATTTCATGAAAAATTGGAATAATAGAAGTATTTTAATATCATGGGCGTAGATCTCCATGTATAGGTCCTAATGTGTATATGGATCCATTGTCTCTATCCCACACCCCAATGTCACATGAGTATTTGGGGCCTCAATCTATCTCCAACACTCTCTAACACATATGGGAATTTAGATCCTCAATCCCTGTCCCACACAAACGTGTTACTTATGGGTATTTGGAGACATAATCCCAATCCCAAAGTCACTAACTCGTATGGCTATTTGGAGCCTCAAAACTTATGAAATACCATGTCATCACATATACCACAATATCATAAAAATCACAATATCATATTCATCAATGATATACATCATTAACCATCTAATAAAAAATTCCCTTTCAAGTTCACATATTCAATTTTTCAAAAAAAACATAATTATTTACTTCAATAATAGTGAGTAATATTATCAATTCACCTTTGACCCCTTTTGTGAACATTTAATTAAATTAAATGTTGACCCTTCAATTTTAAGCCAAAAATCCCTTAATTACCATTAATTAATCAATTCCACAATTCCATCAATTGAAAATCTACACAATACCATTAATTTAAAAATTAGGAAGTCCCACTAATTGAAAAACAATCATAACCATATTAATCAATTTAATGTTCCATTATTCAAAAATTGCATAATCACCCATAACAATTCCCATTTATCAAAGTCAAAATCGGTTCATATTTTCATGGAAAATAAATTAATCAACTCTATGATTCCATTAATTATTTAATAATGTAATTAATTTGATTAAATATTCAATTATAAAATTTTATAATTCAAAAACACATACATTGGAATTAAATACAAAAGTAATTGAATTTTGACCACCTACCTCAATATTGATGATAGACGCTCCCCAACCGAAATCCAAAAAATGAATAAAAACATTCCATTCCACAACAAAGAGGATAATATAGATCCAAAACCTTGATTTAAAATCATGTTGATTTTATAAATTTAAAACTATATATATTTCTATTACAAAAATAAGAAAACATAACTTCAATGGATGATAGAAATCTAATAGATGAAGATGGTATCAATCAAGATAAGAATATCTTTGATTGATAGGTTCATATTCTTCACCTTTGTCCTCATTTTTTCTTGAAAATAATTTAAAATCCATTGGTATTAATAAAAAATCCTCTAAACATGATATATAATGTTTGGTCATGTTAGGTCATATTTTGTTTATGTTTGGCGGTTTAAGAAATTTTAATCTAATTTTTAGATCATTTATTTCCACTCACATAGTTTCCCAGGTAGGGTCACATGGTTTTCCCAATTCATTAATCTAATTATGAGTCTCCACAATGTCAGTTATGTTATATAATAATATGAGGGGACATAATTTGCAAAACTATTTGATCACCCTCTATTTGGCTTCGCATAGTCTGCTGGACTGGGGTCATTGTATGGCCAAACCGTGCACCAACCATGCACTTCCACTCTTAAAAAATTCTCCAATTACACCCCAAAAAATGAAAAAGGAAAACCCAACCAAGATACACTATAAAAGGGTAATAATTGTTGCTATAAAAAATATGATTCATCAATACAATGGTCAAAATCATATATTTCCCCCCCCCATAATATAGATCATTGTTGGGATTTACTCCAATGAACCACAATGATTAAATGTTAAAAATTTTGGGGAACTGATCCCACATATCTACTTCTCTATCTGATGGGTTCTTTTGAAAACTCACATGGTTCTATAATACAATAGTCATCAATATGATTATTCCACACAAAACATTCCCACTATGATCCATCAACCATAACAGAGGGTCCTAAACATTTGCATTGTTCTCAAGCTCAATGTTATCCATATATTTCAATAGAGAATGGTTGGGATGATACCTATGATGTTTTGAAAACATAGAAAGATCATGCATAACACTATACCTTTGTGGAACAACTAATTGGTACACCACTAATCTAATTCTCTATCCCAAGATGAAATGGTCTAATAAACATGGGTGTTATCTATCCCTGACATTAAATCCTTCAGTGACCCAATATGGGAGGCAACCAAAGGAACAAACAATCAACCATTGTAATTTCAAGGGTTGGTAGATGACTATCATCATTTGAATTCTATCCACTTTAGGATTTATACATACAATTCCAAATCAGTTGAACCATCTCAGACATATCTTGTACAAGACATAGTCCCAACAGTTCTATCTAACCATCCTATATCCAACATAGAAGATATCTAGATGAACTACTATAAAGATACTCATATGGATACATTTTTATAGCCTCTTATTATATATTATTATTATAATACTTAATAATTCCATTGTGATTTTCTAATGTCCCAAAAAATCCTTGATAAAACCCTTCAAGCATATCCTCATCACATCTAAAGTAGGTTCTGAATTCCCATATTTCCGTGGGTGGAATTTTACACCTAGAAATACCTATTTAACAAGCACCATTGGCTATCCCTATCATAAGTACAATGTAAAATGGGAGTCATGGCCTAATAATAAACTCCATGGCACCCCATGATGACGGTCTATCATTTGATAATACATGTATCAAAAACTATCACTAAGAATGTATCCAATACTTCAAAATGAGTTCCACCTATTTAAAATGGACAAAAATCTCTCAAATAGATTTATTATTATGAGGTTTAAACGGTAGACCCCCAATAAAATCCATGGTAACATATTCTAACCTACATCTTAGAATAGGAAATGCCTGTAGTAAACCACCAAGTCATTGAAACTCAGCCCTCCCCAGTTGAAAGGTGGAACATCATGTCAGGAACTCTGCTATATCATTTTTCATGCATGGTCTCCAATATTATTATAATATGTCTGGGTAAATTTTGGTCATACCTAGATTCACATCCCACTTTGAGGCATGAAATTAATGCATCAGCTACACCAATGTACTTATAGGAACAAAAAACTAATTCACGAAATAGTTGATCTCGTCATCGTCTATGAACCAGTTAAAAGGCGACTCCACACCTTAAAAGGTTTACCAGATGGTCAATAATTCTTTATAATCATAGTATATTTCCTATATCAGTTGAAAATATATAGACTCCAATCTAACTGAAATGATTGTCATTTTATAATGACCCTACTAAACTATAAACATCAATCTCATTCAGTATGGTCATCGTCATCAATAAAGATCTAGTCTCTTGGATATCCTAAGTATTTGTTTTCTTTCTTGGAGCATTAGGAACACTATTTCCACTACATGACATGTATTCTACCTCAAAATAAAATGACTTTAGATAATCCACCCACTTCCACTAATGGATATTCTAATACCACTTCAAAATGATATACATTAGTCACTTGTGATCAGTATACATAGTTGACTTTTATATGATTAGAAAATCATTCCAGTACATCAAGGAATCAATGACTACATTTAACTAAAGGATGTGTGTAGTGTATATCGATTCTTATGGCCTCTTCTTTGAGGACTTTTATTCCATAACTTGATCTCCATAAATCAGCACTACACCAAGACTAATCTCATAAGCATAAAAAACACCATATACTACACTCCATGATTGAGTAAGACTAGGATGGGTTTTATAGTCATGCGCTTTTGTAATTCCTATAAAAAATATCACATGATTCCAAAAAATCATACATTATCTCATTTTTGGTAAAGTTTTAATGTGATACTTAAAAATATTTAAAGACATGGACAAACCTATAATAATATTTTGACATCCCAAAAACCTGGTGATTTTGAAGTAATTTAGGCGTTATTCCCAAGAAAAAAAATATATGGACCATCTTTAGTCCATGGAAACATATTTCTATTTGATTATGTGACCCAATAAACATTCTTGATCAAATTAAAATGATACAAAAACCCTTTTCATATATTTAATGTTCTAATAATGTAAAATGGATATTGTCATGATATTGGGAATGATCATCACGAGTATTGTATTACACCAACATATCATCCACCAAAACAAACAAAACTCATAAAGGTATAGGTTGATGATTCAGTTCATCGTTTCAATAATCAATTTGATGGAATTAATCAACCATAAGAGTATTAAAATGAAATAAAAAATTCGATACCATCATATAATAAAATCGATGTATTTTTTAAAAAAATGAGATCTAACTAATTATAACTTAATCACGAGTCGATTTAGATAAAACATATTCTCCCCACTACTAATCAAATAGGTCTCCATTACATGAATGTGGATACCAGTTCCTCATAGTTATATTTTACAACATCTAGTAATCAACATAAAAAATCTAGGTACTATCAGATTTCATTGCAAACAAGATAGTTGAAACCCACGGTGGCATACACTAACATTATACTACTTTTCCCTAAAATATTATAGTTAGTCTTTAATCTCTTGATTTTATGTTTGTTCCATTCAATAATATGAAATGTAAATGACCTCTTCCCTAACATGAGTTTTTATTGTTAGTTACAAATATATGTCTCATGATATCCATGATAAATTAATAGAAAATAGGTCATTGAACCTGTCCACTATAGGTGGAATGATTTCATTCATCCCACCCCCATCAACGAGTAATAGTATAGTAGTCTGAGTTGTGGGATCCCATATTTTTTGATGAAATAGCTGTATACGGGACTCTAAGACATCCCAATCCCCATGTTGAATATAACTGTATCCCTTATGAGACGTAAAAGTTACACTATAGTGACAAAAATCCATGTGGGATTTGTACACCATTAACCAAACTATAAACATAATTATATCAAATAATTAAATATATAGAATCTAATGATCCCAAAACAGATGAACTCCCAAACACATGATAGAATATCCTTTGAAAAAAAACATGCATGTCAATCGTACTCAAAATGGGGTAGTAATCACGACAATATTTCTCAAATTAAATATATTACAGGGCACAAAATTCTCATGTTGTTATGATATAATTGAATAATTGGAACTGGTAACACATTTGGAACTACAAATTGAAGAATCTATAATAATTCTAACTCTTATTATTGATCGTCTAAACACAATATCTGTATGTGTAAGCTGTAATGTAAAATTATTTCCTTCCCCTATTCCCTAATATTTTTTCAAAGTACCATGAGATAAACATATATACTGATACATCTGTTCTTTCCAAAAATCACAACTCCTACTGTCTCTACCTATATTACCAGTAGAAATCTAAGTAAAAGAGTGATATCGTCTATATAACCCCCTTCTGATACATTTATTCATTATTGTTTCCCACCCTTAACCATATGTCATAGGTTCATGAAGAAACCATAGAGATAACCGTCCATATTTAAGATCAGAACTCTACTAATGGTCGGGGAAAATTTCAATTAAAGTGACTTATCCTAATGCACTGGAGGATATGCATTCAGGTTAGATACTGAATAATTAATTTTACCCCATTTCCACTATGCTTTCCAAATAATTATTTAATATTCAAATATAAAGGATTCCTTACCCTATAGGGCTTCCCACATTATCATCTACCATAGACCACATATCCACCCATAAAAGCTTTCTTTAATTTCCCCTTATATATGAGTGCATGACTAACCACTTTAGAAAATAGTTTTAGCCGAAAAATAACATTTTATTTAATCTCACATATAATTCACTCATAAAAACTCCTTATCATATCTATATCATCCATTTAATGTTCTATTTAAAAGAAGTTCATGTTAGTAAACTAACCAAAAAAATCCATCACCAATATACTCCACTCAGTCAGCGACATGAACTCAACTTCCCTCACAAATCTCGGTGTCTCTAGACAAAAATCCTCTTAGATGTTCCCAAAAAATCAATCTATATCAGACCATCTATGTCCAGTATTTTCTTGAAAATTCCAAAAAGGTATTGGATAATAATCATAACATATATTCATACATGTTTATCCTTTTATCTGTTTATGTCTCTAAAGTTTCATTTATTGTCTGTATGGTCTCAATACAGAACTCAATTTCCATAATTCCACCCTCTCGTATAAAATAAGTATGTTGTTCTAACTATTACTCCAATGTTGGGTAAAAAAAACTTCTCATGACCTTTTCTTGGTATATCATCATATACAGTTGAACCGTGATAATTTATCCGGGGACTTCTAAACAAATCATTCACTCAACACAATCATTGCATCATGCTACAAGACTATAGGATCATATCCATCCATATACTCCAATCATCCTATAAAAAAGAATCATAATATTTGTATATATATAAAATTTAAAAAAACATCATTGGACACATAAGTCAACCTTGGAAGTTAATATATGATGTTTTCACAAAAACATAACTAGTTATCTTATATTCTATAACAAACTATCAAAACCAAGACTCTATAACTTCACTTAATCATCCATCTTTGAAGTAATGGATCACATAGGGTTAAACACATTCAAAAAAAATTCTCATTAGACACCAATTTTACACATTTCAAATCTTTTTAGAAAATTCAATTCAATATTAGAAAACATTGTGAGTTCAAAATTATTAATTAAATAAATTCTATTTTATTTAAACAACACATTATGAAACCTGATTTTTATGTGTGTGCCTAAAATGATACATGTCACAAAAAGTGATTATGGATAAATTGATGAATGTAGACAGAAATATATTTTTTATTGGTCTATAAGTAAAAGCATAGAAAAATATATAAATAATAATCAAATCACATGATAAGAAAATCACCCAAGTATAAATACCATCCAATTATAAAAAACGAACACCAATAAAAATAATTTCACATTATTACTAGAGTGTTCAATTTTAAATTGGTTATATAATCACATAAATAATCCCTTATAAGAGTCCAAACTTTCAAATTTTTCATGTATGACTATCCCAAATTTTAAAAAATAAAATAGAAACCTAGGCTCTAATATAAATTCTTAATGTTCAGGTGAAGGTTCTACAGACTGGTTCCCCATGACAGTTGGCCGCATAACCTCATGCATAACTACCCATTCAACAAAGGGTTCTGAATAGCGGTGGGATATAATTTAAAAAAGTAGATACAATACCCTCTTTATGAGAGTAATAAAATAGTTGAAATGGAACAAAAATAATGAAATTAAAATAACCTATAACCAAAATCATAATATAATTGATAATAGACCAATATCCCATGATGAACCCTAGTAAGAAAAAAATATTCTATATTAATTTTTATATATATAATTTCGTAGAATATTTCTTATGTTAAATAAAAACCCGATAAATAAATGAGATAAATATTACATGTGGGTCTCGAAACATTATCTATTTCCTCATCCACACTCAATCCCAAATACTCAATCTAATATTGGGATATTTCTTTCATAAAATTCCAAAAAAAATTGAATTACTATACCATTCATGAAATAAGAGTGGGGTGAGACTAGAACATAGTAGGCCACCACCAACGTTATCTAAAACAGTATCAAGAAAAAAGTAGTTCATTTTTCTGTTCAAATAAAAAAACAAAAATACATAAATTAAAATTTTATATCATATCATTATTCATTAGTTAACAAAAGAAACCCCCATTTTCATGATGAAAACCATAATACCAATACTATATTATTCCCTTTCCATAGTTGGAACCTACCCCAATTGATATCACATATAATAGATCCATGTTTTTCATTTATTATTTAACATCATATGCTGACCAAATGAAACCATATTCTAATTCCAATCTAATGGGAATATAATGGCATGTCTAACATCACATGGGTATTTTATATATCCTATCATAGTCCCACACCACAATAACACATGGGTATTTGGAACCTTAGTCCACAACCCATAAAATAATGGCATATATAGTTATTTTGAGCCTTAGACCCTATCCCACACTCACTAACTGATATGGGTATTTGGATCCTCAGTCCCTGAACCACATCCCGAAATCACATATATTAAAATATCAAAATACGACACAAATAAATGTTTAATATATATCCTGATTATGAATAATTAATCATCTCATAAAAATATTCCCATTTTATAGTTCCTTTTTAATTTATAAAAAGATTCATAATTATTTATTTCACGTGCTTAGAAAATATAAAAAATTCATAATTAAACCATTATATCAAAATTTTATCAAATAATTTATTATCCCATAATGGTTTGAAAAAAATAACTTAATTCCCATTAATCTATCAGTTCATGAATTCTATAAATTGACCAATAACACAATCCCATCAATTGACCAATTATTGAGTCCAATTAATTGACAATCATCATAATATCATTAATCAATAAATTTTGTGTCCAATTATTTACAAATATCTTAATCAGAATTACCATGTTCAATTTTTTGATGATCAACTCATTTCATTTTCACATGAAAAATCATTTATCTACACCATTATTCCATAATTTAATTAAATGATTATTTATTTTTATTAAAGATTAAAATTTTAAATGATTCATTTTGACTTCCCAAAAACATAATTTTTTAATTCAATACTATATTAATTGAATTTAGGCTACCAAACTCAAGATCATTGATGGACGCACACCATCGGAAAACCCCTAATTGATGTAGAACAGACAATTTCCCAATGAATCGGGACCTTCATTGAAAATACTGGTGGCCAGGTATGAATAAGGATGCTGCTGGTTTTGTCATGAGATGTTCTACTTGTCAGCAGATGAAATCAGAGCATCACCGACCAGTGGGGATTTTACAACAGTTACCCATTCCGGAGTGGAAGTGGAACGATGTTGCGATGGACCTTGTGACTGGGTTGTCGAGATAGCCTCGGGGAAACGATGATGTTTGGGTTGTCGTCAACATGCTTATAATGGATTCTCACTTCTTTCTGATCAAGGAGACCTTCAGTGTTGATGATCTGAGACGACTTTACATCTGAGAGATCGTTCATCTACATAGAGTTCTGCTCTCTATTGTTTCAGACAGAGATGTGTGCTTTACCTCTTGGTTCTGGCAGGTACTTCAGAAGGCCTTAGGTACACATGTACTTTTGAGTACAGCATACCGTCCCCAGACTGATTGCCAGTCCGAGCGCACGATCCAGGTGCTTGAGGATATGCTCCAAGCTTGCATTCTAGACATTGGCAGTTCTTGGGAGAAGCATATTCCTCTGGTAGAGTTCGCCTACAACAACAGTTTATAGGCGACCATTCAGATGGAACCATACGAGGCTCTGTACGGTAGGTCGTGTCGATCACCCTTATGCTGGCTGGAGGCAGGAGAGGCACCTTTGCTGGGACCTTGTCTTGTTCAGGAGACTTCAGAGCAGATATAGCTGATTTGGATAACGATGGCTACAGTGCAGTGTCAACAAAAGTCTTATAATGATTAGTAGAGATGACCTCTGGAGTTCGAGGATGGTGATAAGGTTTTCCTGCATGTCACACTGAGGTTGGGACACAATAGGATTCAGTGATCGGGTAAGCTTTCACCGCAGTACATTGGCCCGTTTGAGGTTTTGGAGAGAGTGGGGCTGGTTGCCTATCGGTTGTAGCTACCTCAGAGGTATCGAGCCATGCATGACGTCTTCCATGTCTCTCAGCTCTGACGTTACTTTTTAGACTCGTCTCATGTCTTTCAGCCAGAGGAAGTTGAGCTTGAAGTGGATGCATCGTTCAAGGAGCATCCTATCCGGATTGTCGATCGTAGTACAAAGGTTCTCCGCGGGTGGTATGTTCCTCTGGTATGAGTGCTATGGCAGCATGGGCGAGTATAGGACAAGACCTGGGAGAGGGAGGCTGATGTACGATCACAGTGGCCGGAGCTGTTTGGGGTTTCTCCTTCTCCGCCTTGTTAGGGAAATTCAGGGACAAATTTCATTAAAGGAGGAAGTTTGTAAGAACCCAGATCTTCTTTTCAGGTACATTTTTCCTTTTTCTGGAGTTTTTGAGAAAAATGATTTTTCTAGAAATATTTGAAGTACATGCTGTGTAATCCCTTTTTCACTCGAAGTCGTGTGCTGGCCGTGTCCGGGCCACACACATGGTGTGTAAGGGTGAGGTGGAGTCCGGTAAATTCGGAGTACGGAAACTGATGTACACGCCATGTACTGAAGAAGTACACGCCGTGTACTTTCATTTTTTTCATTAAATGGACTGGGGTCATGCCTCATCGTGATATTTTCCTTCTTCTAGGTCTGGTTCGTCCGAGAGCGACCCATATGTCCGAATCTTCAACGAACTCCTGCCTCACCGTCTATTCTCCAATTCGAGCACGGTTAGTTGCGTTGGAATCACAACGGCAAGTTCTTCCATCTTCCTGAGTCTTGTTTCTTGATTCCTCCTCATTTCTATGTTATCATGGGATGAACATTTTTTTTGTTTTATCAAATCTTCATCTTTATAAGGGGAATATGTCGTAGAGGATCATGTATATCGAGCTCCTAGGATAGAGGTAGGTGGTTTGTGCCTTTCCGTAGAATGTTGATGAATATTATGTGCAAATTCCACCAATACCCTTAAACGGGGTATTGCATGTTTCCTGTTTTTCCCTTGCCGTTTTTCTGCATTTCTTGATTCCTTTAGTAGAGGATATTGCTTATGAGTAGAGTAATTTATTTTTGTGCTCAGGTTGCTTTTTCGTGCTTTTTTTTCCTGTTGGGCATTTTTCCAGTTGCCATACCTTGTTGTAGGATAGTGAAATAGTCTTTTTGATATACTGTTGAGCCTTAGTTGATAGCCAAGTAGTTCATGAGGTTTACTTGGGACGATATACACACGCTGAGCATGTTTTTATTTATACTCAGGACTCTGAGAACCTAGAGTCGTAGACCAAAGAGAGAATTGACGGAAGGGCTTCTCCAGAGTGTCTTTTAATTACGATGTTAGACTATAGGGGGAATTGATGTTGAGTGCTTCCCCAGAGAGTCTTTAGATCATCGACACAGGCCACAGGGGGAATCCACATTGAGTGATTCCCCAGAGAGCCTTTAGCACGATACGAGACTATAGGGGGAATTGACGGTGAGTGCTTCCCCAGAGAGTCTTCTTAATTATGTAGCTGATCTAAAGGGGTGAGACTGTGTGTGCCTCTCAGAGGGTTGCTATTACTTGTGGGTTGAACCACAGGTGTTAGGCTGTGAGAGCTACCGAGAGGGTTAACTGTTTCTTATTTTTATGCTGGCTACTTACTTATGTACTTTTCTTGTTAGAAATGTGGATTGTAGCTACTTGTGCTTTCCTATTTACTGCTTCTTGTTTATTTACTACCATGAATTCATTGACTGTTAGGCACAAATCATTGGGTGATTGCCTACTGGGATTGTATCTCACACCCTATTTGGGCCATGCTTTTGGGCCCAAGAAGACTATATTTTTGTAGGTATAGATAAGGGAAAGCGCCCTTCTATATCAGGTTCCTAATTGCACTAGAGCAGGAGAGCAGGGGACTGGGTCATGGCTCGCGATGCTGAGAAGCCTACGTTGTTTTTCTTTTACACTTGTATACAGTTGTATTTTATCACGTTGTTGTGTTTGCTGCTTTCCTTAGATACTTGTACATGTTGCATCATTTTTATAATTGCTATATATCTACTTGTTTCTGCTGTTTGGTTTCAGTTGTTATGTATGTTGTTATTGCTTCCACTCTTGATTGTTGTCTACCATACCATGAATACCTTACTGAATGAGGGCATAGTTTCCCCACCGACTCTCCAAGGCACTCGCTACTAGTCAGTAGCCTCTGGCATTTGGCGAAATGCATTTGAGGTCATGTGGCGAACCAGGTACGGGGCACCAGTGGAGGGGCTCCGGACACAGGTCGTTACACCTATAGACTCATATTTCGTTAGAATTATTACGAGAATTACACTATCCATTTTAAGATTTGGTGTTTTGGGAACATATTGTTATAAAAATATTTTGTTATATCCTTCCCAATCAAAGGAATAATGTTCTTTATTAGACTTTATATTTTTGATATGTTTCTAAAAATTACAAGATTACCCAACAAAATGATAGGCCACCATCATGAGTTTCTATTTTTTTTGAGCGCTAGAAGACTCAAAATATATTTTTATTAGAGTTAATCCCTTATTCATAGACGATTGGAACAGAAGATTCCCAATTTAGGAGTACATTAACAGATATAGAATTCAACCTCAAAATTTTCTTAAATAGTAGATACAGTGAATTCCATTTGATTTCGGTTTTTATTCACAACCTGATCAAACAAACTGATTAAATTAATGATGTTTGGAGTTATTGATCCCATAATTTTTAGAATCTAATTAAAAAATAATAATGATTCTTGTCACATATGTTATTTTAATGGGTTTTCAAATTTAAATCCATTAACATAAAAAATGAAAAAAAATTAAATTATAGGGACTTTAATACATTGGTAACATGCATATAAAATGGAAGCATTGAACTTATAAAAAAAGTTATAAATAAAAATTATATAAAAACATTCAATTACCTATGTTTCAACATAGGTTATACATTGAGATAAAATTATCCATTGGGATCATAGTATATTTTTCTAGTCCTTATCCCCATAAATTAATAGATCATCCTATGATACAGATAATAGAGACCAAATCATTTTACAAATAGTATTTCATGATTTTATATAAATTAATGTCGGAAATATAATCTAAGGAAGGAAAATTTTAGTGTATTTGTGAGAATAGATAAATTATTATAAAATATTAAACAATAATAAAACATCTTTTCTAATCTCTATAATGAGATACTAACTTCCTTTTTAGCTCCTACACCAGCATAAGACAACATGGGAACTATATAGTCAAAAGAAATGATCTAAAAATACATGTAAGCTAATAATAATGAGAATGAATACTAACACATGAGTTAAAAATGATAACATGAAATCATGAAATGAATGGCTTTCTAATAAACATATTAAATATTATCATGTATAACATGGAATCATACGATCCTGGAAAAATAGGAATGTTGGAGAAACATATATAATTTTATAAATATCAGAGAAGGATAATATTTATGACTATATCATATGGTGGATAGTGTAACATAATTTAATATATTGACTTCCAGATCCCACATATAACGTCTCATGAGTCTAAATCATTACCCAATGAATTTGACCAATATCTGGAAACTCCCATCAAAACATGTTCATGCATATGTCTATGACATAAATAATAACGGAAAACACATATGGGTAACCTATGGAAAGAAATACATTAATTAATCATGAAATATGGTGTAACCAAAGTGAGTATCATTATCTCATCCATGGAATAATTGATTTGAATATTTTTTGGACATTTATAAAAGAATATTAAGAATGTATCATGCATTAATAGGAAAAACTGATGTGAAAAAATTACAAATAGCTAGTTAAATAAAAAAATGTTACACTTCATTTATATATTAAGGAAAATCATATATATTATTTAATGGATTTAGTGGAAAATTTATTTCCATAAATTTCACCTAACAACACTCCTAAACCAAATTACATATGGAGGATAAGAGAGATCCCTTACCAAATGTTTGAATGAGTTCATCAATTCTAGTTAATGTCTAATATAATCAAATTTGAATCAGTAATTAATAAATTTATAACATCATCCATATGAATTTTATTTATTATAATTTTAATATTTTCATTTTTGGATGTTTTGATGAGTTATAATGTGAAAGTTCATTATTTTTAGAGTCTTTGTATAAGGGTCACATTGTTAATTAAATTTTTTATAATAATAGAAGTGTTAATTGAATGGGAATGAAATTAAATATGTGAATTGAAATGGCATTCATACACTTATATATTTTTAAATGGTCCCACATATAATTTTTTCCTGACATCATGATGATTACATTGATAAATTGACAAATATATAAGTATTGTTTGTATTGGAGATTTTTCCAACCCACACTAATTAGTAAATTTTAATATTATATTATTTATAAATATTATTAAATGCACAAAATATGTTATAATATACTTACTAATATATTATTTAACAACAATAAAAGTTTTATTACTATCCATGAATGTTGTAATGGAAAAAATGAAACTCATTATCCATGGATATGGTTAACCTTCATAATTTGGAAAATGATTTACATTCATTTAATAAGAGAAGATGAGAAAAATATTTAGACAACATATATTACATTACTAATATAAAAAATCCAATATATAAATCATAATCAAGTTATTATTCTATGATGGATGAATAAGGAGAGTAGAATGTAGAAGATGAAAGGATATAAAAAGAGGTAGTTTGAGAATATTTCTTCTTGAATATCATGTCATTGAAGGACATCCTGAGGAAATTGGTATTTTTTATTTAGTGAGACCAGTAGCACCAATTCATGGTGGTGAGTTGGAACAATAGTGCTTTGTAAATATTGTGGTTAGATCACAACATAAAATCACTGAGTAGAAGGGGTTATATTTATTAGGGGAGGAGAGGTGGGTTTTGGAATTTTACAAAATCTTAAAATATTAACGGACTATTCTAAAGACAAATAATTATAATTTTCCAATAAATTAATAGGTACTAGTATTTTCTACCATATCATATTCCATTTTTTATTATTTATGATATTATAAGATTGTATATTAATTTAATAAAATATTAATCCCATACAATATCGTCCTTGTAAAACTTTTTAATAATAATTACATTGAAATTAAAGTCATCAAGAAAACATGTAACACCGCATGCTTCCACGGTACGCTTCTCTTTGAATAGTACTGCAGCGTGTGTTGTACACAACTTCGTGTTCTAACACACACCACAACCAATCAAACTAGCCGTTATGAATAGTAATACCCACGTTTTCAAATTTTATAAATTTTATCTATCAAAATGGACTTCATTTTTGGATTAGGAATATCGAAATTATCTTAGGGTGAATTTTTGGTATTTTTCTAAAAACATTCAATTTTTGATGAATAGTGAAAAAATACTGAGATATAGTTTAAAAATGAATTTTTATTTAAATAATTATTTATTTTATTTATATTTAATTGAGGTCAAAATAGATACATAATACCGATATATGTTCAATGTAACTCGTTGGAGTTAGTTAAGAATAATTATATATATAAAAAAAAATTATTGAACTTTTCACGGTCTTTTACCCACCACCTAGGAGAATTTGGAAATTCACATAAGACATAATTTTACCGCTTCTATGATGGGAATTTCGAAAATCCAAAAGACACGGTTAATATCAAAGAGTAAAATGTGGTTGAATGAGATGAAAATAATTTTTTTCTGAATAGTAACTTTTTACTTTTATTTACCACAGTTAAAAGTAAATAGGGTAATTAAGGGTAAAAATTATATTAATATAACCCTAACGCATGTCCTAAATTTATTGGAAAAGTTTATCTCGACCAAAAACAACCTTAGGAATAAAATATTATCATTTAGGTCTACTTGGATTAGATTAGGACATTTATTATTATTTAATTCAAAAAAGAGTTAAAAGATATAAAATCAATGTTTAATAACAAAAACATTTTTAATATAGGAATATACATAAGATAAATTCGATTATAAATTTTAAATAGAAAGATAAAAAGTTCTCCTACATAATGGAACTTTATTTATAATTTTTAAACAATAAATAATTAAATTTATTAATGACACAATGGTGATGCAGTAATTACCTAATTAATTAAATATTAAAATAATTGATATTATAAATATCAAAATAAATGTTATTTGAGACCTTTAATGAATTAAAATAATTTTTTAGTTTGTTATTACATATTAGGATTGGTTATATAAATTTTGTTCTTGGTAATAATGTTGTTATGAATTTATCAAAAACAAAATACCGAATAGTGTCAAAATTGACATAAAAGAGTTTTTTAAATAATAATTATATTATTAATTGATATTAAATTCCTAGAAATATAAGGATCAGCCAAAAGACTTATATAAAGATAGGTGTATCATTAATAGACCACTTGGGGGTCTCTTAGAGGTATATAGTATGTTTATTAACTATATAATATAAAAATACAGAGAGACATCGTAAATGTCAAACTATTTAACTAAGAGTTAAATATAAATGATAATTTTAATATAGTGACCCAAACCTATCTAAAATATATTGGTTGAAAGAATTTCGACCCATCCCCTCCTTAACATTTAAATAATCCACATTGGAGCCATTAAAAACCAAATGTGAATTTATTATAAAATAATATTTCTAGCTTTTCCAAAGGTTCCCCTCACCCCTCTAATAAAAAGGTACTCCCCCTTCTCTCTAATTTATACCCTCAAAGCCTTTTGGCTCGGCGAACCCCTGCCCAAATATTCTCTCAACTTCCAAATATTCAACCTAGATGCATTATTTTGATCATAAATCCAAACTATGAAGTCTTTTTGATCAAATAAAAAGTAAGAACATGAAGAAGAGGTATTGTTTTCACAACCCTCTTTCATGTTCTTTTCTTCTTCAACTTCTTATTTCTTTTTTATTTCCATTATTAAATAATAACTCCAGTATATTTTATATACTTTGATATTGTTATAAATATGGTACAATCATATTCAGTATTATATCCATTCTTTGAATGACATGTCACCATACGTGCGTACGTACGTCCTACCGTCTCCACATTGCGGTGTAATTGTTATTCAATACATTATTATTTTGATGGGTATAATAATGATGTGTAATTCATGTAAATAATACATATAAATGATAATTATTCTGTATATATGATATAACATCCAATTATATATTATTTTAATATCAAAAGAATGATATTATCGCTCGTCCATACGTACAGACTACCGTCTCCACGAACACGATGATATTTATTCCTCATCGTATCCATAAAAGTCTAATTCTCATTTTTTGATTAAAAATAATGTTTAAGGACTTGATATCATTATGTATATGAATAATATACATCCTATCCATAAAAAACACGACTTCTGTAACAAAATATATAAAAGAATATGAGTAAGTTAACACCTGAAACGACGATAATACTAAGATATTATTAACAAGGCAATGTTAAAAGATCATATATGACATAATATTAATATATATGATTTTTTTAATAATCCAATAACAATTATTTCACCATTATACAGGAGGCTAAACTACCATCGACCAAGGAAAAAGTACAATGTAAGGGGTTTCTTATCTCACTTTTAATTCCATGAGATTTCCATTGTTCACCACTTATTTATTGCATGTGGTGTGTATACTACCCATGTTTGTATTAATTGTGTAGTATACATTAATTCATGGATATCTAAATCATCATTTTATGATCCTTCTTTCAAGGTTGTATGTTTCGTATGTTACCAATTCAATAAGGGAATTTAAAATTTCAATTTCCACTCATTCAGCTTTATGCATACTTCATTGATTATTTTATTCCATGATAATGGGTGGAATCACTATTAATTTTCTTATATCATAATTTCCACTCCCCTTCTTCGGGATATACTTTTGATACACATAATCACCGCATTTTGAAATACTCAAGTCATCGGTATGAACTTGATAAGAGTAATTTTTACTAAATATCCATTTGTTGAGTTAAACATCCAATTCATTGGTGTTGTTTTTACAAGAATATGTGTGAATGTCCTTTGATTTTTTTACATTTAATATCCAATAATACTGAGTGTATTTATATTTTTAACACATAATTATTTCAATTATGTATCCTTAACCTAAGGATACGGCTTTTATGATAGATTTCATATCAATTTACATTCCATTGAGACTCCGTTGTTGTTATACACCATATCACTTATATATGGTGTATATAATGTACTTTGACATAGTATATCAGGAGTCCCTTTATTATCACGATATTACAATGTTTTTATTACCACAATTATTTGCATTTAAGTGTCTCTATTTTGGTTAGGAATTTTAACTAAAATATCATTTTAAAATGTTTCAAATATTTATTATTCTAAATCATTCTCATTAATATCCATGTTTTAAAAATGTTTTTAAAGATTTATTTATATGTACATTAATGTTTTCAAATCAAAATTCCTTTTAAAAGTTTCAATGTGGTATGGGACACATTGAATCAAAATTCTATTTTAAATGGATTCTTTACAAATAGTGTGACATTTATATATTTTCAAGAAAAAGGGCAATATTTCTCTCAATAGTATGATGATTATTTTAATCTATGTCAATATCCTTCATTACTCTCAATTGAGGTTAATATGATATAATAAAATATTCCGTATTGTATAGAATGAGTTATGTTTGACTGTGGATGTTCTGTTTTTATACCATTCATTGTTTTTGGTTAAACAGTTGACATTTCGTACGCTAGTTTTAATATGAATGTTTATGTTATGTTTTGAACTTTTCATGTGAGGAATGAATTGGACATAGTAAGTGACGGGTGGAGCCCACTATAGCTACTCGATGCATCAGTAGGTATCATGAGACAAGCAAGTGTATTTTCATAAGGCCATGAAAAAATCTTAATTGTAATCTCGGCATGAGGCCTTGACTATGTGGTTTTGATAGTCTGGCATTATGCATTCCATCATTATGAAAGTGGATAGTGATATTGCATGTGGTTATTTTAATAGCATAATAACAATGTGAATAAGTAAATGGAATTATTTCATTTTATCTTTTCCATATTATGATTAAGTTAAAGTTTAAAAGGATATTGTTTTAATTATACATTGCCTTAAATGTTTATGCTTATTTCTGAAAGTTATCGTTATATTGTTATCCTTACTGAGAATCTGATCTCACGCCTTTTAATGTATTATTTTTCCCAGGGTTTGAAGAAGTAATTCCTGAATGACTTTCATGGATAGTATGAGGTGATATGAAGACAAGACGTTGTTCTAGTTTTTTATACTTTATGATGTAATGTAATACGTATGAATATATCTAGTGTTTCCAAGACTACAAAACTAATCAGTCTTTCGAGACATGATCTTTTGTGATCATGAAATTGTTATGTAATATTGCACCGACTCTGGGTAACTGGGGTCGGGGCGTTACAGTTGGTATCATAGGAAGTTTAGTAAAAACCTCAGAAACTAGATTTAGATAAACTCTGATTAAAGTACATAGAACTAAGATGAAATTTGAGGATTAGTATAGAAGAACTTCCTATAATTTGGGTATTGTATAGATTTTGTGAGTTTTCCGAGATATACATCCATGTCTGGATATGAGCAGGTAGAGGCGGCTCTGGAAGAGATGTACCTAGGGGTAAAACCTAAAAACAACACTTTGATCAAGACTCGAACGGGAATTGGTGCATGAAACCGGGTCTTGCTGCACTCTTGGTTACGACACTCTTGGGGGATATGCTTAGAATCAATTAAATTTTCTTTACAAACCGATTTGAAGTATTTTAATATAAGATGAGAATAAATGACCTTGGTTAATCATAACATGTTTCAAATTAATAATATGGTGTCATGATATTATCTAATTGATTTTATGACTACTGTTACTCACACAATGTTTTCTGGTTGTAGTCAATGGCTGGATTCCAAGGAAGTCATAGTAACATTGAGAATGATGTAAAAAGTGGGAACATAGGTGGAAATGAGCCAAAAAATGTAATTTTTATAGGTTTATAAGATATCGTGTTCATTACAAATCATTTTTCCAAAAATATGATCAACAACATATATATTAACCAACTCCCAGACTCAACAAAGAAGATAAAGGTGATGAATGATAAGAGATATAGTAGTGGGGACCATGGAGAGAAGAATCCTAAATTTCCATAATGTTGGAAATGTGGAAGGAGACACCCACGAATGTGTCTCAATGGAACAAAGAAATGATTTACATATGGGAAAGAAGGACATAAAGTGAATAATTACCGAAGAAAAATGAACATTAATATGGAAGAAAATAAAAATGGACCAAGAATCTATTTACAGCCATTTTCTGTAAATGTAGGGGACCTAGCCATTACCCGAGTGAATGCCCTATTCTATAGAATATTTTCTTTCTAAAAGAAGAAGCTATGTGGAAATAAATGGTTGGAGAAATGTTTAAAAGTATTAGTGATTTTTGTAGATGGGACTACTTTGGAATATTTTTCTCTTGTATTTGTAACCCCATAGTTTTCCATGTGAGAATTATATTTGAGAAAGAATTATCTTTTCCCTTGTGAATATAGTTATAAATAACCATTTCGTTTTATATTATCATTGGGTTTGAGGAAATTACAAGTTATTATATTTTGGGATGAATATGAAAGGTATGTGATAACATTTCTGGTTAAAATTATGTTATGGATATTTGGAGGAATTTTTCTCATTTTGGTTTGTTATAAAATATAGTTTTTGAAAAAGGACAACACGAACACTGTATGACAACTTGTCACGTCGGAAAAAGCAATGAGAATCAAACCGACAACCAAAGTGTGATTGTGATATATCACCTACCACTGGACTACGTGAAGTCTTTGGTTAGTGTGACTAATTATTTTTAGTTAAATGATTTTATTGATCAATAATAATTTTATTTGGGTTCTTATGTCTTATCAAATGAATACCATTAGTATAGGAAAATGATTGGGTGATTAAGTGATAAGTTTTATTTTGGAAGATGTTCGCTTTGTTGGGACCAATATATGCCCAAGGAAACTAAAATACTATCGGATTTCATTTGAGGTGTAATGGTGGATTTGTATCTACATTTTTATTGTGGATTAGTAGTGATTTGGGTTATTTATGGAAATGATTGACCTATAATAGATAATATGTGATTAGGATAATAACTTTTAAGTATGTGACTTTAAGAGTAGTTGATGTCATTTAGAAATACAATTTAACATGGAAGACTACACAACCAAATTCTTCTAATTTTTGGGTTTCAATATTAGTTTGGATTATATTGAAGGATTTTAAGGACAATTGTTTATTGAATGGTATTTATTAAACTTTGTGGAATTGTTTGATTAATTTTAGAAATTAAGATTACTGTTTCTTTCTCTAAAGGAATATCCTTTTGGGGATCATTAGATCTTGTACTAACCATTTTGATTTTGATTAATCTCTAAAGAAAAGGTAAATATACAGTTTATCCATTATGGATCACGTGTTTCTATAGATGTTTATTCTAGATCTTCAAGTGTGACCAATTCTTCATGAATAATCATCATTTAAAAAATTGAGTTAGTGGTGGAAAATATATTAAAGAATGAAACTATACTTAAAAAGTATGTATATCTATTTATTTTCATAGTCAATCTCGTAAATGAATTCCTCATCTATATGTAATGTAACGTACAAATATTTTTGTCCGTATACTTTTCCTACTGGGAAACTAAAGACCGTTTGTCCTATCACAGGTTTGTGGCTTTCTTGTTGTAAACTTTCTCCTGATCATGTTTTCTATCCCACTCCATCAGAACTTGACACTTAGTTTATCTAACATATCCATGTTTTCCAACATATAATCCTAGTATGAGTTATCTTGGGTGACCTTTGTACTCCTCTTTATTTCTTTTAAGGTGATTGTTTTATTAAATCTTTTTCCGATGTGGGACTTTCCATTATATACCCAAGACAAATTTTAAAAATTCCGAGGATGAAATTATTTGAAGTAGGGTAGAATTTAACACCCCAAACTTCCACGGTATGCTTCTCTTTGAATAATGTAGTAGCCTATGTTGTACACAACTTCGAATTCTAACACACACCGCAAGCAATCAAACTAGACGTTATGAATAGTAATACCCAATTTTTGAAACATTATAAATTTTATATTTCAAAACGGAATTCATTTTTGGACTCGGAATATCGAAATTATCTTAGGGTGAATTTTTTGTATTTTTCTGAAAACATTCAGTTTTTCAGGAATAGTGAACAAACACTGAGTTATAGTTTAAAATTGAATTTTTATTTAAATAATTATTTATTTTATTTAAATTTAATTAAGGTCAAAATAGATTCATAATACCTATATATGTTCAATTTAATTCATTGGATTTAGTTTAGAATAATTTTAGATATATAAAAATTTTATTGAACTTTTAACCGTCTTTTACCCACCTCCTAGGAGAATTTAGAAATTTACCTAAAACATAATTTTACCTCTTTTGTGAGTGGAATTTTGAAAATCCGAGAGACATGGTTAATAGCAAGTAGTAAAATGTGATTCAATGAGATGAAAATAATTTGTGGTGAATAGTAACCTTATCCTTTTATTTACCACAATTACAAGTAAATAGGGTAATTAAATGTAAAAATTATATTAATATTACCATAAAACATATCCTAATTCTATTGGGCAAGTTTATCTCGACCAAAAACAACTTTAGGAATAAAATATTATCATTTAGGTCTACTTGGATTAGATTTGAACATTTATTATTATTTAATTCAAAGAAGATTTAAACGAGATAAAATCATAGTTTAATAACTCAAACATTTTAAATATAGTGTTATACAAAAGATAAATTCGATTATAAATATTAATTAGAAATATAAAATGATTTCCCACATAATGGTATTTAATTTATAATTTTTAGACATTAAATAATTTAATTTATTTATGACACAATGGTGATGTAGTAATTACATAATTAATGAAAGATTAAAATAATTGATATTATAAATATCAGAATAAATGTAATTTTAGACCTTTTATGAATTCCATTTCCTTTTTTAGGTTCATATTACATATTAGGATTGTTTACATAAATTTTTTTCGAAGTAATATTGCTGTAATGATATTATCAAAAACAAAATACCCAATAGTGTCAAAATTGACATAAAAGAGTTTTGAAAATAAATATCATATTATTAATTGATATTCAATTACTAAAAATATAAGGTTTGGCCAAAAGAATTATATAATGATAGTTTTATCATTAATGGACCAATTGGGGTTCGAATGGAGGTATATAGTATGTTTATTAACTATATAATATAAAAATACAAAGAGACATAGTAAATGTCAAACTATTTAACTGAGAGTTAATATAAATGATAAGGTTAATATTGTGACCCAAACCTGTCTAAAATATATAGGTTAAAATTATTTCGACCCAACCCCCTTAACCTTTAAATAATACACTTTTGAGCCATTATAAACCAAATATGAATTAATTTTATAATAATATTTATTGCTTTTCCAAAGGTGCCCCTCACCCCTCTTATAAAAACGTACTCCCCCTTATCTCTAATTTACACCATCAAAGCCATCTGGCTCGGCCAAACCCTTCCAAAATATTCTCTCAACTTCCCTAAATTAATCCTAGAGGCATTAGTTTGTTTAGAAACCCAACTTAAGGATCCCTTCTGTTCAAATCAATAGGAAGAACCCAAAGAAGAGGTAATGTTTTCACAACCATCTTTCAAGTACATTTCTTCTTCAACATCTTAATTCTTTGTTATTTCCAGTATAGAATAATAGCTCTAGTATCTTTTATATATTGTGATATTATTATGAAAATGGAAAAACCATATTCAGTATTCTATCCATCATTTGAATGACATGTCACCATATGTGCGTACGTACGACCTACCGTCTCCACGTCGTGGTGTAATTGTAATTCAATACATTATTATTTTGATGGGTATAATAATGATGTTTAATTCATGTAAATAATAAGTATAACATGATAATTATTCTGTATGTATGATATACCATCCAATTATATAATATTTTAAAATCAAAAGAATGATATTATCCCTCGTTCATACGTACAGACTAACGTCTCCATGAACGCAATGAGATTCATTCCTCATCGTATCCATACAAGTATAATTATCATTTTATGATTAAATATAATGTTTAAGGACTTTATATCATTATGAATATGAATAAGATACATCCTATCCATAAGAAACACATCTTCTGTAACATAACATATAAAATAATAAGAGTAAGTTAACACCTTTAAACGACGATAAAACTAAGATATTATTAACAAAGCAATGTTAAAATATCATAGATGATATCATATTAATGTATATGATTTTTTTATAATCCAATTAAAATTATTTCCCCATTATACAGGAGGCTAAACTACCCTCGACCGAGGAAAAAGTACAATGTAAGGGGTTTCTTATCTCATTTTTAATTCCATGAGATTTCCAATGTTCAAAACTTATTTATTGCATGTGGTGTGTGCACTACACAAGTTTGTATTCATTATGTAATATACATTAATTCATTGATATCTACATCATCATTTTATGATCCTTCTTTCATAGGTGTATGTTTCATATGTTACCAATTCAATAAGGGTATTTGAAATTTCAATTTCCACTCATTCGGCTTTACACATACTTCATTGATTATTTTACTCCAAGATTATGTGTGGAATCACTATTCATTTTCATATGTCATAATTTCCACTCCCCTTTCTATGGATATACTTTTTATAGACATAATCACTCCATCGATAAAATCTTAAGTCATCGGTATGAATTTGATAAGAGTAAGTTTTACTCAATCTGAATTTTTTGAGTTAAACATCTAATTCATTAGTGTTGTTTTTACAAGAATATGTGTGAATGACCTTTGATTTTTTACACTGAATATCCAATAATATTGAGTGTATTAATATTTTTCACACATAATTATGTCTTTGATTTATCATTAAACTAACGATACTGACATTATGAGATATTTCATCTCAATTTACATTCTACTGAGACTCCTTTGTTGTTATACACCAAATAACTTTTATATGGTGTATATAATGTACTTTGATGTATTATATCATGAATCCCTTTATTCTCATGATATTAACAAGTTTTTATTACCTCAATAATTTGTATTCAAGTGTCTCTCTTTTGGTTAGGAACTCTAACTAAAATATCATTTTAAAATTTTTTATAGATGTATTATTATAAATATTTTCCATTAATGTCCATGTTTTAAAAATGGTTTAAAGGATTTATATATATGGACATTAATGTTTTATAATCAAAATTCCTTTTAAAAGTTTCAAAGTGGTATTGGACACTTTCATTCAAAAATCTATTTTCAATGGCTTCTTGACAAATAGTGTGACTTTTAAATGTTTTCAAGAAAAAAGGGGGATATTTATCTCAATAGTTTGATGATTATTTTAATCTATGTCAATATCCTTCATTATTCTCGATTGAGGTTAATATGATATAATACAATCCTCCATATTGTACCAAATGAGTTATTTTTGACTATGGATGTGCTATTTTATAACATTCATGGTTTGTGAAGTATTGACATTTTTATGCTAGTTTTAATACGAATGTTTATGTTATGTTTCAAACATTTCATATGAGGAATGAATTGGACTTAGTATGTGACGGGTGGAGCCCACTATAGCTTCTCGATTAATCAATAGTACTCATGAGACAAACTAGTGTCTTAGAACAAGGCCTTGAAAAAATCTTATTTGTAGTCTTAGCACGAGGCCTTGACTATGTGGTTATGCTAGTCTGGCATTATGCATTCCATCAATATGAAAGTGGTTATTGATATTGAATGTGGTTATTTGACTAGTATAATATCCATGTGACTAAGTAAATGGAACTATTTCATTTTATGCTTGAAATATTATGCTGAAGTTCATGTTTAGAAGGATTCTGTTTCAGTTATACATTGCCTTTAATGTTTATGCTTATTTATGAAAGATTCCGATATATTTTTATACATACTGAGTATCTGAGATCACCCCTTTCAATGTTTTATTGTTCCCAGGTTGTGAAGAAGTAATTTATGAATGACTTATTGGGATAGTATGATAGTATATGAAGACAAGATGATGTTGTTGTTTTTTTTACTTTATGATGTAATGTAAGACTTATTAATATATCTATTGTTTCCAAGACTACTAAACTAATCGGTCAATCGAGACTTGATCTTTTGTGATCATGCCAATGTTATGTAATAATGCACTGACATTGTGTATCTTGGGTCGGGGTGTTACAATAAAGTCAAATTAGAAAAATATATACATAAAATATTCTAATAATCTAAATAATATGTGGATCACCATAAATATCTGAAATCAAAATCAGTTTAATATTTTTAAAATCATTTATTTGATTTTTTAAATAATTGAATGATTAGTATACCATCACTCTATAAGAAAAGATAATAATTATTTTTTTAGTAGAACTTATTAAAAAATTACCTTGAATAATATAAATGTTTTACATTTCAAAATAACATTTTTTAACAAAAAATTCCTATGGAAAACTCTGTTTATAATATATTATACTTATTTAAAACATAAGTGTGACATGATTGAATTTTTAATAAATATGAATCTATAAAGGTCACAACCTTTTCCAAGTGGCATAACATGTTCATAAATTAGACTCTTGGGTAGTTATGGTCTATGAGTACTCATCTAAATAAATTTGTAATTTTTTATATAATTTTATATTCATTATCAAATTATATTTATTCATATTTTCATGATTTACGATTTATCTATTTTAAAATTTACTAATGTTACTAGTGTTATTAACGAAGAATAAAATGGTACTATTTACTTAATTTAGACCTCCAAATTCCAATTAATGAAAAAAGTTTTCAAATTTTAAACAAATATTCATAAATTTTTTTATTTAAATATTAAACTAGATAAAATAAACAGAAAATGTTTCAACCAAAAATTATTTCTAAAACTATAAAAAATAATACTAAATTCATGTATAAAGGTAAAATTAAATACAAAAATTAGATTATATATAATAAAATTTGTTTGATTATTGTTTCACCCTAATGAATATTGTATTTGAAATTGTAAAATTATTTAAAGGAAAAATATATTTTTATTATTATTATGTTTTCATTAATATTTTAAATAATAAAAAAATTATATAAAATTAAACATAAGATAATATGGAATTGATGTGTTAAAAATAATTATTATGTCAAATATATTTTATAAAAGATTGAAAATTATTTACATTGTTTTATCATATAATGAAATAAAATATTTTTAAATTAAAACATATTTTTGAAGAATAGAATGAGTTTTTATTTTGTGAGAATTAATATATAAATATATATACATTTATGGTTATTATTATTCATTGGAACAAATTAAATTTCTAGGTTATTATTGTGATTTAAAAAATAAATATATTTTAATAGTTTATTGTGCTTTATTTAAGGTTGATGTTTAGTGAAACCAAATATACCAATGAAATAAAATTATTTAATTAGAATTATATTATAAAAAATAGGGTTTGTTTCAACTTATATCAACTCAATTGATTTCATGAGTGTTTATCGGTTTTGTGAACTTATGTATTCCCTAATTCATAACAATTTACCCATGCCTTACTATATAAATAAGAATTTAAATACCCGCTAATATAAAAATGTGGTATTTTATCAAAACACACCTTTCTATTATTTTTAAAAAAAGAATTTTCCCCTATATAGGATGAATACACACAATTTATTATCCATGTACAATATTTAATGATTTTTATGACTATATTTCTTGAAATTATAGCATTATACATATTATTTTTTCACTAAAATATATTATGGATTATACAAAGATATAAGTGGATCTCTTCACATGCTAGTATATAATGATATAAACTATTCTACCTCTTCAAGAGGAGAATAAAATTAAATAATTTAATAATTTTTTTCAATATTCCATCAATCCATTATTTAAAACACTTATTGTGTTTTCCAATATAAATACCACACCATAATTAATATGAAAATAAAATTAGAGTGGTGAAGAAAATATCTATAAAAATAACATCTTCTTCAAGGATTAAGAAATATAGTAATTAAACATTAATTAATTTATGGTGACTTAATAAATTGATGGATTTGTGTTTCATTATAATAATTCTAGATATTTGTAGAAACCCATATGTATATATATTATAATATTACATCGATTTAAGTGAATTATTTTTTAATCTATCATAAAATAAAAATCACAAAGCCCAATGTATTAGTTCCATTTGAGACTATATATATACTAAATATATTTCATTTTGTTCAAGAAATTCCATAAAGGATTTATCATACTATACATTATAAGAATACAACCTCATAAATTTTTTCATAATTTGCAGAAATGAGAAATATGAATGGGTGAGTTTATATTTATTGTAAGAGTAAATGATGAATATCACACATTAGAATAAGATAAGCATGTATTTGAAATAAAATAACTAATTTCTATAAACATAACATTTTTATATATTCTCCAAAAAAACATGTATTAGAAAATAATAATCCAATGATATGAGAATAAATAAGATATATGCTATTTTAACATGATTAAAATGAAATACTTATGAATATGGAAAAAATATAAGCATAAAAAACATAACGTTGTTGATCTGGAATCATATCAAAATGTATTTAATTTAGTGGATCTGAAATCAATTTCCCACCTCTAATTACAACGATTATTAGTAACCAAATCCCTTCCTCCCAAAATTATCTCTTTAGATATAAAAATATATCTAATGAATTTGAGATTTTAAAAATTTTGGGCCCTATTGACACAAAATAAGAAACATTCAAATGTGTTTTATGAGACCATTAAAGTAATCATATTTATATCATCACTAAATTGAACCGTAAAAAATATATACTTTTATTTTAATATTCTATATAATATTTTATAAATAATCTTGACAATAATGGGGATGGTGATGTATGAAAATATCCAAGTGTAAGACAAGGAACCTCAAATAAGGATGATGTAATTTATAATTTATTTGTAATATTATTAGATAAATCACATCTATTATATATATTAATCATATTAAACCGTCATTACATATATTATCTTCCAATCTATCCTTTTCTTTTTAATTTATTCATAGTTTCTTCTCTATCCCTCTTCCCCAATCTACTTTGCCTCCATCATTATATTCCCTTTACACCCGACTCATTCCCCCACAACTCCCTCCCACACAAATCTAGTTCAACCTCACTATTCCTCCCCACAAATAACCTACCCAAATCCTAATTTTACTATAATCCCCATTAAATCATCTAACAGATATTTAACTCCCTACTTCCTTGTCCAGAATAGTACACATCCTCCCCCCCCCCCCGATCCCCATCATCAAGACTCTATAACCCTCTTGGCTTCTTACTTCCCACCATCACATACGTTTCCATCCCCAAAAACATTATCATCCCCACATTTAATTGACCTTATCATCTTTATCAATCCCATATCAACATCAATCATAACTCACTCCCTTTTTTCCATCATAATAATAAAACACATGTGTAACCTTAATTTCATTTATCTTTGATGATTTCCACTATCTAAACTACAATTTTAATATTAATCATTTAAATAGAGTATCCAAAATCTGGAAATAACTCTAATCATGACATCAAATATTTTCCACAATTTATTGAATAACCTCTACATCTCCTTCTTCACATTGATGTTCATACACACTGTCATTTATTATTTCCAATGTTCCTCACGTGGGCTATTATGATTTATATTCCCCCGTTACAATTTTATTTACATGAAGTATAATATTTATAGTTTTTTAACATAATATACATTGAATTATCAAATTCAATGGGTATATGTATTCTTTTAATTTATTCGACAAAATGTATTTAATATTCATCTATTCTGAGGTAATTTTTTATATTCCAAAAAACAAAATTGTTATGTCCCGATGAATAATGGAGATTATAAAATTTTAAATATGTTTATAGAAAAGTATTTTCTCTTCAATATTAATATATTATATATTAATAAAAATATTCTATCTTAGACATATCATGTATCTTCCAAAATGGAAATGAGTCTCTAAAAGCAATTCAGATATACAGTAATTTTATTGGAACCAATATTATTACATATATTTTAATTAATTTTTCATATCATTTTATATTTTTATTTTAACTAAATATTCTATATTTTATATACTATAATTTCATTAATGATAAAATAATTATAACTCATGCTAAAAATTTTAATTTGATGCATTACACTTTGTGAACTGTGACAGATCACATTGTATGTTTACCCTCTAATTTTAGTCATATTATACACATTATTAAGATCAAATAAATACAACCCAACTCGGGTATCCCTCGTCTAATATTTTTTTTGTATCAATTTCATAGCTCATTACTTTTTGTAATTTTATTTATTTGTATTTTTTATTATTCATTTTTATTTAGCATGGTTTTATTTTTATTCTAATTTATTTTTTATCCTATTTTATTGTCTAAATATTCTGATTTTTCAGTAACCGCTTTAACTATTACACTTATAATTTATGTAAATAAAATATATAAGTACTATTGTTAACCATTTCAACATCTCCTTTATTTGATGGATGTTATTTTTCTTAATTTTGTAATCCTATTTTAATTAGTTATTTTATTTTATTTTATTGGCCAGTTTATTCATTCTACAGTATTTGTATTATAATTAAGAATTTATTATTTATAATTTTCATAAGTATTATATTCTATGATCCATTATTAATTTGATTTAATTTTATATCAATATTTTTATATTCAATCTATATTTTCACAATATTATTCTTATATCATAAATCAATAACATTTATGTATTTAAATTTACAGCATCAATATTGTTATGTTTAATAGTGGTTTTATTAATCAATTTCATATATTCACTTTCAACACTCTTGAGATTTCAGTCTACAGACAAAAATAATGATATATTAATCATTTGTTTTCTTCAAGAAATAAAATTTCGACTATCCTCAATAACATCTTTTGTTACCGGGTAAACATTATAGATCAATAATTATCCCTCTAATTTTCCTCTTTTTTGTTTCTTTGATAATTAAAAAACGTGAATACCTATAAATATTCAATTTCATTAATTATAATTTAATATAATTTTGATTAAATTTCTGTTAAAATAAATGATCATTCCAAAAAATATATTTATTATTCGATGGTGGTTAAAAAATAATAGAAGACTCATTATCATGGGATTTTAAAATAATAATAGATCAACAATTTATGATGTATTTTTCATTTCCAACTCATATCAAGAATTATATAGTATTAACATATCATTGACCTGGATAAAATAAACATAATATTATTTGGTATTTTGTTTTTTTGTTTTATATTTTCTATGAAAGGAAGGAATATCCATTTCACTCAACACTATATCATCTTCCATTATCAAGGAAATTTAATTGAATTAAATTATATTATATAAAATTTAGGTTTTATGAATGTTATCTATTTATATTGTATAACATAAAAATATTATGTCATGAATATAATAAATATTCCAATAATAAAAGATACCACATACCAATCCCAATATTTATTGATATCCCTACCATTTATTTTAATATAATGTGAAAACATTCTGAAAAAAAATACATTATATATTTAATTATTTTCCCTAATTTTCATAAATTATTATATTGGATTATAAATGATATTTAAATTTATATCTATTAGTTTTCTAGTTGTGCAATGTTGTTAGTTATTATTAATATATTCCTTTATGTGTCCTATAAAAATTTAGTTTATTTCTCTTTGTAGTTGTATGATTAATTAATAATATTTTTTATATTGATATACCAATATCGAACTAGTCTGTGTTGTTGTTTGGTTAATATAATTATTCATTGTTACAAAATAGTTATTTATCTTTGTTTTGTGTGGTCACATCCTGTACAAGTCTTCAATTACATTAATTTTTATTAATTCACCGTTGTTGTATATATTATGACATCTTGTATATTCATCCTCAGTTATGGAGATGCTTTTATATATAGAAAGGATTTAAAAAATGAACTCGCTAATTCATTTATGTATAAATTTTCATCCAATAATTTTCCATAAATTTTATATCTAAATTATTTTTCTAGTAAAATTATTTTTTATACCAACATTTGATTTCCCAAAATGAGATAATATATGAATCATTTCCCTCATAATAATGAGAACATATGAAATTGTAATTAAAAATAAAAAAGTATATAAAATCCATCAGACATGTTAATTTTTGTAAACTTGGTACAAAAATATAATTTGAAACTATTTATTTAATTACTTATAATCCCTTCATAAAAATTATATGAAAATAAAACATAACATAATATAATCACATTGTACAAAATATATTCCATTATTTCCATAAATATATTTCATAGGGAGGTGTTGTAATTAAGAACTAATTTCTGACACTTAATATTCTTGAATGTATTTTATTACCCCTAAAATTTTATAAATTATTCTATATTCATTTTTCATAAACAATTTAAACAAATATATATGCCACATTTAATAAAATACTACTTATTTTGAATCATTTTATATTTCTATGACCAAGTATTATCAAAATTTTATTCACTTTAGTGCTAAATAGTATATTATAAATAGTTCCTGAAAGTCTTAATGTGTACTTACCCTAACACCAGATGCCTGAAGATAGTGTCATAGTTAATACAATAGAGTAAGGTACAGTGAAAAACATTTGGGAACACCAAAAAGTATAGTAGTATTTGTAGACAAGAAAAAAACATGATTCATATTATACATTTTAAAACAAAAGCATATTTTTTTTATATACCATTATTCAACATACAATATCCTTGTAAATCAATCGTATTAATCATATTGGATTGCAAAAAAATAAAATAATGTCTAAGATCAAATGCTCATTATGTTTTTTTCATGGAGGAATGTATCATTAATTAATAATAATAATAAATATGGAAATAAAAATAACTAATCACACATGACATGTAATCAATAAACAAAAAAAGGTTCATCCTTCGATAAAAAATCTAGAAAACACATGAAAAATAATAAGTATATCATGATAAATAAACAAAAAAACATTTCAATTTCTCAATAACATGACTATAAAAACTATATATGGAATAATAAATATTCCAATTTAACTAATTGAAACAACATTCAATTTAATCTATAAATGTAATTGAAATGCATCTAAGGATAATAACATTCTAAAATCACTTGAAAATTAATAAAAAAATTCTAAATTAAGAAAATTCTTAATTAATAGACATATTGTATTGGAAATATAATGACCTTATCATCAACATAAATACCAAACATAGTTTAAAACTACTTGGTATGAACTAATTAGTTTTTGACAACTGATTTTATTATATCTGACTCATCTTCCTTAAAATTCTACTAATTCATTGAAGAGGAATATATAAATGGTTTCCAACAATGTATGAATGTATAAATCATTACTTTTATCAAATAATAAATTCAATTTAATTGAAAATGATATTATAATTAAACATTTTTATTTATTAATGAATATAGATTTATCAGTATTTCTCTAATTATATAACTAATATTCAACATGGAAGATCGTATGTAAAAATTATATATGGTATAATGAGTAAAAAACACCATGATAAATGTTAAGGATACTTATTTTAAATTTAATGACTAATGATCACACAAATTAAAATAATTAAATGGGATGATAATGACTAAAAAACTAATCAAGTAATTTAATTTCATCATGATTCATGATAAAAATATTCACAAACCATTAAGAAGAAGAATAAGGATAGAATCAATGGAGGATATACATAATTTATTATATGTAAACTAAATGGTTTAGTCATTAATATATATATATATAAATATAACATTAAATATTCTTTTATGATATTATTTATGAAAATATACATTAAATATTTAAATTCATAATAATATTAACTATTTTGAAAAAAGTTTTCACTGAATATTGATTTCAAAAAACATGACATTCCAAATATTATGAAATAAATCATTTTAAAAAATTTATGATTTTAAAATGGTACTGTTTTTTTGAAAAATAAATAATATGTATTGTATAATGAAATTAAATGCGGTTATTTAAGAAATGAGAAAATAATTTCATTTAACTAAAATTTAATATTAAATAATCAGTATTAGGTTGAGACTATGAAATAAACCCTTTTGATGACTATAACATTGAAGTGGGATTTAGAAAATTAATCAATTATTTATATCAACTATTCTTACATATAATATTTTTGAAATATTATATAATATTATAAAAATTATTTATAAACACAATCATATACTATAAACGACTACAAAAGAGAAATGTAACCCCATGAAAAGAAACTGTGTTATAACTATATTTACAACTTGGTAACTCTTATTACAATTCCCATGGATGAAATAATTAAAATTTAAACATAAAAAACAATTAATAGTGACTTCTTAATGACATTTCATTTCATTGTGGTTTTTTATAACCCCTTTAAATGAAAACAGGCTCATAATATTAAAATATGTCGTAGTGAAATTAAATTGAGTCGAAATTCCTTATCTTACAATTGATTTTAGATAAACATTTTTTAACTTAAGTATAGTGGTTTCAATATTTTTTTGACTTATTAAAAACCAAATTAATATTTATCATAAAATATATTATCCTTTTCTAACATGTTATCACCCATTTGTTAACAATATTTCATTTTTTTTATTTTTTTAGTGTTAATATTTTTGATTTCTCATGCAATTTTTGTCATTTAATATTTGTATCATGACCATATTATACATATTTATATTCTAAAAAATTATTTTCATGAATTATTTTCATATTAATAAGAAAATTAAATTTTAAATACATTCATTAATGATGATTTTGAAAAATCATGAATGTTATGGTCATAGAGATGGTAGGCAACATGTATATGAATATAACATCTTCATTTCATAATGATCATAATGGAATAGTGTTAATAAATTTGTGATATTTAATTAATTATAATAATATTATAAATAACATATTATATACTTATATATATTTTATAAAATATGTGATGATGAATAGTGAGACACAACCCTTCGTGATGGTGGTAGTCCACACGTTTTTGAGTGATATTATCATCTTTAGTGTGTGTAAAGGTGTGAAAAAAATTATATATCGTATTTATAAAATTAAAAATATGGAATTAAAATATTAAATATTAAATTTAAATAATATGTTTTTTTATTATTATCTCTATGACTTTCCTGGTAAAGTGTTATTGAAAGATGAATCAATTTACTTTCTGAGGTAGTGGTCCAAGTACAAACATGGGACATTATTGTATCTCCTAATGTATGGTAGATAAACATATATATATGAAATATTTATTACATATATATAATAATATTATAAATCTCATGACTATACCATATCTTCATAATCACAATCAATTATGATTTTTGTTGATAGAGATAGGAATGGCATCGATTTCCAAGGAAATGATCTCCCATAAAGTCGAATGATGATTTCATGCCCCATTTGAAAAAAGTGGAAATTTTTTTAGGTAATTGAAATTTTTTAATATCATAAAAATAAATTAGTGATATTTATTATATTATACCATCATGTTTTAATAATAATTGATGGATTTGGAAAATCACATAAAATTAAAATTCTCATTGAAGAGTGTTAGCTATTCTTCGGGTATCATCCTACATATTTAACTAAAATGGATCCCAAGATCGATTTATGAAAACAATAGGTATTTTATGATGATGGGAGGGATGTTTTGAAGTAATTTTGGAATGTAGTTTCTAAAAACAAATTTATATTATGAAGAAGATCATATAGTGGGTAGCCTTATATATGTCAGGAGAGTGGAACACATGTGTATATTTTATAATATTCAATCATAGCCACGTTTTTATCATGATAAACCCCCAAAAGTATCCATTATCAAAAATAAAATAACTAATTGGAATATAATTCTACTAAATTTTTATTAGAAAATATTTGAGGTTATTTTAAACCATATTCTTTTTATTTTAATCCAATTGTCAGTAAATTTTTTCCTTAACATTAGAAATCAATTTTTACAGTTTTCACAACCCATTTTGGAAAAAAATTATATTGAACTTACTAAAAAATAAATATTATCCTAATTCCAAATATTGAATCAATTTTTTAATTTAAATTCATATTATAGTATGATTTTTAATTTTAAATTAATCTAGCAGACCTAATAAGAATAAAAATTTATAAAGTCAAAATGTTCAAAAGTACACAAAATATTTATAACAATTTATATTATGAAAATGATTGCAATTACATAAATATTTAAAATTGATATATTAGTGAACTAATTTTTCTGTAAATAAAATTACATTAAAATTTCAAACGAAAAAAAATTAAAAATAAATTATGTTTTCAATTAAAAAAATTATTTTATACTATTTATCGAAATATTAATCTTTTAAAAAATATAAAAAAAAATCAAAATCCATTTATTGTAATATTATGGTATCAATTATAAAATATATTTTTTAAAATAATTTATCTAATAATGGAAAATAATATCTTCAATTTGTTTATATAAGAGTTACTATTTCATCAAAGAAAAATATAGTTTTTCAAAAAACATTTCATTTGATTTAAATGAAATATATTTTATTTTTAATTTATAGATGACCATAATATACCTAATTTAGATAGTTAAAATCAAAATCTGAAAAATTCATTGGCTATTTTAAAATAATAGTCTTTATTATAGTTCATTTTGACATAGGTGTGGATGTTTAACAAGTTATCTTAAGGAAATAAAATTAAAAAATATATTTTACATATTTTTTATTCATTGTGATACATGTCACATTAGATTATGAATAAATTATTATTATTTTATAATTTTGAGATGTTATATATCCAAACATTAAGTTAATTTCAATATCCAAACTAAAACATGATCTTGGTGATCATGTTTCTGATATTTTAAAATATTTTTTTTGAAAACCCATGTGATAAAAAATGTTAGTAAAATATAATCTTAATAAGATATAAAATGAAGTACAAAGTTCAAATATAATAACAAATTACATTTTTTCTGTGTTGGAGTACATTATTCGAGAATTAATACATGCATTTAGAATGAAATTGTAAATAATAATAGAGTGTGATTGATGTTTTTGATCATAATAAAGTAAATGGTCAATGGAATGTTAAGGGCCTCAAAAACATAAATTTTTTTATGATTTAAAAGACCCTGTGATTTATCATATATTAATATAACATTATAATAGATTTTTTTTAATTATTTTTCATATATATGAGAATTATTTCAATGTATATGAATATAAGGAAGTATGTTTACTTGACAAATTTATATTTTACAATAACAGTTTCATCATTTCTCGTTGAATTAATAAATTACAATTCATCCATTAATTTCTGAAATAAATATCCATAGATGAATTTTTCATACCTAAAACACTAAAAAACAAATTTAATTTATCTTAATATCCCGAAAAGTGTGATGATTATTTCTCCATGTCATCAACTGTTTTCCAAATCCAATATGGTTATCACAAGTTACAAAAATTAAACTTTAATCAATAAAAGTTAAAGGTAACACCCCTTGTTCTTTATTAATTAGTATTATTAAAATACTGTAAATAATAAAAAATATATTTTATTTTAGATATCATATAGAAAAGTGGTCTGGGAAAAAACATATCATCCATCGTTCGTGGGTTAAAGACCATGAACCTTTCTTGAAACAATGGGTCATCACTTAGCTTATGTGATTTCCTTTTCTAATACCATGTTAATATAACTCCAATAATGTTCTTAAAATTATTATGGAAATCCCCATAATAAAATTAACTATTAAATGACATTTCCCTCAGGGATACAATACATTTTTTCATAAATTAAAATAATCATATTTGAAAATTATTACAATTTCATTATTGATAATATTTACCCAAATGGATATGAATACTATTGAATCTATTTCAATAAAATAAAAATTATTATTTTGTTAATTAGAATTTCTATAAAACATATATTTTCAAACATTTCTCCAAAATTTCTTTAAAATTGGTATAATCATATCTAAAAATTAAAAAAAAATATTTTTAGTAGATTAAATATATTACCAATATAACAATCATACACCCATGTTGGTATCTAGAGCACTCCATTGATTAAATAAATATATAATTCTTATATTTATGGAAATCCATAGATGTTTCAAGATTTTACTTGCTGAAATAAAATTTATAAAATACATATATGATTTTATTAATGAATTAAAGTAAATAAATACTCCCGTTATATTATTTCAATGTAGTTGTCTACATGGTATAATGGTACACTTTCGAAGAGGGAACGAACTTATGTAACTCCGTGGATCCACATATTTAGGGCAACGAAATATAAAAGGATCATTAAGATGAGATTTATTTTATTTCATTATACTCCTTAGTTTTCCTCACTAGTCATTTTCATTTTCCCTTTTATTCCATACGTAAAGCATTTCTTCATTCCATTTTGTCAATTTTCTTGGTATCTCATTCCTCATTTAATAAAGGAATTAAATTTTTCCTTCATTTCTATGTGGTCTCCACCGATTAATCTATTAGTGAACTCGGTCCTTCTATTATTTGGTTATACTTATACATAGATAAGGTATAATCAATTTATCATATTATGAAATAACTAATTAGGGATAATCATGGTATGATTATATCATTTCATAATCCCAAATGGTTAATCATTGTTTGAAAATGTCCCTTTAGAATAAATGTCAGCAAGATTCCTTTAGTTCTATCTGCTAACTAAAAATAAAAAATAAGGTTATTAACACAAATATTTGTGAGGAAACCATATAATCTTTTATAGGATTTCAAAATCATTATACAATTTTATCAATATATTAATAATTAGGTTTCTCCATGTTCATTCATTGTCACCTTCTAATAAAATCCGTAATAATAAATTTTAAATAAAATGTTCATTTTCCAAATAAAACTACATAGTGGTGTCATGAAAAGGCCCCATTAAGGCCTATTTTCATGCACCTAGTGATGATAGCATCAATCCCAATCATCACACATTATATTTATTACCCCCATGTACCTCTCTTCCTGAATTATCCCCTCATGTAGTATATATAAAAAGGATGACTTTCTATGAAAATATACAAAATAACTTCCTTTATATTGATTTCCGGTGTTATTTAACTTATCCAAAAAAACATATCATAGTATTATAATCAATAATGTATGCTTCCATAAATAATGTTCACATGGTTTCTAAAAAACATATTCTTATACCAATAATACTGACCCTAACAACAATATCCTTGATCTAATGTCTACATTATTAAATTTTCATAGGATAAATGGAATAAAATCCTAAAGGACTGAATAGTTTAGTAGTCATGGTATGGTATATCTGTAAAAGAGTCATATAATTCATTTTAAAAATATAACTACTTTTTCAAAATATCTATCTTATATCCACCATATCTCTACAAATCAGACATGATAAATTTATAGAATCACGGTAATATATACAAAAAACGGAGAGCTCAAAATAATTTTAAGTGTTATGTAATGTTAAAGATATCACAAATAAATAATAAAAATCAATAGTTAATGGTAATAATTTAATATATATATCCAACCTAATCAATAAAATTAAAATAAAGTGAATTCATAGACAATAACAATGAGAAAATTTTATGCATAATAATTAATTTGGATATGTAAATAATTTAAAACACATAAAATTTAATCAAAATCATGAACATAAAAATTGTATAAGGAATAATCAATATGGATAAGTAAATAATTTTAAGCACATTACCTTTAATAAAAATCATGAACATAATAATTGGATAAGGAATAATCAATATGGAAAGGTAAAAAACTGAAAATACATGTTATTTAATCAATTTTGTCAAAATAAATGAATTTAGAGAAAATATCACTGTGAAAAATTCATGGACATTAATAATTAATTCGGAATTAATTAAATGATTAATTATTGGATATCAAGTCGTAGGAACATTAAAACTAAACCATTAAGTTATATCCTTAAGATAATTTAAAATGACCTGGTATAAAACCATGTGTTTGACAAATTTATTTTATATTAGCATACTAATTCGCCTAGGGAAACTATTGATTCATTGATTGGATATCTATACCTAGTCACCACCCATGTCTGCATGTCCAAAATATTTAGAAAAATATAATATAATCAATTTCATTAATGAATATTATGCCTCACCCTCAAATATCTATATTGATTAAAGAATGTTGATTTATCAATATTTCGGTAGATATAGAAATACAATTTAATATATTTCACCATATGTACAAATAATAAATATTTTATGAAATAATATTATCCATGAAAAATGAAATGGATGGTTAGTGAATATTTGATGTCTAATAATCTTATGAAAATAAATATATCAACTAAATCCAACGAATAAAAAATAAATCGAAGATATAAATATCAATACTAACCCTACTAAATATAATCATTAAAACACATGGAAAATTATATAGATTGTATCAATAGAGAATTTCCCTCATGGATTATATGTAATATAATGGTTTTCTTTCATTTATGAATAGAAATTACATTATTTATTTTTAATAATATTTTTGAGGAAAATAATTAATTCTTTTTTAAAATAAGTATTCAATGTTGAAAATATTTTTAAAATCCTTTGAAAAAGCTATTAAAATATATGAATTTGTATAATATTTTGAAAAAAAATCATTACAAATAAACATATTTAATTTAAAAGGAAACATCAATTAAATAATGTTCTTGTTGGCATGCTATTCCATACTTGTAACTCATGTAAAAAGGTACATTTCTGTTTCATTATAAAAATAAATCATTATTCCTAAAACAAGAATATGTTATGTTTAATTTTTTTTAAAAAAATACATATCTGTAAATGATTCATTTTTAAGTAATTTTTAAAAGTATAAAAGTATTTTTTAAAATATTATTTTGGAAAAAAAATATAAGAATGAATATTTTAGACTAATGAGATAAATGAATTTATATTTTAATAAAATTATATTATCAATTTATTTAAGTTCCATGTATTTTAAAATTGAAACTATTCTATTAAAATGTCAAAAAAATATGAGAATTATACAATTAAATGGGTTAAAATTTAAAATGATCAAGTAAATTATTCTGACTAAAAATCAAGAAAAAATAAATAGGTACTCATGAAATTACATACAAAGGGGATTTGTAAACATCAAATAATTTTTTTTTTGATATTAAAATATTCCTCACAGAAATTTAATGGAGAGGAATTATATTGCCTCGTACTTCTTATTGGTAGACCATGATTTAAACTCTATTATAGAGGTTTTTAAAAAGTTATTATCTAATTCCAGATCTAATTTAATATTTATAACATCAAATATGTTTCTTTTATATCATATAACCACCTGATGGATAATAATCATGTATTTAATTCATTTTATCTAGTGTTAATTGTGTTATTTTTTCAAAGGTTTTTTTTCATGAATGATATTGTAATTTAATTTATTTTATAGTATTATCATTTCTAGAATAATAATAATATCATAATTTTCATATATATATATATAAATAAAGTATACATTTAAATACTATAATAAAATATGGATATGAAAAATGAAGTACATAGTGAGTATAAAGATGATATGTTGTATGTACACATAAGTAACAATTCCATTTTTAGAGAACATTATAGAAAGGTGGTAAAAATGTAATCTATTTATACAATTATCATAATATCATAAATACCATATTATATAACTATATATACCATCCATGTTGTCTTTTTATTAAATGATATTCACATCTATTCATGAAGGCGGTAGTCCAAAAAAACATGGATGATGTTATCATCTTTAAGAAATTGAAAAGGTAATAATGAAATAGACACATCATATTTATAACTGAATGTGTATTTCATAAATATATTTATAATTTAGTTTATATAAAATATAATTGATAAATATACCTTTAAAATTTTTTATTTTAATTTTCATTGAATGATGAATCACATCGCTTCATGTGGTAGAAGACTTCTATACACATGTGTTACATTATCATATATCATCTACGATAAAAATTATAAATAAATATATATTATATAATTTATATAGTGGCATAATTATATTATAAATTCTTAAGACCATGATGGTATGTTTTCGAATTGTATTAAGGTATTATCATTTGTGGTCAAGGAAATATAAATGTATAAAAATTCATCTCACATGGATTTTTGGGAAATTCATATAGTCTATTGTGTTCATAAAATTAGACTTGAAATTATTCTAAATGTACGTTGTATTTAATTTTTTTTTCTAGATGTAAAGTTCAATTAGACACATCATGGGTCTGAAATGAGAGATGATTGTTTTGATAATGAAAATCAAATTTTATATAAATCCGATATAAAATCTGATAATGCTTTTTTATATTGTATTTCTCAAAACTCATAACGAAGTTGTTAAACATGTGATGAAAAATTGTTGATATTATGTGGTTAAATGATTTAATATAATATTTGAGCTGATTGAGAAAGATTAATGTTGTAGAAAGAACAAGGAGTATACAATTATTCAATTGTAAATTAGGAGATGGTGAAGAAAATTCGCATCATATTCGGGGCCATGAAATAATTATTACAAGTCGTTGAT
Organism: Viscum album; assembly: GCA_963277665.1. NCBI lineage: Eukaryota > Viridiplantae > Streptophyta > Magnoliopsida > Santalales > Viscaceae > Viscum > Viscum album. Next base: position 1,824,285,908 of record OY728128.1, on the reverse strand, counting down.
AGTGAAAGAAGTTTTTTCTGATCTATTCTAGGATCACTCCATCACATTTAGAGTTTGGGAAAAAAATTAATCATACTGAGATAATGATATGGTGTTGGTTTTTAGTCAGACCAAAATATAAAATATATAAATATTCAAATACTGTAGTTGATGTGTTTCTTAATCTGAAAAGAGAATGTATTTAATTATTAATAGGTCATTATAATTAGATTCAGAACAAAAAAAGTTTAATGTAAAATTTGTTGATACTTATCCATCTGATTTGGTATACCATCTTAATAAATAGAGGAGTATATCTATTCATCTGGAGATTTTGGGGACGATGATAATGAAAATAAGATGAATTTTATAGAGGAAATTTAAAAAAAACTCAAATACTAATAATAAAATAATTCAACCATTTCACATCATGATTACATGTGTATTGAGTTGTGTTAAAAAAATTAAGAATTTTTTTCCATGTGGGTAAAGATAAATAATGAATAAGAATATATTTAAATTTTTATTCTTAGAAATGAGAAATATCACTATGATAATCAGAATTGGAATTAGGCTGATGTTTTTCTTGAATATGGGTCAGGAGATACATATGATTTTTCATGTTTGATATTGATGTTTGAAGAATATGATTTACTTTTTTTTCATCAGTTTTCTGTATATAATTGGAAAAATTGTATTGAAATATGATGACCAAAATTTGTAATCAAATTGATGTATGTTATATAAGTCTGTGGAAGGATGAAGTTATTAGATGAATCAATACGAGTAGATATGAAATAATGATTTCATAAATGATTCTATAAATCAAGGGAAATATATATTCAGGAAATTTGGCTGAGCATGAAATAATTTCATAAAACCTCCCAAAAAACTTTTGGGTAGAAAATAATAAGATATGTAGTTTTTAAATTCATGGAACAAGTACTATAGGGAGGGAATATTTGAATTAATATGTATAAGGAGAGACAATATTGAGTTTTCTTGAATATGTTTATAGATAGAAAAATAGTAAAGAGATATGATCGTATTCACCTTGTCATCATAATTATCTAAATAATCAAATCGGGGGAATCAAATTGGTATTTAGGGATTAATGAAAAAGTATTATTTAATTGTTTCATTGGTATTTATATAGAGATTTTTTATTGATTTGTTTTTAATATTAAAATTGGATATGGAAATTTGGATGAGTATAGTTACAAATTCCACAATGCTATTACCATATTCTACGTATGAATGTGAATAATTTTGTTTGAAATATTATATTCATGGAAATTGATCAAGAAGAACCGTAACATGTTTTTTAATGAATATTTTGTAGAAAATTTCATGTCATTTGAGTCGCATTAACATGAATATTAATCTTAGTTCTTCCCAAGTGTAAGGACAAATACTTCTCATTTTATTACAAATAAAATATTTATTCTATTAGATTGTGTGGTATTGGACTATCTCCAAACCATACCAAGGATGTAACTTCTCTTACTCTGTATTTAATGTTGTAATTATTTATGTTCTTATGGATGTTTTATTGGGTAGTTTTTATAAGGGAATAGAATCCTAAACAGGATTAATATGTTAATTTATAAGTAAGAAAATGGAAATAAAAAAGATATCACTGACTCTATACTCCCCCATTTAGTTTTAAAACTATCTTGATTAGGAAATTAAATTTTTTATAATATCAATGACCACTTAGTTTATTCATTGCTAAATTTTTAGAGAAAATATAAAAATGATTATAAATTGTATCATTAGTAAAGGTAGTCAAGTATTTGACTATATTAATTCTCTTATAAATAATAATATATAATATATATATATCTTCAGTTTGTTTGATATTATGTTCTTGAAGTTATAATAGAAGTGTTTCCTCATATTAATTATAATGTTAATCTTACATCTACTTCTAAACATAATCATGAAAATGATGGAAGGGCTAATAATTATTTACCCACATCACTTTATAAAAGTTAAATTTTAAGGGTGTTGTAGTTTCAACATCAAAAGATATATGGGATAATATATAAAACATATACAAAGGATATACAAATCTATAGAATTCAGAATATTCTTCCTAGAGGCTAAAGTATAAATATTTAAAAGTAGGTGTGTATGAATCTGTTTGGGAATTACTAACTATGGGTACTATCACTGTCATCACTGTTAGATGTCATGGTGAAAAGTTAGAATAATCTATATTTGTTTAAAATATCATGATAATGATTACATGAAAATGTATTCCAATGTATAATCAATGGGTTATAAGAATCATGAAACACTATCAATGGATGATTTCCATAGAAATCTCACCCCATGTGAAATGAGAATGGAGAAAGAAATAATTTGAAAGAAAAAATTTATAGTGTAATTAATTTAAAGGCTACCATTAACAAGAATTCAATGAAGATTCTTACTTAAGGTTAATCTGGTGACTCTGATTATAGAAATGTGGTATTTAAAAAACATGAGGGTTTTTTATCCCTATTTACTTAAAAAGTGAAATGACATATAGGTACATATAAAGTGAAACGTCATAATAAATTATTTGAATATGAGGCCACTGAGAACATTAATGATAATTTTCCAAAATGAAATAAATATGAGGATGATGAATAAAATGAAATAAGTAAGAGAATATCATTGAAGAAAATCGGTGATAAGGAAAATTCATTTTCAAAAGGGAACTATAAAAAGTTTTCCAATTAAAAATGAATATGTTTATTTTATAATGATGATGACGATTATGCTAGGGAATATAAATCTAATATTTATTTTGAGAATGTTGTGTTTAATATTTTTGCAATAGTTAATAATCAAGAGTTCAAAAGCATTAGTTCTAATGTATAAGAAAATTGATTAGATTGTTATTAGAATAACAATTTTAAAAATTCCAAGGAAATATTGAAAAAAAGAGAATGAAATGAAGATGTCGAAAATTTAAAATTATTCAATAAACACTAAATAATGTTTTACTAATGATAGATATAAGGTGGTTAAATAAATTTATGAATTTAAGAATCCTCTTGAGGAATTAAATAATTTTAATGAATATATTGAAGTAAAAATAATTTAAAAATTAAAGTAGTGTTGATTCAATAAGGATATATTATGACTTCTATATTCCTTATGGTTTTATGTTTTGAAAATCACAAACACTTTTTCTAAGTTTTAAATATTTTTATGTTTTGTAACTTTATTTAGATCCGGAATTGTCACTTCGATATTATTACAGATATATCATTATTTTTTACGATTCTGTTAGACTTACAGATCTGTCATACCGATTTTCAATACTGAATACGATGTATATATGATACCGATTTTCATTACCGATTCTGGTTTATATGTGATGCCAATTTTGATTAATGATTCCGTTGTATATATGATTCTAATTTTCAATGCCGATTCTAGTTTATATTTGATGTCGATTATCAATACCAAATCTGGTGTATATACGATTCCGATTTTCAATACCGATTTCGGTGTATATGCGATGCCGATTTTCAATACTAAATCCGGTGTATATATGATGACTATTTTCAATATCGATTCCGATGTATATGTGATGACGATTTTTAATACCGATTCTGGTGTATATATGTTACTGATCTTCATGATATCAAATCTGGTGTATATGTGACCTTGATTTTTTGATTTCGTTTTCTTGATAATGTTATTTCTAATAATCTGTTTTCCGGATTTCTTAAGATTATGTTTTATTGATAATTTTATAGTTGTTTAAATTTACCATTCAAATGATATCAGACTCTATGTTCTCTTATACATAACATCATTTTTATTACTTAAAATGATATCGTAAAAATATGTCATAAACTAACCGTTGAATGTTAGCCACATGTCCATGTCCCTCTGAAATTTAAGGAAAATATGACTGTTAGAGAGGAGCTAACCATTGCGAAGTCATTTCTTATAAATACAAGCTCATCTGAACGAGAAAAGGACTGAACATTGAACATGCTTGTGAGGTTATTTCTATAGAGATAGGCTCTTACAAATCTCAGTTCATCATTTGGATGTAGAGAACAACTTGTTCATGCATGGACAACTTGTTTAGACTTACTTAGTGCAGACTCTGATCGTGCTGATCGTGGGCTTCCGGGTTTGGAAGATAGTGGTTCTGATTTCCTTCTAAATCAGGGCTTGCGGGGATTACCAGACATATAGCGATCTTCGGATTGATGTCTTAGCTGGGTTTGGGTAAGACATACTTTCTTGAAAGTATAAATAAAGTAACCTTTATCAAAGGATATTGGATACCCTTCACTTTGGTTAAAAGAACCCCCTTGTTACTTGATTCCTATTTCACGTTGTTTTAATTCTGCTGTATTTGAAACTTTGTTAATGTTGGAAAGTATAAACTTATTATACTTTTTAATTCCTTAAATCTGATTATATTACAGATTCTATACGATTTAAGGTAGAATATTTCTTTTATAAAAATAGAAAAGGTTTCTTTAAGAGGTCTTGTGAATTTTTGTTTAACCTCATTAATAATAAATTTAAAGATTCCAAAGAAATTTTTAAAGTATAAAATTCACCCACCTCTTGTATTTGTGCATCTCATTTTTAAATATTCAATCCTACAATTGGTATTATAGGAAGTTTCTGGAATAATTATATTCATATATATGTTTTCTTTCTCAATGTTCTCCTTTCTAATGTTCTTCACATTTGTTTTTAAACATTTACTACTAATATGTTTTGTGGAATGAAATATCCTTATAGTATGGTAGGCATTCATGTTGGATCTCTAGATAATATCAATCCTACTAGACCACTGATCTTCGATGGAAATGATTATGTGTACTAGAGAGATAGAATGAAGAAGATTGTGATAAACACATGTGTAGAGAACTACATTATGTTAACTAGAGATTATAAGATTTCTGTTAAGGAACTGAGAAACATTACTAATCCAGAAAAGGTGGAATATCATCTGAACATTAAGGTACATAATACATTGATATATTCCATGACTAGAAACATTTTTAGCCAGATTTAATCCTATGAAGCTGAAAATAATATTTGGAATAAGCTTGAGGTAACTCACTTCAGAACTTCCAAATTCATTGAAACAAGAAGAGCAATGCTCAGGACTGGGTATCATGGTTTCACCTTTCCTTATGGAGAACATGTATGTAAGGTACAAAAAAGATTCAAAACTATCATAAATGGCTTACAATCAATGGGTGAGAACGTTTTTGATGAAGAATCTATTTTAGACAATATTATTGACATCATGCTTAAGGAATGTGAATCCAAGAAAACAACAATAGTTGTGAATAGGAAAGTTACTCAGATTTATCGTGAAGAATTGTTTTCAAATCTTCTTCAACATGAATTCAAAATGAAGAGAAATGCTGATAATATTATGTATAATAATGGAAATGGAAGTGTTGATTTTACAACTACTTCAAATCATATGAAAGACAACACTCCATATATAATTACAATATCTAAAGCTATGAGGGTTTTTGTTCAATAAGAATATAGTGAAAGTAACACTTTAGAAAATGAGCTAGCCAATCTTGCTCGGAAGATGAACAAGATTGTTGGATAGAAGAAATTTCAATATAGATACAAGAAAAAAGTTGGAAAAGTATATAAAGATGGAGAAATAACATAATATGAATGTAGAAGAACTGGTCATATCAAACCTGATTTTCCCTTTCCTAAGAAGAAAGACATGAAAGACAATAATTCTGAATGAAACAAGAAGTAGTTGTACAGATAAAAGCATAAGAATGTCTTGAAAGACAATGAAAGTTGGAGTTATAGTGGTTGTGATTGTCACGACCCGTCCTTGGGGCCCGTGCCGTGACTACCCCAAACCCGCCTTCCACAGTCCAGGGGCTGGCGACTAGCACCAAAGGCGTAAACCCCGATAACTGGGAAGGCATTGCCTTTATAAAAGAAAACAATCACCATAGAGTAAGCACGCGGAAAAATTAAACACTAAGTACAAGAGAAGTGCTGAAAAATAAATGGGCCAGAATACAAACCCAAAAGAAAGTACAACTACAAATGAACGAAAGTACAACAGAAAAAGGCAACAGCTGGAAGAAGGAAGCAGCTCCTGGGTCGTCCTCCTCGGATCCTACCTGAAGGGTAGGTATAGATAGCGCAGCTCCTGGATTGTCCGCCAAGGATCCTACCACCTCCGTGTGTCGTCTCGTCGTGAATTCCTCCTCCAGATACTGACTCGTCGTGTGGTCCACCTCCGGGTACCGTCCAGTCCTTGAACACTCGGCCTCTGTCAGCACTGCCCGTCGTCTTCAACCAACACAACGAGGTGCAGGCATAGCCCGTGCAGGGGTGAGTATAACGATACTCAGTAGGGACCCTGAGACCATAAAGGTCTCTCTAAATCCAACAAGGATAACCACAAAGAAGATCTCAATAAATAACCTCTACTTAGGTATATACCCATACATATACCTAAGTTATCAAGTAACCCATCTCAATCATGAGGAAACACAAGGATCATGAAATGAATGGATAACCACTACCCAGGTATATGCCCATACATATACCTTAGTTATCAAGTGACCCATCTCAATCATGAGGTAACACAAAGTTCAAAAGTCTCAGCTTAAACCAGGATTTTCATTATCGAACCTGTAACTGCTGAAGAGCTCTGTCTCTGGACTGTACAGTGGTCCTGTCACGACTCCGAGGTACTGCTCACTAACCTAAGACTGCTGAGGTACTCCTCCTGTTGAGTACCACGGGCCAGCCACCCAAACACAGTAGTGCTTCCCGCCGAGGTATGTCACCCAAACACAGCAGTGCACACCCCCTAGTAGCCTACTGAGGTACTCTCCGGACGAGTACCACAGGTCTACACTGTCACACAGGTAGTGCTCCGTCCGCCATGGGTCTGCACCCAAACAAGGTAGTGCTCCGTCCACTGGGCTAGTCGACTCACTCCAAGTCGAGTCGGTCAAGTAGTCGTTAGGTATCAGTCGGCTACACGGTCTTCGTACTCCGCACGCTCGTCTCTGGGAGGATCCGCTCCATGAGCTACAGGTCGATACTCCAAGTATCTCAAAGTCCCACGAAGAAGTATCTCAAAGGACCGCCTCGCCATAGGGGTCTCAACGCAACAGACATTGCGTCAATCAGACTCCCGGTCTGTGAGTTACTAGCCTTTTCATCCCAGGGGCCCGGTTGGTTTCGTGAGCAAACCAATCCCGGCCGTATCACAACTGTACCCCGAACTCTCATAGGGTATACTCATTGGGACCGTTTCTCAACGTGATCAACAACGCTGCTGACGGTTCGTCAAACGGACGTCCTGTCTGAAATATATCATCTTTTCCGTTCCAGGGGCCCGGTTGGATTTCGGGTGTGATCCAACCCAGCCACTATCCAACTATATCCAAAACTCGGGTGAAGTATGCCAAAAGTTCCGTCTCATCAAGAGGAAAACAACGAGACAGACGGTGCGTCAATCGGACGCCTAGTCTGTGAGTTATTGGCTTTTTTGTTCTAGGGGCCCGGTTGGTTTCGTGAGCGAACCAACCCGACCGCACTCCGACGACATCCAAACCTCGAGCGGAGTAAGCCAAAAGATCCGACTCACTTAGAGGAATTCAACAAAGTCGATGGCACGTCATTCGGACGTCCGGAACTCAAGTTACGAGCGTTTCCGCTCCGAGGGCCCGGTTGGTTTCGTGTACGAACCAACCCAGCCGAACCCAAAGTTCTCCGAAAACTTGATTGTAATATACCGAAATGACCAACTCGATCCAAGGATCGTGTTTCCGCTGACGGCGCGTCAATCGGAGGTCTACAGCTTAAGATATGGGCATTTTGACCGAAAGTTGTCTGAAAACAGGGGTCTAGGCCCGGGCCGCCCCGGCTCGACCCCCCCTGGGTCAGCCGACCGGGTCGACCCGGACCGGGTCCGACCCGGCTGGGCCCGGCCCATCCCGGCCCGGCTCGGTCCGACTCGGTCCGGCCTGACCGGCCGGCCGCGGCTCGGCCAGCGTGGCCGAGCCGATTCGCGGTGCGGGGTGCGCGACTCCCCCGCCCACAGATAATTGAGGCCGGTGGCGGATCCGCCGCGCCGAGGTGGCGCACCACCGCCTCCTTCCGCGGACCACCGGACGCACTCCGGTGGTCCGTTCCTCCAGCCGTCTTCACCTATGGTCCCCCCGGGACCCCACCTTCACTGCGAAGGGATTCAAACGCCAAAACGGTCTGCTTCGTCGTCCCCCGTCAATCCGCATGTCAAAACGAAAAGTGTCGTCTTTGTAGTTTTCCAGTGCGACCCGATGGCGCTGCACCCCTTCTCCACGGCCCGACTCTGACCGTGGTTCTTTGGTTTTCTTCGACGCGGCGTGACGGCATTGCGTTCTTAAACATCCTTCTACGATGCGGCGCGACGACGTCGCGTAATACTTGCCGTGTGATTCCTGCGTGGTGCGACGACACCTCGCCTTTCCGTTCCATCCACAAAGAATCAAACATGAACATAGGAGGGGGTTTCGGCCGGGTTTGTGCGGTCCGACCCCCCTCTCGTTAAACGATATCATCTAGTCGAAAATCCACGATAATCGATAAACTAGATTCATGAACGGAAAATAATTAAATAAAATAATCCCCTACCTCGGTTCAGGAACGGTGTTCGTCAACGGGCCGCGGAAGACGCACGTCGCGGAGGTCGGGCGTCGCGGAAAAAGAACGTCGACGTCGCGAAGTGAGGATTCGAAGTCGTTGACGGCGATTTCATCGTGGAAAACCTTCGTGGAAGAGACGATGCGGAAGAAGAACTTCGCGTCGCGGATACGGAATCGTGGATGAACCGTGTTCTTCGGCGAAGAAGATCTTCATTGAAGAACGGTGTTCTTCGCGTTCTTCATCGAGGTTGAAGAAGAAGAAGACTGCTTCCCCAATCCTCTCAAGGTTTCAAAACTCTAACAATAATAAAATAAGACCATGTCTTATTTTATTAACACAACCTAAGCATTTGAATTTCAAGAGTTTGAAAATTCAAAACCCACATTTAACTCACATACGTTATTAACTTAAGATGTAATAAAATTAATGAGGTGATAAGTTAACAAAACTTAAATGGGGGGTTTAGAGGGGTTAGGAAAGTGAGGGGTTAAGAGGGTTAGGGAGTTTAAGGAATTTGAAAAGGTAGGGGGTTCGTGTGGGCCCCACCCTTTCAAATATCCACACATGGGAAGTTGGATGGTTGTGGGCCCACCAACAACTTCCCATGGGAGAAGTTAACCACATAACATGAAATTAAATTAATTCAACAATTTTATTCACTTTTTTTAATTAAACCCCAAAAATTAACTCTTCTCCCACACAAACGCAACTACGGTAAAGGTTCCCTTAAGCTATTACCGGTGTTGCGAGTTCATCGGTGCCATCAGATTTCAATTCCGACCACCTGTTCAAAAGATTGGAAAACCCGCTCGTTCGTTCACTGAACGTACCCGAGCCAAACTTTGGAAATTGATTCTGGGCACTCCGGACCTCGGAATCCAGTGCTGTCAGAAACCGCGTTCTTGTAAAATCCCAGAGAAAATTTAGAAAAAAATTACCTTTAATTTTACAGGTCTTTACATTACTCCCACCTCAGGGCTTTACATACTCGTAAAGCATTAACACAAGCTAAGGTTACAAAAGCGGTACAGAGCACGCATCTGAGACTTCCGCTCCCATGTGCTCACCCGGAGGTTTCCGTACTGCCATAGAAAGTGCACCCGAGGAATCGATCATCCTCATAGGATCCGCTCCTATCGATCCTTGATCCCCACTAGAACCTCCGTGGAAAACACCTCATCGCCATCGTCCAGCTCCTCATGGTCAATGATATGCGAAGGGTCGAGCACGTATCTCTTCAGTTGAGATACGTGGAAGTCGTTGTGCACCTGGTGAAACTGAGGTGGATGGGTCAAGCGGTAAACCACCCCGCCTACCCAGCTGTGGACCTAGAAAGGTCCGTTGAACCTCAGAGTTTACTTGCCGCCATGGCCACAACTCCGTAAACTTCGTCGAGGTGAGACCCGTATAAGGACGTGATCTTCATCCTCGAACTCTACAGGTCTCCAATTCCTTTTAGAACTGGAACTCGGAACGACTGCCGCCACGAGGGTAAGGTTGGCAGACTCAAGAGTGATCGGTCGCACCCTCCCGTGCATGAGTTTAACTTGTGCTGTCCAGGGTTTCCTTTTCACCGACCAAGGAAAACCCATCCCGATGTTTGCCTAAAACCGTCAATTTGAGTATGAACAGTTATTGCCCATTCCATACTCAAAATAACATCGTAAGGCCTCGACGCTGCCACCAAGAGATTTCCAACCGGAACTCTCGCCTCGAGGGTCTGACCACACCGTCGGCATAAGTGTGATTTTCGAGTCTCCTCCCATGGTATCTCCAAACGTGAGGGTCAAGTCCACGGCTTACCGGAAACTCTAGGTCTGGAACATGATTTGTGAAATCAAGGAATGATTCATATCGACGTCCGTTACTACAGCAGCTAGTTGTGGACACAGACTGTCCCTTGAATCATTTCTAGAGCCATTGGGTCACACTCCTTGACCACATTCAGCTACACTCTTCCTCCGCCCTCTAGCTTCCTGAGCCTGGCGGGGATAACTATGGTGGGTGGTTGTAGCATGTTAAGATGTACACCACCTCATGCTGCTCTCCTAGCTCTGCCTCCACGTCTGCTGCTCCGTAGACTCATCTCTCCTTAAAACTTCCTCTTCTTTAAACATTTAACATGCTCGAGTCTCTAATACTGGAGCCGGTTTCTAGTTTCTTACTGCACTGTGCAGTCTTCATCCGCTCCTGGATGTTCTGCCCCTGCTTTTCCTATGATCTGAAAGAGCTGCTAAAATTTATCTTTTGCCAAAAAGAGAAACTCGGTCTCATCCCCTGGATGAACCAGGCCCATTGCCTAATACAGTCAATCCTGACATGAATGGCGCATTAATGCCATGGATGACGTCGTAAGGCCTCGACGTAACTACTAATAGATCCAACTGTCACTCTCACCTCTAAGGGTAGAGTCACACTGTCGGCATCAGTGTGAGGTCACTGGGTCTCCTCTAGTAGAAATCGCGAAAGTGAGGGTCAAGTCAACACTTTTAACCGGGACTACTCAGAATCAACCAAACAAAAGGACAGGAAAGCAAACAAAGATACGTGTCTTTTTAATATTGCAGCTCATAGTACAAAGACACGAATACAACAAAAATATGGAACTAGAAGTACAAGGGACGTATCCACTAGTTCCGCTCCTGTCCACCTGCTCCCGGAGATCTACTACCTTGTCCATTGCTCAGTTGTTTCTCAAGCACCCGCCGCTGCTTCTGCCTCGGTGACTCCTCCAAAGCCTGCGGATCAACTGTATGATGAGTCGGGAAGTCACGTGCCAGGTGACCCTTCTCGCCGCATGAGTAACACTGTCTATTTCTAGCACGCCTGGCTCTGACCCCACCCCGGGTGCCCCGCACCACCGGTCCTAAAACCCGAGAAATCCAATTGCTGGTCTGGTCCTCCTGGACCTCTGCATCATCTGTCTACTGCCCACAGATGACTCGGCTTCTGATTGAAAAACATGCGGCAAAGGCAGAAGCTCCTGTACACGCTCGGGGTGTAGAGCTACTGGAGCAAACTCTACCCTGAAGAAGGTCTCGAAGTCTTCCCATGCGAAGGTCATCCCGTCGCAAAACTGAAACAAGTGGCTCTACCACCTACCTGTTGCTGCCTGAATGAGGCTGGTAGCAATGATCACCATGAAGTCTGCCAGTGTCCCCACTATCCTGAAGACTCTCACCATAGGCTCCATCCAATCCTCAGCCGCCTGCGGGTCCGTCCCTCCCTGAAACCTGGGTGGCCTCTGGTGCTGGAACTCTTGCAGTGCGCTAAAGCGACGTCCACCCTCTACTGCTAGGGCTGGTGGCATCGGTGGCCCAACGGGTAGTAGTACCGTTGGTGCCTCCACTGGTGCCTCAACTGGAAAAGGGCCCTGTACTGAGGCCACGTCGCTCGGCGGGCTGTCAGTACGAACCACTCTCGGGGCTCTAACTGGTCGTCCGAGAAAAGGCATCCTGAAAGAAACAATGTAACATGGTCAAACGATTATACCTGGTGAGCTGACCTGGTTTGAGCTATTTTAAGGGAAAACCTTTTAAGACACACACGCAATCAGTGTTTTCATGCACAAAGTCGGAAATCTGTTGTCAGGGTCTTGGTGTATGGCTACGTCGGCCGCCCGCACCAACACTGGACTCCTTGAACTGAAGACCACACTCGCTACCCTTAACACTATTGCCTCACAGAAATAAAATACCAGAGTTATAAGTTCTGCGGTAGAACCGACTCATCTGATACCAATTTGTCACGACCCGTCCTCAGGGCCCGTGCCGTGACTACCCCAAGCCCGCCTTCCATAGGCCGGTGGCAGGCAATTAGCACCAAAGGCGTAAATCCCGATAACTGGGAAGGCATTGCCTTTATAAAAGATAACAAGCACCACAGAGTAAGAAAGCGGAAAAAGTAAACACTAAGTACAAGAGAAGTTCTGAAAAGTAAATGGGCGAGAATACAAACACAAAAGAAAGTACAACTATAACTAAACGAAAGTACAAAAGAAAAAGGAAACAGTTGGAAGAAGGAAGCAGCTCCTGGGTCGTCCTTCTCGGATCCTACCTGAAGGGTAGGTACAGATAGCGCAGCTCCTGGATCGTCCGCCACAGATCCTACCACCTCTGTGTGTCGTCTCGTTGTGAAGTCCTCCTCCAGATACTGACTTGTCGTGTATTCCACCTCTGGGTACCGTCATGTCCTTGAACACTCAGCCTCTGTCAGCACTGCCCGTCGTCTGCAACCAACACAACGAGGTGCGGGCATAGCCCGTGCAGAGGTGAGTATAACGTTACACAATAGGGACCCCGAGACCCTCAAGGTCTCTCTAAATCCAACAAGGATAACCACAAAGAAGATCTCAACAAATAACCTCTACTTAGGTACATGCCCATATATATAACTAAGTTATCAAGTAACTCATCTCAATCATGAAGAAAACACAGGGATCATGAAATCAACGGATAACCACTACCCAGTTATATGCCAATACATATACCTAAGTTATCAAGTGACCCATCTCAATCATGAGGTAACACAAAGTTCAAAAGTCTCAGCTCAAACCAGGATTTTCATTATCGAAACCATAACTGCTGAAGAGCTCCGTCTCTGGAGTGTACAGTTGTCCTGTCACGAATCTGAGGTACTGCTCACTAACCTAAGACTGGTGAGGTACTCCTCCTGTTGAGTTCCGCGGGCCAGCCACCCAAACACCGTAGTGCTTCCCGCCGAGGTATGTCACCCAATCACAGTAGTGCACACCCCCTAGTAGCCTGCTCAGGTACGTTCCGGACGAGTACCGTAGGTCTGCACTGTCACACTGGTAGTGCTACGTCCTCCATGGGTCTGCACCCAAACAAGTTAGTGCTCTGTCCACTGGGCTAGTCGACTCACTCCAAGTCGAGTCGGTCGAGCAGTCGTCAGGTCTCAGTCAGCTACACGGTCTCCGTACTCCACACGCTCATCTTTGGGAGGGTCTGCTCCAAGAGCTACAGGTCGATACTCCAAGTATCTCAAAGTCCCACAAAGAAGTATCTCAAAGGACCGCCTTGTCATCGGGGTCTCAACGCAACAGACGGCGCGTCAATTGGACGCCCGGTCTGTCAGTTACTAGCCTTTTCGTCCCAGGGCCCCGGTTGGTTTCGGGAGCAAACCAATCCCGGCCGTATCTCAAATGTACCCTGAACTCTCATAGGGTATACTCATTGGGACTGTTTCTCAACGTGATCAACAACGCTGCTGACGGTTCGTCAAACGGACGTCCTGTCTGAAAGATATCAGCTTTTCTGTTCCAGGGGCCCGGTTGGATTTCGGGTGTGATCCAACCTGGCCACTATCCAACTATATCCAAAACTCGGGCGAAGTATGCCAAAAGTTTCATCGCATCAAGAGGAAAACAACGAGACAGACGGTGCGTCAATCGGATGCCCGGTCTGTGAGTTATTGGCTTTTAAATTCCAGGGGCCCGGTTGGTTTCATGAGAGAACCAACCCGACCGCACTCCGACGTCATCCAAACCTTGAGCGGAGTAATCCAAAAGATCTGACTCACTTAGAGGAATTCAAAAAAGTCGACGGAACATCATTCGGATGTCCGGAACTCAAGTTACGAGCGTTTCCGCTCTGAGGGCCCGGTTGGTTTCGTGTACGAACCAACCCGGACGAACCCAAAGTTCTCCGAAATCTTGAGTGTAAAATACTGTAACGACCGTCTCGATCTAAGGATCGCATTGTCGCTGACGGCATGTAAATCAGAGGTTTACAACTCAATATATGGGAATTTGACCGAAAGTGGTCCGAAAACGGGGGTCTGGCCCCGGGCCGACCCGGCTGGGCCCGTCCCGGCCCGGCCCGGCTCGGACCGGCTCGGCCAGCGTGGCCGAGCCGATTCGCGGTGCGGGGTGCGCAACTCCCCCGCCCGCCGCTAATTGAGGCCGGCGGCGGATCCGCCGGCCGCCAACCCTCCGGCGGCGCGCCGGCACCGCCGCGCCGACGTGGCGCACCGCCGCCGCCTTCCGCGGACAACCGGACGTGCTCCGGTGGTCCGTTCCTCCTGCCATCTTTGCCTATGGTCCCCCCGGGACCCCACCTTCACTATGAAGGGATTCAAACGCCAAAACGGCCTGCTTCGTCGTCGCCCTTCAATACGCATGTCAAAACGAAAAGTGTCGTCTTTGTAGTTTTCTAGCGTGACCCGATGGCGCCGCACCCCTGCGCCGCAGCCCGACTCCGACCGTGGTTCTTTGGTTTTCTTCAACGCAGCGCGACTGTGTCACGTTCTTAAACTTCCTTCCACGATGCGGCGCGACGATGTCGCGTAATACTTGTCGTGTGATTCCCGCGTGGTGCGACGGCACCTCGCCTTTCCATTCCATCCACAAAGAATCAAACATGAACATAGGAGGGGGGTTTGGCCGTGTTTGTGCGGTCCGGCCCCCCTCTCGTTAAATGATATCATCTAGTCGAAAATCCATGAAAATCGATAAAC
The DNA here is from genome assembly GCA_963277665.1 of Viscum album. Classification (NCBI taxonomy): domain Eukaryota; kingdom Viridiplantae; phylum Streptophyta; class Magnoliopsida; order Santalales; family Viscaceae; genus Viscum; species Viscum album. Next base: position 1,824,270,782 of record OY728128.1, on the reverse strand, counting down.
TAGATTCATGAACGGAAAATAATTAAATAAAATAATCCCCTACCTCGGTTCAGGAATGATGTTCGTCAACGAGCCACGGAAGACGAGCGTCGCGGAGGTCGGGCATCACGGAAAAAGAACATCGACGTCGCGAAGCGAGGATTCGAAGTCGTTGATGGCGATTTCGTTGGGGAAAACCGTCGCGGAAGAGACAACGCAGATGAAGAACATCGCGTCGTGGATAAGGCGTCGCGGAAGAACCGTGTTATTCAGCGGAGAAGTTCTTCGTTGAATAATGGTGTTCTTCGCGTTCCTCGTCGAGGTTGAAGAAGAAGAAGACCGCTTCCCCAATCCTCTCAAGGTTGCAAAACTCTAACAATAATAAAATAAGACCAAGTCTTATTTTATTAACACAACCTAACCATTTGAATTTCAAGAGTTTGAAAATTCAAATCCCACATTTAACTCACTTAAGTTATTAACATAAGATGTTATAAAATAAATGAGGTGATAAGTTAACAAAAATTAAATGGGGGGTTTAGAGGGGTTAGGAAAGTGAGGGGTTAAGAGGGTTAGGGAGTTTAAGGAATTTGAAATGGTGGGGGGTTCGTGTGGGCCCCACCCTTTCAAATATCTACACATGGGAAGTTGGATAGATGTGTTCCCTCCACCAACTTCCAATGGGAGAATTTAACCACATAACCTGAAAAAAAATTGATTCAACAATTTAATTAACTTTTTTTAATTAAACCCCAGAAATTAACTTATTCTCCCGCACAAACGAAACTACGGTAACGGTTCCCTTAAGCTATTACCGGCGTTGCGAGTTCATCGGTGCCATCAGATTTCAATTCCGAGCACCGGTTCAAAAGATAAGAAAACCCGCTCGTTCATTCACTGAACGTACCCGAGCCAAACTTCGGAAATTGATTCATGGCACTCCGGGCCTCGGAATCAAGTGCCGTCAGAAACCGCGTTCTTGTAAAATCCCAAAGAAAATTTAGAAAAACTTCCCTTAAATTTTATGGGTATTTACAGTGATTCTTCTCATGAATCTATAGAATATGAATCTTATGGGCAAAATAATATTGGTCTAATAGCCAGATCTCCATTTCAAATTTGTTGTCTTATGGCTACGATACGAACTGCTGTATCCTTAACAAATATGTCTTTAAGTGAAATTTTTCCAGATAAAGGTTTTTCATCAGATGAAGAATCTTCATCATCAGATAGTGATAACAATTTTCCTTCCAATAACGAAGTTTCTAGATTTTCAAATTTTCTTGAAAAGAGAAATTGTAAAGCATCTAAGATTCTTGATAAAGAAAACTATTACAAAATAAATTTTGGATCATTCCAAAGATCTTGATGAGAAAAATGTTGTTTTAAAAAATCATTCTATGAAACTTGAGGAAGTCAGTTCTGAGAAGGATAATCTTTCTAAGGATCGTAAAAACTATTTTCAGAAAAATATGTATTATAGGATAAACTTAACTCTAAATATATTATTCTTGAGGATAAGAATTTTTTCATAAGACTAAAGTGTGAATTTTTTTTTGAAGAAACATCTTGAAAAATTTACATCTGGGAATGAAAATTTTGACAAAATGTATTCTCAAATCTGACCTCATGGTAATAATCAGGGTTAAGGTTATTCTCATGAAAAAACTATTTTTAGAAATAGTTATTTTGTTCCTTCTATATCCCCTTTTTGTATGAAATTACAAAGTTGAGGGTATTGGAATAAAAATTGTTCTTTAGATAATGTGAAATCCCTTGGATTTCATTATGTTTATTTTTATAAAAAAATATGGTTACCCATGCTTTTATTATTTAATATATCCGGATCAATGAAAGTTTGGATTCTGAAAGCCTAACTCTTTATTTCTCATGAAAATGAAGGAAATAAAAAAATCTATGGTACATGGATAGTGGATGTTCCTGGCACATGACTGGTAACCAAAACCATGTAAAGAAGATTTTAAACACAAAAGATGGAAGGGTAACTTTTGGTGATAACTCTCAAGTAGAAATTGTCTGTATAAGTAACATTATTATACATGGTAAAGATATTATTTCAAATGTTCTTTTTGTAAAAGGCCTTAGGCACAACCTCATAATCATAAGAAACTTATGTGATGAATGTTACCCTGTAAATTTTAGAAATGATAAATGTTTAGTTTCTAATTCCACGGATGAGTTTATTTTATCTGCCCTTCGGCATGAGAATGTGTACACCATAAACCAAGATTACCTTAGAAGTCAAGATATACCTTTCCTTAGTGAATTTTAAGATCAATCATGGCTTTGGTATAGGGGACTAGGACACTGTAACGTAAGGAATCTAAGTAATATATCTAAGAAATAACTTGTTCTAGATCTACCGAAACTTATGTTTGATTTTTCAAAAGTCTATGATCCTTGTCAATATTTAAAGAAACATAAATATATCTTTAAATATATATGTGATGTTACAACTTCTGATGCATTACAGTTAGTGCTCATGGATTTATTTGGTCCAACATAAACTGGAAGTATTAGAGGAAAATACTATGTGTTTGTCCTAGTTGATTAATACACTAGATTTACATGGGTCTATTTTCTCGTAACGAAATCTGAAGCTTTTTCTTATTTCAAACTCATTAGTTCTGAAGTTAAAAATGATAAAAACCTACTGTTGATATCTATTCATAGTGATAATGGTGGAGAATTTGAAAATTCTGATTTCGAAACATTTTGTAGTAAAAAACGTACTAATCAAAACTTCTCGGCTCCAAAAACTCCTTAACAAAATGGTGTTGTCGAAAGAAGAAATCACATTCTTCAAGAGATGAAAAGAACCATGTTGAGTGAATATTCTATAAATAAAATTTTTTGGAGTGATGTTGTAAGTTTCATAACAGGTCTCAGTGGGGCCCGTGCTGCAACTCCCCAAGCCCACCTTCGATAGGCCAAGGGATGGTGACTAGCACCGAGTAGGCATGTCACTAACATGGGAGGCATTGCCTATAATCCTGTACACACACACACACACATATCCAAGCCCAAAAAGCTGAAAAGTAAAACCTACTGAAAATGGAAATGCATGCATATACTAAAATCCCATCCAACAGAGTATGACAGGAAAGTAAAGTATATTAATGTAAAACCCTGGGCCAAAAGTACATGCCCACCAAAAGAAAGACTTTAAAAAAGTCCAACCTGTAAAGTAATTTACTGGGACTGAAATCTGTAGTAGTAGGAGAACACCTCGGCATGCCTAATCTCACTGAGTACCATCCGGTCCTGGTCTACCTAGAATCATGTCAAAGGCTCGCTCGTCTGCACAAGACACAACACGTGCGGGCAATGCTCGTCTAGCGGAGAGTATAACAATACCCAGTAGGACACCCTGAAAACCACAAAGGAATAAAACAAAGGAAATACCACAAAGGAATTATATATTCAACTCTACAAATTATATGTTTACATAAACTATAACAATAATATCTATATATAGTCATATGTGATCGACTATAGTGAAACCATAACTATGATCCATCTCAAAGATTCCACTAATAACGTAACAGGGAGAACACACTCCTAGGTCTGAAGAGAGAGATACGAATCACTTGTTTTGGGAGAACTCACTCCACAAGTACTTAATAAAACGTTACACATATGAAGATCACAACCAATAGCAATGGGGTGATTCCAAAAACTCAGTCTGAACTAATCCGCTAAGCAGATGATCGACGCCCGGTTCAGGTAGGTGACATCGATACCAAGAACTCAACCTAGTGTACCAGGAAGGAATAGATGACCCTGCTCTTAGTCCCACAGATGGGATTCCAAAAAAACTATTTCGGAAGTCCCACTGAAGGGATCATACTGTTATATATATGAAATGATACCAGAAACCTGTAGTGGAAAGACCAAGGGTACGAACCCTAGGAAATATTGTCCAAGTCACGAAAGACAAATGGGTCAAGCCATGTAAAGCAGGTTACACATCATGTTGTAGGGTCACACACTGTGTTCCTTTACTCTGGGTACTGCCCATGTAAAACGGCCCATGTCTTAAGTCTTGTCATATAAAATGTAACTATATGTCATGTAGAAGTATTACTCGTCGTGTCTGAGTGTCTGGGGTTCGATCCATGTATGCTAGTCGTGTGCCCGTACACGACCTCAACCCATGTCGCCCTGCACATGTACCCATACACGGGGCATCCCATGTATCTGCCGGGTCTGGATGGGGAAGGGTATACACTCCATGTCCTTGTCCTTGTACCCAACCTATGTCCGTGTGCTCTCAGATTACCCACCAGGTGGTCCGCCGACTAACACACGTTACGAAGCCCATACTACATGATGTGTAGTCGAGAATTATCCAGAACCACCATCTTGTTCCTCACGCCTCAGGTGGATCTCTGATTCTTGATCTGGTCATTCTATCATCCTAAAACTCATGATTTGAGGTCGTCCCACATTTATGAAACTGATTCTGTTGGTTTCGGGCTTCTGATTGGCCTTGATAATGCATCCTGATTCACCCTAAAAAAATGATCGAAGAATGGGAACTCCCAAACTGTATCAATTCGTCCGCCACCATCACCGTCTCACCTATGATAGGTTGTCTCGATGTCAGATCGTTGATTCAAAATCGTCGTGTCAACAATCGGATATGCAAAGATTGATTCCTCATGAAAAGTATAACATGGGGAGGAACGATATGTCCCCACGAAGAATGGGGAACAAATCTCAGCCACAAACATGAGGGACGAACCGTGATTGTTGTTCGGGACGATCCGGGTTTGTCGCCGTTAGATCAAACCCAAACAAATCAACGGATTTCAATCATTGATGTTTGGATCTCCTAATAAAAATTCCCAAATCACACCCTCCCCGCATAACGAATGATCTGTGGGCTAATCTTTTCGTAGATTAGTCCGCATTCGTCATGGGTCTCCATGAACTGGAAAAGAAAACAATATAAAACATCCTACCTGGATCTATGGCCTTCTTTGGTGAAGATCTGACTGCCTCGTCATCGTCGCTGGTGAAACTCGTCCAGAACATCATCACCGCGTTGGGAGGTTTTCTCCAGAGCTTCCTAGTGCCTCTAGGAGAAATTTGGGTTATGAAATCTGTAACCCTGATCCCCTATGATGTTTTCAATTTTAAATATTAAAATACTTCACTGCAGAAAGATTTAAAAAAATATTTTTATAAAATTTTTTATTACTGTTAATTCCAAAAGCTAGATTTCACCACCGACCTGTGCCAACCGATGTTAGGTCTCGCCTAAGGTAATATCGCTACTCTAAATGCAATGGTGCCCTCATATTTATGATCTGAGAACCCATTCAGGAGTTATTCCAATTTTTAGGAAAACCACATGCGGGTTTTATTTAATTATTTAATTAAATTCAAACATTTGTTCTGGGCCCACCGGGCCTCGGAACTGCACGCCGTCATAAAGCCTGGTCTCAAAAGAATTCCCACATAATATTAGAATAATACATGGAAAATACAAGAAATTATATTCTCCCCACCATAGGGATTTACTTCCTTGAAAATCCAAAACAAAGGCTACTAAAAAATATGTGGGTACAACACACGAATCTGAGCCTCCCGCTCCTACGTGCCCTCCTAGAAATTCCTATGCTACCACTAGACACACAACAAGGGAATAGCTCACCCATAGAGGATATTCTCATGTCAATCCTCGATCTCCCCCTGGGTACTCATAAAAGGTAGCTCCCTCATCGATATCCTACTCGCCTTAGTCGATAACCTTTGATGGGTCTTGCACGTACCTCCGCAGCTGCTACACATGGAAGATGTTGTGCACCCGGTCCATCTGAGGAGGTAGAGACAGGAGGTATTTCACCTCACCCACTCTACTCGGAATCTTAAAAGGGTCGTTGAACCTCAACGATAGCTTTCCGCCTTTTCCAAATCTCTGCAATCCCCATCGTGGTGAGACCCGAAGGTACACATGGTATCCCTTCTCAAACTACAAGGACCTTCGTCTCCTGTCAGAATAAGACTTTTGCTGACTCTATGTAGTCTTCATCCACTCCTGGATGACCTTCACCTTCTCTGTAGTAGATCACACCATCTTTAGTCTTATGAGTGCTTACTCTCCTGGGTCAGTCCAACAAAATGGGGACCTTCAATGTCACCCATACAAAGCCTTGAATGGTGCCATACCAATAGTGGAATGATAACTGTTGTTATAAGAAAAGTTTACCAGTGATAGGGGATCCTCCTATCTATGAACGAAGTCAAGAATTCAAGCTCATAGAATATCATTCAGAACATGGATGGTCCACTCTGTTAGACCATCAGTCTGAGGATGAAATGCTATGCTCAAGTGTAACTGAGTCCCAAAAGCTTCCTACAATCCCTTCTACAAACGGGATGTGAAACAAGCATCATGATCTGATATGATCGTTGAGGGAACTCCATGAAGTTGAACTATCTTTTGCACGTAGAGGCGTCCCAATATCTCTACTGTACTCTGCTCCCGTATGGCTAGGAAGTGGGCCGACATGGTGAGTCGGTCAACGATCACTCAGATGGCATCATGTCCCCTATACGTACGTGGTAAACCTGTCATGATGTCCATGGATATCCAATCCCAATTCTAGTCTGGCACCTCAAGGGGATGAGTTAATCCTACTGGAACCTAGTGCTCCATCTTTATTTGCTGACAAGTAAGGAACAATGAAACAAACTATGCCACACTCTTCTTCATTCCTGGCCACCAGAACTGATGTTAGTTGTCCTGGTACATATTTTCCATGCCTGGATGCACCGCCAAAGGAGATGTATGGAAATCCATCAGAACCTCCTCATGCATCATCAATTGTATTATTGTGTGCAATCTGAAAAGAACACCATGCTCCCCACCTTTTGAATATCCATCAATAGCATCACCTATGGATATCTGAGCATGTAGAGTCTCACAGGTTGTATCCACAAGTTATGCTTCCCTAACTCGTTGTAAGAGTGGAGGGGTAACATCCATCGACTGAAGGTAAGCTCCCTCATCTCTATCCACAATGGACAACTATTATGAGGCTAACTGCATCGTCGCCTCATCCAGAAACTGCGAACTGGATTTCATGCTGAGAGCATCTACCACAATTCTCCCCTTCCCAGGAGTATAAACAATCTCAATGTCGTAATCATGGAGGAACACAAGCCACTGCCTCTATCTCAAATTCAGATCCTTCTGAGAAAAGAAATATTTGAGACTCTTTTGATCAGAGTAGACGATAAACTGCTCACCCATCAGTTAGTGCCGCCACATCTTCAATGCAAAGACTACTACTACCGACTCAAGATCCTGGGTCGCGTAGTTTTGCTCGTGTGGACTCAACTGATGTGAGACATAGGCAATCACCACTTTCATATGCATCAGGAAACAACCAAGACCAGTTCTAGATGCGTCGTAGAACACTACATAATCTACACCCTCTTCTGGTAGTCTCAGGATCAGGGTGCTCTTCAGACTCTGTCCCAACTGCAGGAGAGCCTGTTGGCATCTCTCGGTCCACACAAAAGGCTGCCCCTTTCGGGTCAAAGATGTCATGGGTGCTAAAACCCTGGAAAAATTTGCAATGAATCTTCGATAGTAGACTGCCAACCCAAGGAAACTTCGTACCTCCGTCACAATCCAGGATGGATCTCATGCTAACACTGCCTCTACCTTGGTTGGGCCCACTTCTACACCATCTACTGAGATAATGTGTCCCTAAAAGTGGACATCCTGTATCTAGAATAGAAACTTCGAGAGTTTCCCATACAACTGGTACTCACGGAGTGTGTCCAAAACCATACTTAGGTGCCTCGCGTACTCCTCCTCGGATACAGAGTACACAAGGATATCATCGATGAAGACCAACACAAACTGATCTAGATAAGGCTGAAAGATCCGGATCAAGATTCTCATAAACACTACTAGGGAATTCATCACACCAAAGGGCATCACCGAGTACTCATAGTGACCGTAGAGAAATCTGAAAGCCGTCTTCAGAATATCCTCATCTCGTACTCACAAATGGTGATATCCTGATCATAGATAAACCTTAGAGAACCACCATTCCCCTCATAACTGGTCGATGAGGTCATCGATCCTCAGTAGTGGATACCGGTTCTTCACAGTCACCTGATTCTAGCACCGGTAATCCACACATATCCTCAAGCTCCTGCCAACCTTCTTGGCAAACAACACTGGGGCCGCCCAGGGTGAAACTTTGGGTATCACAAATCCCCTCATCTATAAATCTTTATGCGGCACTCTTAGCTCACGAAGCTCTGCAGGAGCCATCCGATATGCTGATGCCGATATCGGTGTTGACCCAGGATGCAAATCAATGCAGAAATCTATCTCTCGATGGGGAGGTATTCTGGGGACATCCTCCAGAAAGACTTCCTTGTACTCAGCAACTACTTCTGGAAACTGGATACACATAACATAGGCTACAGCAAGGGATAGTCTATCCAACTAATGTGAAATTGGCTATACCTTCCTATACACGAGTCCATCCTGCACAGCCTGGGTCTCCTTTTAACTGACAAAGGAGAACCTCGTTCCATAACTGCGGACACACCGCACCATTTGCCTAAAATAGTCAATATGGGCCTGAACTGTCGATAGCCAATCCATATAAATAATGAAATCATAAGGCCTCGACGGTACCACCAAAGTGTTCCAACCGAAACTCTCACCTCCAAGGGTCAGGTCACACTGTCTGCAAAGGTGTGTGATCTCTAAATCATATCCAGTCAGTGTTTCTAAGAATAATGGTTGAGTGAACGACTCAACATGAATCTCATGGTATGAAACAACATAAGAATCATGAAAATAATGAATAGCACCGGTGTCTATCAGTATAGATTCCAAAGTATAAAAGACACAGATTGTACCTCTAATAATTCTGGGAGTACCTAGGTCACAAGCCTCTTCTGCCTGAAGTTGTCCCTGCCTCTATCCACTAGGTCCATGAACCTATGGTTGACCTCCTAGGGGTGTTGGTGGTAATGGGTCAAAACTCTGACCACCTCCAGCTACTCTCCCAGCTCCTCAACCGCGTCCAACGCCCTGCAGATCTGTCTTCTCCACACGTTGCCTCTTCCTCAGTAGTACATCCACTGCTCCCATGTCAGCAGTATGATAGGTCAGACAATCTCGAGCGAGAAGTTCCCTTCCATCACATGAGTAGAATCTCCTCTCTCGAGGCTGGATGGATGCGCCCTGTGAACCCTGTATGACAGATCCTCTATCCTAGGATCTCCTCTAAAAATTTCTCCCATGCATGGGTCCTAGGGGGTGTGCGTCGCGGAGGAATCCTGTAAAGAAAAAAAGATGTATCACAGTCAGTGAGTATATCTAGAGAGATGACTCAAGAAGGAAAAGGAAACCACAACCCATTACAATATGGTTATTGTACCATTATTTTCCCCTGCAACTAGTGTTCTAATTTTCCGAGTCAAAAATCAAGAAATCAGTGTCCTGGTGTATTGATATGTCAGCCGCCCGTACCAACATTGGGGTCCTTGGCCTAAAAGCCGAACTCGAAACACATAACATTGTTGCCCAAAACCAACTCACAGACACTTGGTCCTAAAGTAGAACAAACCCCTTTGATACCACTCTGTCACAACCCAACCCATTGGGGCCCATGCCGCAACTCCCCAAGCCTTCCTCGGATAGGCATGGGGATGGTGACTCGCATCGAGTAGGCATGTCACTAACATGGGAGGAATTTCCTATAAACCTGTACACAGACACACACACATATCCAAGCCCACAAAGATAAAAAGTAAAAACTACTGAAAATGGAAATGCATGCAAATACTAAAATCCCAACTAACAAAGTACGACAGGAAAGTAAATTACAGTAATGTAAAACCCTAGGCCAAAAGTACAATCCCACCAAAATAAAGTCTGTAACAAAGTCCAACCTGGAATGGAAGGTACTGGGATTGCAATAAGTAGTTGTAGGAAAATACCTCAACCTTCCTAATCTCACTGAGAACTGTCTGGTCCTGGTCCACCTAGAATCATGTCAAGGGATAGCTCGTCTGCATAAGACAGGACACGTGCGGGTAAAGCAGTTTGAGGGGTGAGTATAACAATACCCAGTAGGACACCCCAAAAACCACATATGAATACAAAAAATAAAAAACCATAAAGTAATGATACAATAATCTCTATATAGTATATGTTTACATAACATATAACAAGAATATCCTGATATACTCATACACGATCGTCTATCGCGAAGCCACCACTAAGATCCAGCTCGAAGATTCCACTATGAATGTAATAGAGGTAAAACACTCCTAGGTATGAAGAGATAGATACGAAGCACTCGTTTCTGGAGAACTCACTCCACAAGTAATTAAGAATACGATATACAAATGTGGATCACAACCAGTAGCTATGGGGTGATTCCAAAAAATCTGTCTAAACTAATTTTCTATGTAGAGGATCGGCGCCCGGGTAAGGTATGTCATGTTGATACCAAGGACTCTACCTAGGGTACCTGGAAGGAATAGAGGATCCAGATCTCAATCTCACAGAGGGGATTCCAACAACTCTATTCAGGAAGTCCCACTGAAGGGATTATACTCTTGTATGTATGAAATGATACTGGAAACGTTCAAGGGAAAGACCAAGGGTACAAACACTATGAAATATTGTCCAAGTCACAGAAGACAAATACATCAAGCCATGTAAAATAGGGTACACGGACTGTAGTGGTGTCACACGCCGTGTTCGTTGACTCCAGGTACTTCTCGTGTAAAACAGACCGTTTCGTAACGCTTGTCGTATAAAATGTAACTACATGGCGTATAAAAGTATTACACGCTCTGTTAGAGTGTCTGAGGTTCTCTCCGTGTACACTGGCCATGTGCCCGTACACGGCCTCCAACTGTGTCGCCTTGCCCATGTACCCGTACACGGGGTATCCCGTGTATCTGGCTGGGTCTGGCTGGGGAAGGGTATACACGCCGTGTCCTTGGTCGTGTACCCAAACTGTGTCCGTGTACTCCCAGTGTAAATTCCAGGTGGTCTGCCGATGAACACACGCCGTGTAGCCCATACTACACAACATGTAGTTGGGAAATCACCGGAACCTCCATCTTCTTTCTTTCACCTCAGTTGGATATCTAATTCTTGATCTGGCCATTCGATCATCATGAAACTCAATATTTGATGTCGTCCTGCATTTACGAAACCCATTCCATCGGTTTCGGGATTCCGATCATCCTTGACAACTCATCCTAATTCGCCCGCACAAAAACACTCGAAGAATGGGAACTCTCGAACCCTATCAATTCGTCTACTACCATCGTCGTTGCACCTCCGCTAGGTCGTCTCGATGACAGATCTTTGATTCCAGATCATTGCACCAACAATCGGGTATGAAATGATCGATTCCTCAAGAAATGTTTAAGGCGGGGAGGAACGAGAAGTCACCATGAATAACATGGAACAAATCTCATCCACAAACAAGAGGGAAGAACCTAAATCATTTTTCATGATGATCCAGGTTCATCGTGGATAGATCAAACCAAAAAAAATCAACAAATTTAAATCATGGATGTTTGGATCTCCCGATTAAAATTCCCAAATCACACCTGCCCCACATAACGAACGATCCACGGGCTAATTTGTTCGTAGATTAGTCTGCATTAATCATAGGTCTCCAAGAATAGAAAAAGAAAATAATATCAAACATCCTACCTGGATCCGCAGCATTCATTATTGAAGATCTGGTCACCGCGCCATCGTCGCTGATGAAACAAGTCAAGAACTTTGTCGCCACGTTGGGATGTTTTCTACAGAGCTTCCCAGTACCTCCAGGGGAAATTCAAGGTCATGAGATCTATAACCGTGATCCCCAGTGAAATATTTTCTTTAAAATATTAAAAGACTTCGCTATAGAAAGATTTAATAAAATATTTTTATTAAATATTTTATTACGGTTACGTCCAAAAGCTATATTTCACAACCGACCTACTCCAGCCGATGTTAGGTCTCGCATAAGGTAAACTCGCTGCTCTAAACGCAATGATGCCCTTAGATTTCTGATCCCAGTACCCATTCAAGAGTTATTCAACTTTTTCTAGAAAACCACACGAGCGTGTTATTTAATTATTAAATTAAATTCATTTATTTATTTTGGACTCACCAGCCCTTGGAACTTGACACAGTCACAAAGCCTATTCTCAAAAAAAATTCCCACATAATATTAAAATAATACATGGAAAAATCTTAGATATTACAGTAAGTACTGATTGTTATTGTATAAATCTAGTGTTAATAATACTCTTTTTTAATACAAAACCTTATGAGTTATGGACTGGTCGTAAACCAAATAGTTCTTACTTCAATGTTTTTGGTTGTATAGTATTTATGTTGAATACCAAGGATAACATACAAAAATTTTCACCCAATTACAATGAAGTAATTTTCTTAGGATATAATACTAACTCTAAGGCATATAGCGTGTTTAATAAAAACACTTGTGATGTAGAAGAAATAGTACATGTTAATTTTGATGAAAATGATCCTTTCATTTTCAAACAACCTAAATCATTCCTTATTATATTTTCTAAAACTGATCAACAACCTTTGATAGAAGATCTTTCAGACAAGGACAATGTTCAAGAAAATGTTTTTAAAACATTTACCATTGAACATTTTTTACCTTATGTTGATGAAAAAGTTTTTCAAAATCCATGTCAGTTATTACTTAGGAATCATCCTAGTGATAATATCATTAGACATGTTAATCAACCAATAAGAACTAAAATTTATTTAAGAAATGATGTTAACCATATTACATTTCGTTCCCCATTTGAACCAATGACTCCTAAAGAAGCTTTGGGTAAGGAATATTGGATAAAGTCTATGCAAGATGAACTCAATGAATTCGTAAGAAATCAAGTATGGACCATGGTTGAGAAACCTATGGAAACTTCTATTATTGGAGTAAAATGGGTTTTTAGAAACAAATGCGATGAAAATGGAGTCATTGATAAAAATAAAGAAATATTGGTTGCAAAAGGATATAACCAACAAGAAGGCATAGACTATGAAGAAACCTATGCTCCAGTAGAAAGACTTGAATAAATTCATATTCTTCTACCCTTTGCAGCATTCTTTAATTTTAAACTCTATCAAATGGATGTTAAGTGTGCTTTTCTTAACTGTTATGTACATGAGGAAGTCGATGTAGAGCAACCCCCTGGACATGAAGATACAAAATATCGAAATCATGTTTATAAAAATACCAAATCTTATATGGACTAAAATAATCCCCTAGAGCTTGGTATAATTGACTTTCAGGATGTTTGCATCAAATTAACTATGTTAAGGGAACTTCTAATACAAACATTTTTATTAAGAAAAATTATTATCATGTTTTGACAATACAAATTTATGTTCATGAAATCATCTTCGGATCTAGTCAGCAATCCTTAACTAATTCCTTTGACAATCTTATGAAATCTGATTTTGTGATGAGTATGATCGGTGAGTAATCATTTTTTCTTGGTTTTCAAATTTCACAAAAACCTGATAGAACTTACATATCCCAATATAAGTATATCAAAGATATTTTAATGAAATTTGGGTATGACAACACTAGGTGTATATGTACTCATATTGGAACCTCTAATAATATTGATATTCATAAAGTAGGGAAACTTGTAGATCAAACATCTTATAGTGGTATAAAATGATGTTTACTGTACATAACAGCTAGTCGACCGGACATAATGTTCTCAGTATTCTTATGTGTAATATTTCACGAAAATCCTAAAGAATTCCATTTTAAAGCTATAAAAATAATTTTCCGGTATTTAAAGGGAACTATAGATTTGAGACTATTTTATTCCTCTGGAAATGTTTTTGAACATAAAATTTTTTCAGATGCTGACTTTGGTGGTTGTAAAATGGATAGAAAAAGTACATTTAGAACTTGTCAATTCTTAGGAGATTCCTTTGTTTCTTGGTCTTGCAAGAAACAAAACTCTATAGCAATTTCCACTGCTGAAGCAGAATATATAGTAGTTGGAAGTTGTTATGCTGAAGTGTGGTGGATACAACACACACTCACAGAATATGGTATGAGTTTTACTAAGACTCAAATTATGTGTGACAACACAAGTCCCTTTTCCGTATTTAAAATCCCTGAACATCACTCTCGTGCAAAGCACATAGATATTAGACATCACTTTCATTGGGATCACACTTAAATGATACATTATTCTTCAATTAATCAGAAACAAAGAGAAACTTGGTGATATTTTTACAAAACCCTTACCTTCTGATAGATTTGAATATATTAAATAGATGTTAGGAATGATTTCTGTAAGGTAGCCTTTCATATATACTTCTTTTTAGATTATTTCCTAACATTAAATTACTCCTTATTTTAGGGGAGTATATATGATTGTTTATTTTTCATTCAATGAAATCTTTTTTTGATTTGAAAATTTCAGATTTGAAAATTTCAGATTTGAAAATTTCAGATTTGAAAATTTCAGATTTGAAAATTTTGGATTTTAAAATTTGGATTTGAAAATTTCGGATTTGAAAACTCCCAAGAAAACTTCATATAATTCTGATAAATCTGTCAGATTATTCCAAAAGGTAGTATTTCTTACACTTCATTCTCTTTGTCTTATGTTTTAGTTGTTGGTATTTCAAAATTTCATAAATTATGGCTTACCTTACTTCAAATGATCAGAATTCGTATTTTCTATATCAATTCTCAACCATCAGATCAGGTTAGGTTTTTTTCATCCATTTGATTATCTTTTGGAAGTTGAAAAGTCATAGCCATGTCTATATAAGGGGTGCCTCTTTTTCAAGTATCTCACAATCATTACTAATCTCAGTGCCAAATTTTTGTTTCCGTAAAATCTTTCATTCCGAAGTTCTCTATCACCCGGAATGACTCCAGAATCCTTAGCAAATCAGATTCTAGTTAGCAAAGATATTAAGTACTGGTCAATCTTTAGGGAAAGTTTAGTGGTCCCTAAGTTCATTGAAAAATATGACCCCCTTATTTATGAGGTGATAGGATATAATGGATGGGAATGTGTCTGTGTGGCTAAAGAGAAATCTCAGGATCCAGTTTATCCTGAACTCCTTATTCAATTATATAAATCTATTTATTTCTTCCAAAAAGATGGTAAGGATCTGTTTATGTTCGAATGTCATGATAAGTCCCATACAGTTCCCTACAAGATGGCTGGAAATATTATCCACGTACCGCATTAAGGGGAGGTTATTCTTGGCTCCAAAAAACTACATGAGAAATAAGTCTCTTTTGAAAAAGTCAAGGATTTATATTTTCTCGGTCTTAAGTATATTATAAATCTGAAGATTACAAATCATTCAATGAATCACAAGATGGTGGCTCTCTGGATACAAGGATTTCTTATTCCATTAAAAGGAGATAAGGATTCTCTAAAGATATGTGATATCTTTCTTTTATATTTTCTTTTCAACATAAGGAATATCAACATGGTGAAGTACATCATTCTCACCATTCAGGAAATAAAAGGAGGAACCTTCAGATCTCAGATATTTATGTACCCAATAACTATTTTGAGGATAATTTTTTTTGTGTCTTCAAGAAATTAATATTCCATGCTAATCAATCTGGAATCCGTTCAAGTATTGTTTCTAAGTGACGACACACTAAGAAGGATGAAAGTAAAGATTATTTTAGAATAGAAAAACATTGAAGAAATGGTTGTCCAGAACAAGGGTATTGTCCCAGAATCTTCAAAGTCAGTTCCTAAGAAAAGGAAACATGATGAACCGAGCTTTCTAGTTTGAGTTCCTGCTGTTCCGGTTTCAGAACCTCCTCCTATAAGGAAACCAAAAGCTTATTCAGAGGCAATAGTTTCATAGTGGAGAGAAATGGTAGCTACTAAAAAGGAAGGATACCCTTCTATTAGTCTAAATATTGCAGAGGCTAAGGCTCTAAGAATGAAGAATTCTGAAAATATTGAGAAAGAAAAGAAGGAGAATAAGTTAAAGAAGAAATCTTTGGATGAGAAATTTTGAATGTCTCTTATAAAATATATAGAAAAGAAATCACAGGAAGTAACCAAATCTCATGTTTTTCATAAGAAACCGATGGCCAATTCGATGATCCAGAAAGCTATGATAGACCTAGATTTATCTAAACCTGTTCAAGAAATATAAGATCATATAATCCATGATAATGATGATGATGTTTTAAGGGAAGTAAAAGATTATGTATTAACTCCTTCGAGTTCAGTTTCTAAATATGTTTCAGTAGAACAAGTTGAAGAACAAGTTAACGAAGAACTTTAGGATGAAATAGAAGTTGAGGAAGTGGTATAAGTCAATGATAAAGAAGAAGTTGAATTTGAACTAGTAGAAGAAGTAGATAAAGAACAGGTTGATCAACAAGGTGAAGAAGAGGAATAATTTCAGGAAGAAGAGGGACAAAGAGGATCTCAACATCATGAGTTTGAAAAAGAAGAATATGAACAGGTGAATCTAAATGTTTTACAAATTTCATATGAAAAATCCCTAATTCGAGACCTTGTTAATGGAAAGAATATTTTAATTTCTTCATCTGATAAAGAAAAGCCTTAGAAGTCCCCTAAGAGAATAAAGAGACCAGCTTCCTGAACTCCAAGAGGAGTTGAGAAAGGAAATTATGTTTTAGTATTTGAGTCCTCTTCATCTGTATAAAATGATTTTGTCAAGATATCTTTAAGAAAGTTAGTCATCACCAATACGGTTCTTGAAAACATAGATGACCGAAGTCAAATGATGCTAGAGAACCCGAATCAATAGAAGGAATTGACTAATATTCTTATGGACATGGTTGTCAAGCAAGAAGCAAACTTTGGTAACATTTTGATTGATTAAAATGCTCAGATGGTGACTTGTATGAAATTCTTTAACTGTACCAAAACTATCAATTAAGAGCTAAGATAGTTTGGTGACTTTATGTATTCAACAAAAGAGGCTTTTAATACTTGTGAAACTAAGTTCAACAAGGTCAAGACATCAATCACTATGAAAGCTAGTCAACTCAATTCTGTTGCTCGACCTGTTAGTAGTGAGAAGGAAGTCAGAGCTAAATTAGAATGAAAGGTGGATGCTCAAGAAGAATGGATATTGTCTTTAGAAAAGAAGAATTATGATTAAGAGATCTTATCGAAAAAGTTTGAAGATGATCATAAATAAGTGAAGAAACTCAAAGTCATGATTAATAAGATGTTGTCAGACTAGAAGAATAGTGGATAAACTTTATATATATTCCGATGTTTTGTTGTAATGTAATATTTTTTCTAAAAATTTCATGTATAAGTTTACTGCATATCATTCGTTTTTATTAATGAATTCTTTCTTAATCTTGTCGTTACATCTTATAATTTTCCATTCATTTTCATATTTTTGAAAATCACAACGGGTGAGAATTTATTTTAATGAAGAATTTAATTTATGTGAAGGGGAATCTAGAAAAGTGGAGTATGGAAAGAAAGGATAATTTCCATGTATGGGGGAGTTTTCTTTTAAGAAAAAATTTATGTCTAAGGTGGAGATATTCCTTAAAGATAACCTGACTTCAAAGATCAAGAAAATGATCCTTCGGAAACATAACCTAAGGGGGAGTTAGTGGTATTCATCAAAATTTTCATTCAAAGGGGGAGATAAGTTTTTTTTACTTTTCTATCTAAGTCAATATATTCTTTCATAGAAAAGTTGTTTGTGATTTCCAAAAAGGGGGAGATTGTTGAGTCAATAAGGGTATCTTATGAATTCTTCATTCCTTATGGTTTTATGTTTTGAAAATCACAAAAACTTTTTCTATGTTTCGAATATTTTTAATTTCTGTAGTTTTCTTAATATTCAGAATTGTCACTTCATTATGCTTACAAATATATCATTACGTTTTACCATTCTGTTAGACCTATTGATCTGTCATGCCGATTTTCAATACCGAATCCGGTGTATATATGATTCCGATTTTCATTACCAATTCTGGTGTATATGTGATACCGATTTTCAATACTGAATCTGGTGTATATATGATTCAGATTTTCAATACCTATTCTGCTGTATATGTGAGACCGATTTTCAATACCGAATCCGGTGTATATTTGATGACGATTTACAATACCGGTTCTGGTGTATATGTTATGCCGATTTTCAATACAAAATCCGCTGTATATATAATGCTTATTTTCAATATTGATTCCTATGTATATGTGATTGTTATTTTCAATACCAATTCTGGTGTATATATGATCCCTATCTTCATGATACATAATCCAGTGTATATGTGACTTTGATTTTATGATTTTGTTTTCTTGATAATGTTCTTTCTAAGAATATATTTTCCTGATTACCTATGATTATGTTTTCTTGATAATGTTAGAATTGTTTAAATGTATCATTCCAATGATATCAGAATCTATGTTGTATTATACTTAACAACATTTATTTTACTTGAAATGATACCGTACAATCTATTATAATCTACCCGTTGTATGTTTGCCATGTGTCCAGGTCCCTCCAAAATTTATGAATGTTGGAGAGGAGCTGACTGTTGGGATGTTTTTGCCTAAAATTCAAGTACATTTGAACAAGTAAAGGAATGGACTATGAAGCAGCTTGTAAAGTGATTTATAGAGAAAGATTGGCTCTTAAAACTCTCTGTGATTCATGAAAATGTTGTGAACAACTAGTTCAGGTGTTAATAACTTGTTTAGACTTGATTAGTTCAGACTATGATCATGATGATCATGTGCTTCCGGGTTTGGAAGACAAAGGTTATGATTTCCTTCTAAATCGAGGTCTTTCAGGGATAAAAATACAAATACTGGTCTTTAGATTGAGGGCTTACCTAGGTTTTGGTATGACAGACTTTCTTGAAAGTATAAATCAAGGAACCTTTATCCAAGGTTGTCGGTGTTGAGTCAATAAGGTTTTCCTTATGACATTTCCATTCCTTCAAACATATGGGAGATTGTTAAGTGAATAAGGTTTCCTTTTGAAATTACCATTCCTTATTGTTCATATCATAATTGTTTCAAGTGTAAAATTTGGTTTGTAACCAAAACCCCACAATCGTATAAATACCTAGAAAAAAAGCTTTCTGTTTTAGGATCAAAATTCTCAGAATTCTGGTTACAAACTCTTCTGAGTTCTTACTTAGAATTCTGAATATGAATTCTGGTTGTGAAATCTTCGGAGTTCTGACACAGATTTCCGAATATGAATTCTGGTTATGAACTCTTCTATGTTCTGACTCTAAGTTCTCTGAATACAAACTCTGAACTCTTATGAGTTCTGACTCTGAATTATGTTGAACTCTGACTCTGAACTTTTTATGTTCTGGTTCTGAAATCTTGTGAATCCAGATTCTGAAATTTCCTTGAAATTCAAACATGGGAATTCTATAGAGTTCAGTTTCTGAATTCCTAGAAAATAGAATCAGAATATCCTTGTATTATAGACTCCAAATTAATTTTTGGTTAGACTCCTAATATTCATTTACTTATATTATGAATATTGGATTTTAGTTATGTAACCATATTTTTGCATACGCATGTTTTATTATAGAACGATTTCATGCATTCAGTAACTAACTAATCATTGTTTGAGTGAAATTGGTACATGTCCTTCTGAAATTCAAGGAAAAATAAGACCGTTGGAAGATGAAGTAGATCGTTGGTGCTGTACCTATAAATTGTAGTTAATTTAAATGAGCACAACATTGTTCGATGAATCTATATATTACATGTTGTTGAAGTAATTTCTAGGGAGAGGCTTTCATTTCTTTGTGCGTACTGAACTTCTGGATCATATTTTCTTTGTGCGACTCCGATTGTTGCTCTGTAAAATCGAGGGCTTCCTGGGATAGGAGGACAGAGGTTCTGACTACCTTGAAGTTGAGGGAATCCATGCTATGGAAGACAGAGAATTCGACTACCTTGAAGTTGAGGGGTTGTGTGGAAAGCAAGAGAGACTATGATCTTCGTATCGAGAGATTACCCTGGTGTGGGTAAGATAGACTTTCTTGAATGTATAAATCAAGGGACCATTATCCAAGGTTATAGGATACCCTTCTCTTTGGGTTAAAATATTTACTAATTGTTACTTGTTTTGTTAGAATGTTTCCGCTGCATTTGTATTGTTGAGGAAAGTATAACTATCTTATACTTCCTTATACATGTACTCTGATTTAGTTAGATTCTATTCGCTTTAATGTAGAATCTTCATCATTGTAAACCTTCATTAAGTTTCATTTCTGGAACAATGTTTCCAGATTCACTTTCTCAGAATTGTTTTTCCTGAATCAAGCAACTATGTATAACTTAGAGGTTCTGTGAATTACCTTGTTTAACCATGGTAAACATAACCATCATTAAATGTTCCAAAGGAATTTTTTAATGTATACAATTCAACCCCTCTTGTATTTCAGGCATCATTAGATACTTTATTCAGTATCTCTATTATTTTGATCCTACATTTGGTATTATAGAGTATATTATACTCACATACCATCTCAATAATTGGTATCAGAGCAGGTGACGTTGTATCCTGAGCCAATTCAACAATTGGCTTCAGAATTTTTGTTTAATCTGAATTAATCTCATGATTAGATTCAGAAGAGAATTCATCTCATTCCTTTTCAGAATCTGTTTTTCGGACTCGTATAATTAGGATTCATTTTTTCTTAGAGATAATCTTTTTATATATTTTCCTTGCTTAGGAATATTTTCCTTCTTTAAAAAATCTTATTACTAACAAGTTTGTGTGGAATGATTTTTTAGATGGCAGGAATCAATGTTGGTTCCATAGACAATCTCAATCCAACTAGACCACCTATTTTAGATGGAAATTATTATGATTAAAGGATAAATCACATGAAGTCATTCATTATAAATACTGGTGTTGAAAATTTTTTTATGCTTACTGGAGGTTATAAAATCCCTAAAATGGAAGTTAGTACCTTTAAATATCATGAAAAGCATGAATATAAACTAAATTATATGGTACTCAATACGTTTCTTTTCACTATCACTATAAATATATATAGCCAAATTTCATCTTATGAAGAAGCAAATTGTACTTGGAAGTAACTTGAAGTTACTCACTTTGGAACTTCCAAAGTAGTTGAAACATGAAGAGCCATTCTTAGAGTTGAATATCATGGTTGTTGATTTCCCTATGGATAACCCATATGTTAGGTGCAACAAAGATTCAAGACTATTGTAAATAGTTTACAATCCAGGGGTGAGAAAGGATTAGATGATGAAGCTGTTTTTGATAAGATCTTAGACATCATGCCCAATGAGTGGGAATCCCAGAGTACTTCTATTGATGAGAACAGAAAGGTTACTCAGATCTCTCTTGATGAACTATTTGGAACTCTTTTTCAACATGAGACTTGAATGAAGAGAGATTCTGATAATTAAATTAAGAAGAATGGTAATGGCAGTGTTTCTTTTACTACAACTATATATTATATGAAATATAAGACTCCTGAGAGAATTACTAGATCTAATTCTAAGAAGGTTTCTATCCAATCTGAATATATTGGGAGTGAATCCTGAGAGAATGAGTTAGCAAATATTGCTCGAAGGACGAACATGAAAGATGAACATAAGAACTTTCAATCTAGATACAAGAAGAATGAAATGAAGGATAAGAATGATTCAGAAGTTACATGTTATGAATGCAAGAGATATGGACACATAAGACCTGATTGTCCTATGCTTAAGAGAAAAAGAAAGAATGGAAAGGTATAATGAGATAAACATAAAGAAATATTACAAGGCTAAAGCTAAGAAAGTATTGAATGCTAATGACACCTAGAGTGCCAGTGGTGGTGACTCTTCAGATGAATCATCAGATTATGAATCTTCTGGACAGAAGAATCCGGGTCTAATAGCCAGACTACCTAATAAAAATAATTGTTTAATGGATAAGGTACACAATACTAAATCAATGACCAATGTTTCATTTAATTCAAATTATAGTAATGATAAATACTATTAATATTCTAATGAATAATCTTCTTCTGATGAAGAAAATATTTTACCTACCTATGAATAATTTTCTAGGTTTTCCAAACATCATGAGATTGAGATTTCAAAACTCATGAAAAAAAGAAAAGGAAAAATCATGGTATATTATTCTTACTAATGAAATATCATATCTTTCTAATGATCATGATAAGATAAATTTTGATTTCGAATGTATTTCAAAAAATATTGAGGATGTAATTTCTGAGAAGAATAAATTTTCTAAGGATATAGAAAATGTAATTTCTAAGAATTTTTTTTTCGAGCCTAACTCTGGGTCAAAATCAAATATTTTAGAAGAAAATAAAATGGTTATCAAAATGAAATCTGAAATCATTTCCTTGATTATGTGTTTGTCAAACTTTACCTTAGGAAAGGAAATTTTTTATAAAATATATTCTCAAATCTGACCTCTAAACAATAGTTCTGGTTTTGGTTGCACTGTTTCTAAACAGATTTTTAGTAACAATTATTTTGTTTCTCAAAGTGCTCCATTATGTACTAACTGTCAGTGTGGTGGACACTGGACAAAAAAACTTTAATTAAACAAAACCTAGTCTTTAGGATTTCATAAAGCTTATTTTTCTAAAAAGATGTGGGTGCCTAAAATTTTGCCTTCTGAGAATTCTGGATCCAAGAAAGTTTGGATTCCAAAAACCAAACTTTTTCATATATTCAGGAAAATAGAGAGTGTACCAGCATCATTACTTGGTAAATGGATAGTGGATGTTCCCGACATATGACTGGTAACAAAAGATATTCAGAAAAGATTATCAAGACGAAAGGAGGAAAAGTAACTTTCAGAGATAATGCTCAGGGAGAAATTATTGGTATAGGTAAAATCGTTCATCTTCGAAAAACATTGATTTCAAATGTTTTATTTGTTAATGGTCTTAAGAACAACCTCATTAGAATATTTTTTTTATGTGATGAAGGTTACCTTGTGAATTTTAGGAATGATATGTTCTTAGTACACAACTCCATGGAAGTGTTTTTTCTTTCTGCCCATAGGCAAGAGAATGTTTGAACACTAAACATAAAAGACCATAGATGTGAAGATCTACCTTGCCTTAGTGCAATGGAAGATCATTCATGGTTGTGGAATAGATGGTTAGGTCACTCTATCCTTAGGAACTTATTCAAACTTTCTCAGAAAAGATTAGTTAAGGATCTACCAGAGCATAGATATGATTCTTCAAAAGTTTGTGACCCTTGTCAATATGGAAAGAAACATAAATCAAATTTTAAATCAGTCAGTGAAGTCACAAATATTGATTCATTACTTTTAGTGCATATGGATCTTTATGGTTCTACAAAAACTCGAAGCATTGGATGCATGTATTATGTATTTTTTTAGTTGATGATTACACTAGATTGACGTGGGTCTATTTTCAAACAATGAAGTTTGAATCCTTCTCGTATTTTAAATGTTTTAGAGCCCAAGTTTAAAATGTGAAAAAACTTCAATTGAAAACTATTCATATTGATCCTGGTGGAGAATTTAAAAATTCATATTTTGAATCATTTTCTAGTTGAAAAGGAATTATTCATAACATCTTAGCACCTAGAAAACCTCAACATAATGGTGTTGTAAAAAGAAGAAATATAATTCTTCAAGAGATAACTAGAACCATGATGAGTGAGTATTCTTTATCAATAATTTTTTCGGCTGAAGCTATAATTACTACTTGTTAAACTATAAATCGAGTTTTGATTAGACCATTTCTTAATAAAACTCCTTAAGAGTTATGGAATGGTAGAAAACATATACATTCCTACTTTAAGGTTTTTGGTTTCAAGGTATTCATTCTGAATACTAAATATATTCTTCATAAATTCACACCAAAATCTGATTAAGGAATCTTCTTAGGCAACTCCACAACTTATAAGCCTTATAGAGTTTTTATGAAAAACACTTGTACTATTGAAGATACCGTACATGTCAAATTTGATGAAACTGATCCCTTTGTTTTCAAACAACCACAACCTACATCTTTGGAAGTGTTTTAAAAAACTGATTATCAACCTTTGATAGAAGATCCTTCTGATAAAAACAATTTCCAAGAAGATACTTCTGAAACATTTACCCTAGATTATATCATACCCTATGATGATGAAAAGGTTTTACAAAACCCAAATCAGTTGTTTCTAAAGAATCAACCCAACGATAGTATCCTTGGTGATGTGAATCAACCCGTAAGGATGAGAAGTTCCTTAAGAAATGAAGTAGAACATCTATAATTTCTTTCCCAAATAGAACCAAAAAGAAATGATGAAGCTTTAGGTGGTGATTATTGGATAAAATCTATGCAAGATTAGCTAAATGAATTCAAAAGGAATAAAGTCTGGACCTTGGTTAAAAGTCCTAAGGAAACTTCTGTTATTGGAGTAAAATGGATCTTCAGAAATAAATGTGATGAAAATGGAATCACGGTATGAAATAAAACTAGATTAGTTTCTAAAGGCTATAATCAACAAGAGGGAATAGACTATGAAGAAACCTATTCTCCAGTATCTAGACTTGAATCTATTCATATTTTACGTGCCTTTGCAGCATTCTTCAATTTCAAACATTTTTAAATGGATGTAAAATGTGCTTTCCTTAATAGTTATGTTCAAGAGGATGTATTTGTTGAACAAACCTATGGTTTTGAAGATATAAAACACCTTGATCTTGTTTTTTTGACTTACCAAAGCTTTGTATGGACTTACAAAATCCCCTCGATCCTGGTATGATTGAATTACAAGATTTTAGCTACAAAATAATTATTTTAATGGAAATGCAGATCCAAACCTTTTTATAATGAAATACAAAAAATGTTTTGATTGTTCAAATTTATGTAGATGATATTATATTTGTTTCAACACAGCAATCTTTAAAATATTCCTTTGCGGATCTAATAAAATCTGAGTTTGAAATGAGTATGGTCGGTGAGTTAACATTTTTCCTTGGTTTTCAAATCTCTCAAAAACCAGAAGGAATATATATATCAAAACTTAATTATTTTAAAGATCTTTTTAGAAAGCATGTATATGAAAACACTAAGAGTATATGTACTCCCATTGGTACCTCAAACACACTTGATCTTGATGAAGCTGGGAAACTAGTAGATCAAACATCTTTTAGTGGTATGATAGGAAGTTTACTTTAATTGACATCGAGTCATCCAGACATAATGTTTTTAGTATGCTTATGTGCAAGGTTTCAATCAAATCCTATGGAATCTCATTTAAAGGTAGTGAAATGAAATTTTATATACTTAAATAGAACCATTGATTTTTGGACTCTTTTATACTTCTGGAAATGATTTTGTGCTAAATTATTTTTGGATGTTGAATTTTGTGGTTGTATAATGGATAGAAAGAGTACATCCAGAACTTTTCATTTCTTAAGAGATTCATTAGTTTTTTGTTCTTGCATGAAGAAACACTCAACAGAAATTTCCACTATGGAATCTGAATATGTAGCAGTTGGAAGTTGTTGTGCTCAAGTTTTGTGGATGCAACACACACTCACAAACAATGGTATAAGTTTTTTTCCAAAACACAAATTTTGTGTGATAAAAAAAGTGCCATTTCCCTTAGTAAAAACCCTACACATAACTCTCATGCAAAGAACATAGATATTAGGCATCACTTTCTTAGGTGTGACACACAAAAAGGAGATATCATTCTTCAATTTATCAGAACACAAGATCAACTTGTAGATATTTTCAAAAAGTCATTACCATATGATAAATTTGACTAAATTATAAAAAAGTTAGGAATGATAACCATAAGGTAATATACCTTTTTAACTTTCTAGTAAAATCAATCTATTTATAGTAATAAAATCTTTTTCATAAGGGGAGTACATTTAATTATTTGTTTTTCATGTTTTTCTTAATGATGCTTTTCATATTTTTCATAAAGCTGTTTTCATGTTTTTTATAAGGGTGTTTTTCCTCTGTTTTATAATGAAGTTTTTCATGTTTTTTGTAATGATGTTTTTCATGTTTTTTATAATGATTTTTTTCATGTTTTTTGTAATGAGTTTTTTCATATATTTTATAATGAAGTTTTGATAAACAAATTTCGTAGTCTAAAATTTTATTAATGAACATTTTCGTAATGATGATTTTCGTAATGAAGATTTTCGTAATGAAAATTTTTGTAATGAATATCTGCGTACTCAATTTTATTTTCGTACTCAAGTTTTTTTCAGAATCTAAAGTCCTTCAAGTAGAATTTTCTTCAATAAAAATAATTCTCCTAGAAATCCAAAAGGTATGATTCCTTTTTGAGTTTTCAAAATGACCTTTAGAATACTGGTACTTTATTTTAAAAAAAATATTTTGGATTCTAGTATCCTTAAATCCAAATGTTTTCCATTAAAAACCTCAAAATATCAGATCCTACCAAATTTTCCTTGCTGCTATATTTCAACCATCAGATCTAATAAGAAGGATTTTTAGCCGTTAGATCGAGTTTGGAAGTTCAACAGTCACATCAATGCCTATATAAAAGGCCCCTGAAGTGTCGTCCCACATAGATTTCAAGCCTTTGCATGTCGAATCACTTCCCTCCTTCGAAATCCACTTCCGAACCTCTCAATCATTTATCAAATTAAGATGTCTGGTGAAATTCATTATCAAGAAATGTGAACTGTAAAGTCCGTTTCAGAGTGGAATATTTACAGATAGAGGTTGGTGCATCCCAATTTCTTTAACAAGTAATATTCTGTAATCTTGAATAATATAAAACTCAATGGATGGGAATGAATTTGTATTTCAATGCCAGGAGCTGAAGATTTGGTGTATCTGGATCATCTTATTGAGTTCTATGAGTCAGTAAGTTTCTTTATAGATGAAGGGAGAGAAAAGTTTTCATTCAAAATTTTTGGAAAAACCAATGCTTTATCTTACACTAAGGAAGCCATCTTACATAGTGTTCCATTAGAAGGGGAAGCTGAAATTTGTTCCCATATGTTTCCTGATGTACACGGATGTTTCTTCAAGTTGAAATCTATGGAGTGTCTTGGACATTCAGAGGTCAAGACTCTGAATATTGCTAATCTTTCTACAAATAATTGGAGCCTTGAGTTGTGGGTTCAAGGGTTTATCACTTCAAGTAAGGGTGAAAAAGACACACTGAAGAATACTGATATGTATATCTTAGATTTTCTGGTAAATCTAAGGAAGGTCAATATGATGAAGAATATACTTATTACGATTGAAAATATCATGAATCAGGACATGAAAGCTCATATTCTTTTGTACCCGACCATTATTTCCAAGATTATTGTTCGATACTTGGAGTCCTTCAAAATCCTATGCAGTTTAATGTCGAGGAATTGCTATGTTATGCTAATCAGTGATGATAATCTCAACAGGATGAAAGTAGGTTTCTTTAAGAAGACATGACAGTTCTATGACTTACCAGAGGAATAGGATGAAGCTACTCCAATGGAACAAGACGTTCCTAAACCATCTAAAAAGAGGAATGAAGAGGAAATTGAAGGAAGTGATAGAAGATTGAAAAATCTCAGAAGCTAAAGAAACTCAATCTGCAGCTCCAAATCCCAAGAAGTTGAAAGCTTATCTGGGTGACGTGGGTTCCAAGTAGAGGGAAGATAGAATGAATCAGAAGGAAGGAGAACCAAAGTTTGGTTTAGACCCTATAGGGGCCAAAGCATTGAAAGAGAATGAATTTGATGAGCTTGATAAGAATGCTAAGTAAAAGAAGCAAAAGAATAAAATGGCTGAGGCTGAAATTTTTCAATCCCTTCTGAGGGACACTAAAATAGAATCTAAGAATATTCTCGTACGGAAATAATTCTATGTAGAACCATTACCTGAGACTCTAGGGAAAAAGTTTATGACTCAGGAAAAATCCCAAGAGAAGGTTATTTAGGAGAAGGAAGTTGTCGAAGAAGTGTAAAAATAAGAAAGTAGTGGTGGCACTAAAGATCTTATTACGAAAGTTAAAGATTATCATGTAATGGAAACCCCTTCTGAGAAGCTATCAATCAGAAAATCTGAACTAGAGTCTTCAAATCTACCACCTACTAGGAAGGATGAGGATGGGGAAGATGAGAAGTGTGGAGAAGAAGATAATAAATTGTATGAGGAAGAAAACTATATTCATCACTTTATACATCCTGGGGATGCTGAGGATAGAGTTGAGAATGAGAAAGTATATGAAGATAATATTGTTCAGCTGTTTGACAGTGAACATGAGTCTCCAGATGAAGAAGTTGTTTCGAGAACCAATAATGGAAAATAGTTGGTTTTTGATACACCTACCAATGTTTCTTTATAGAAGAAGGAAGAGGCTAGATATTCTAATAGGAATCTTGTTGTGCTAGAGGAAGAACCATCACCAAGGAATGATTCGTATTCAGAATCTTCAGTTCCGGGACATGATTTTGTCATTCAATCACTGAAAAACCTTGTTGGCACCATTTCTATCTTTCCAACCATTAACTACAGATGCCATATTCCACAACATAGCTTGAATCAATAATTGGATTCTGTATCCATGGTAATGGATAGGTGTGTAAAGATTAGGGCTGATTATAAGACATTCCTTATCAACTACAATGCCCACAAAAAATCTTGTATGAAAGTGGTAAGCTGGTCAAGGTATATAGGTGAGGATTTGAGAGAGAATGATGAGTTCCAAGATGGTGTTAAGGAAACTTTTGAAACACAAGATATCAAAATCAAGGATCTAAAAAATAGAATTATGGAAAAGCTAAATCTTGAGCAGAATACTCAGATTCAGGAGGCCAAGGATCTGAATGGGAAGTTGTACTCTATTGCCCAAATCCAGAAGAGGGAAAGAGATCTTCGAATAGAGATTGAATAAAAGATAGTGAACCAGATGACTTGTTGAAGGCTTAGTTAGTGTCTCTGAAGGCTCAGAATTATAGGATCAAAGCCTTAGAGAAGATAGCAGAGGATGATCACAAAGAGAAAAAGAATCTGAAAATCATTGTTAAGAAATTGATACCCAAGGAAAAGGAAGGAAACTAAATCCGATCTTTTGTGGTATTTTCTTTCCGTGTACAAATTCATCCAATCATAATGAAATTTTGTTTGCTCGTTTTTGATTGGATTTTTGTAATAATATTTCAGGTACCATATTTTTTTGTATTCCATCAAATGTTTTTTGAAAATCAAAAAGTGGGAGAAAGGAAAATGAATGCTGAGTAAAGAAGAAACATCCTTATATAAGGGGGAGTTTATAAATGGGGGAGATTTCATTACAGATATTTCTGTAAACAAGAAAATGAAAAATATCATTTCGAAAATCTAGAATACAATCCATAGTGTTCCAAAGCCTAAGGGGGAGTTTGTCATATTCATTATTCCGAATGTGAAAATAGAGATATATTTTATTTTAAAATCTTGAAAAAAATTTATATGTCATTATATTCTTTTTCTTATGGATTTCTGTGCTTTCTCAAAAGGGGGATATTGTTCAGTAATAAGGTTTTCCTTATGAATTTTCCATTCCTTCATACTTATGGTAGATTGTTAAGTCAATATGGTTTCCTTATGCCATCACCATTACTTATTGTTTTGAAAATCTCAAACACATTATCTTAAGGAAAATATCTTTTTACCCTGTGTTTTATTTTTTAAGGAAAAATTTACTTGCCCAGGGAAACTTATCCCTACAATGTTTTTTTGTTCATATCAAAAATTTTACAAGTGTAAAATTCGGTTTATAACCAAAACCTCAGAATCCTATAAATACCTAGATATGAAGCGTTCTATTTTATGATCTGAATTCTCATAATTCTAGTTACGAACTCTTCTATGTTTTGACTCCGAATTCTGTATATCAATTCTGGTTACGAACTCTTTTGAGTTCTGACTCAAAATTCCAAATACAAATTCTGGTTACGAACTCTTCTGATTTCTGAATCCGAGTTCTCTGAATACTAACTCCGAACTCTTATGAGTTCTGACTCTGAATTCTCATGAACTCTGACTCCGAAAATTTTATGTTCTATTTCCAAATTCTTGTTAATCCAAATTCTGAATTTTCTTAAAATTCAGACTCTAGAATTCTATAGAGTTTAGGTTCTGAATTCTTAGAAAACATAATCCAAATATCCTTGTATTATAGATTCTGAAATCATTTTTTTTAGACTGTAAACATTCCTTTTTCTTAAATTCCGAATATTTAATTTTAGTTATATAACCATATTTTGGCTTACACTTATTTTATTATAAAACAATTTCTTGCATTCACTTACTAAATAATCATTGTTTGAGTGACACGTGTACAAGTCCCACTGAAATTCAAGGAAAAATACGACAGTTGGAAGAGGGTGTTCACCGTTGGTGTTGTACCTATAAATAGAAGCACATTTAAAATATATCCATACTGTTCGATGACTCTAGAGATTACATCTTCCTGATGTGATTTGTAGAGAGAGACTTTCATTGATTTGTGCATACTGAACTTCTATTTCAGATTTTTTTGTGAGACTCCAATTGCTACTCTTTACAATAGAGGGCTTCTGGGGAATGGAATACAATGGTGCTAAATACCTTGATGTTGAGGGCTTCCTTGCTGAGGAAGACAGAGGAGCTGACTACCTCTAAGTTGAGGTCTTGTAGGAATAGCAAGACAGACTCCAATCTTCATATCGCAGTATTAACCTGGTGTGGGTAAGACAGACATTCTTGAAAGTATAAATCAAGAGATCTTTATCCAAGGTTGTTGGATACCCTTCTTTTTAGGTTAAAAGATTTACTACTTTTTACTTGTTTTGTCACATGTTTTCTGTGGAATTTTTATTATTGAGGAATGTATAACTAAATTATAATTCCTTATACATGTACTCTATTTTAGTTAGATTCTATATGCTTCAAGGTAGAATAGTCATCATTGTAAACGTTCATTAAGTTTCATTTCCAGAACAATCTTTCTAGATTCACTTTCTCGTAATCATTTTTCAGGTAACAAGAAAGTGTGTAGAACTTAGAGGTTTTGTGAATTTCCTTATTTAACCGTGTTAAACAAAACCATATTTAAAAGTTCCAATGGAATTTTTATAAGTATACAATCCACCACCACTTTTATTTCAAGCATTATTAGATACTTTCTTCTGTATCTTTATTATTTCTATCGTACATTTGGTATTATAGAGTATATTATACTCACATACCATCTCAATAGTTGGATACCCTTCTCTTTGGGTTAAAAGAATCCCATTGTTACTTGATTTTATTTCATGTTGTTTTAATTCCACTATATTTGTATCTTTGATAAGGATAGAAAGTATAACCATCTTATACTTTGTAATTATGTAACACTGATTATATTACATATTCTATATGGTTTAAGGTAGAATCCTTCTTTTAAAAAAATAGAAAAGGTTTCTTCAAGAGGTCTTGTAAATGTCTGTTTAACCTTATCAAACATAACTCTAAAGATTCCAAAGGAATTTTTAGAGTATACAATTCACCCCAATCTTGTATTTGAGAATCTCAATTGTACATATTCTATCCTACAAGTAGAACATTTCTAAAAACAAATTTTAAAGATGAAATAATGTATAAAAGTACCACAAACCCTATTTCAGATGTTGTTGAATGTTTTGGTATAGATGAACCTTATAAGGATCACCAAATGTTTTCTTTAATGGTTGAGAGGAAAAAAAGATATTTTTCTAATAATAATAATGAACAGAAAGATATTTATGTGGTCAAGAATAAAAACATTTAGAAATTAGATGTTACTAAACATTACACGTTCCAAAAGGTTTATATTAATTATAGTTATGATAAGTCTAAAATGTAAATTGAGTTTAAAAGGATTATTTTGACGGAAAACATAAATTGTAGAGGTCCACAATGTTTTCATTTATATATTTATATGGTTTTTGAGTAACATGTTCATAACTCTGGTCATTATGAATGTTTTAGAGGAAAATATTCCTTTTATGGGTACAGCTGGTGCTGTTTTGGATAAAAACACACAATATATATGTTTTGGTTCAATAAAAAACATTACTATTTTTGAAAAAGTTATCAATGTATATGATTCAGGGGGATTTAATCCCCTCAAATGAAGAATAAGGATGTTATGAAAATGCCTTCGATGGTTGTTTTAACAAATTCCATGAATGATAGAGTAAAAGTAAAAAAAATATTCCCGCCTATAGAAATAGTTTTTGAGTGATCTGATCAAACTGTGCACCTTGAAAAATGTTTTAATTTTTATTAATATAAAAAAAACTTTCATATTTTTAAGATATTAGAAGAAATTAATGTTGAAGGTGAATAAATAGATGTTTTTTAGAAACTTCCTTAAATAGGTGAATGACCATGGATTCTCCATAGTGGGTGTTCTTCTCATATGAGTGAATTTATAATTTTTTTGAATAATTTTAATTACATTAATGAAGGGATACTAAAATATGGAAATTATGAATCCAAAAAAATTAAATTTCATGTTCCATCCATCATTAGGAATGAAAATTTCAGATCCATTAATGATTTTGATATTTAAGGGATAAAACAAAACATACTATGTTTTTAAAAAAATTTGATGAATGAATAAAAGTTACTTTTACATAATATCTCTTTTATGAAAAGTGAGAAATAAGGAAGGATTGAAACAAGAGGACAACATACAAAAGGAATCTTATTTCAAGTTGGAGAAATAAAAAACTATTATTAATTAGGATGGTGGAAGAAAATCAGTTGTCGTAAAAAAACTCTAAGAAATTTGTATCAAAAGAATGATAATTTTATCTAAGTGATATATTATCTATGACAATCCAGATATGTGAACAATAATATATTGGTACTGAATTTTTTATTTCGAATGTAAAAATTACAAACTCATTTCATTATAATATTTATATTTATTAAAATGAACCCATGGAACATAATCAGTCTAAAATCTATGGTCCCATGATAAATAAACTAAAATAATGGATATGTACATAACCACATTAATTTATTACTTTACACACATAACTTATGTTATGTATATGAAAATTTAATTATATTCTTTGAAATTTTTTAACACTTTCAAGAGGAGATATTTGAAGGAATTTTAGTATTTAGTGAATATGTTGAGAATTGATAATTGTGGTCAATATAAAATGATTAATTTGAAATCAATCTTAAGAATCATGGAATTACGAATGAGTATATTTCCTCGTATACTACTTAGTGTAATGTTGTTGCTGAAAGGAATAACATATGCTTGGTTATAATGGCGAGAACAATGTAACTTGAACATGGCCCTTCTAATTACATCTAGAGGCAAGCCATGAGTATATCTGTGTATATCGAAAACTTATGTTTCTGTAGGATAAGTTTATATATGAATCTATGTTAAAGTGTTTAGGTCATAAATAAAATATTGAAACACCTAAGAGTTCTTGGGAGACTGTGCTTTATAAATAAGAATGGTTGAAACCATAGAATGTTTGAGTAGAGATGTAAAGATAGAATTTTTCTAGGTTGTTATCTAGAAGAAAGAAGTTACAAATGTTTTAAAAATAAACATGAATAATATTTTATTTTATTTAGGTCATTGTTGTTAAAAATGATGAAGATGTTATAATAAATTGATCTAATAAGGATTTTGATATTTATAAGGAATGTTTTTCAAAAATTAATGTTAATGATAAAGAAAATTATAGTCCTCATAAAGATGATTAACTAGAATTAGCTATTTTTATTGATGGGGATATTTCGTGAAAATATCATACAATGATGAGCAAGAAAGTCTAGTCTTAGAAAAATGTTAGTGATCAACATCCATGGGTTCAAACAAATGAACAATTTATAATATTTATTTGTATTCAAAAGTTGAGTCAAATGATGAAAATGGGGCCTTTGAGAATCTATAATGGATTTAGTACAAGATTGAGGATATGGATCAAATATAAATGAATGATATATGGGAAGTCAATCAAAATCTAGATGAAAAAAATTTTATTGGTTAAATGTGGGTTTTAAGGAACAAACTGTATGAAGAATGTGATGTGACATGGAACAAAGAATGATTAGTGTTCAAGGGTTACTCTCAAAATAATGGAATCTATATTAATTAGAAATTTTCAATGGTGATAATTTGATAAAAAGTAAGAATGTTTCTTTATATTTATTCACAATTAATGTAAATTAAATTAAATTTTATTTAAATTCTAAAATTTTAAATGGTGATCTTGATGGGGATGTTTAAATTTAAAAATCATGTGGTTTTTTGGGAATGCTAAAATCTATAAATTTATTTGTAATAAATACTTGTATTGGAAAAACAATCACTAATAACATGGTATTTCAAATTTTATACTTTACTAAGGTTGATTAGTTTAATAAAAAAATTATATGGAAATATTTATATCAGTGGATGATATGATTATTCAATCATTGTAATTGATTATATTAATGAAAATATTATTTCAATGATTAATGAATAATATTTTAAATGATTTTTTATGAAATGAAACTTTTATTTATGAGAACAATGCTTGGTGAAATTAATTATTATCATTGGTTAAAATTTTTAAAAATTAAGAAAAACATTTTTTTCATATGAGAGAATGTAGGCTAAATATTTTTTAATATGTTCAGTATAGATAATTTAAAATTAGTTTCCACAAAATGTTTTATGGGAAGCTTGTTTTTTATAATAGTAGAAGAAGAAAAATAATTACAAATTCTAAAAAGTATTTTTTTTATATTTGAAAAACTCATGAGCCATCATTTTTTAGGTTGTCAAGTTATTATCCAGAATTCATAGTGCTTCTACAAAATAACAATTAATTGATGTAAAAATAATTCTCAGAAAGATAAATGTATCAAAATATTTCTACATTAGGTATGATATTATATAACGTATTGACTGGTTTGAGGATTCTTATGGTGATTGGGTAGGAAATTTTGATGATAGATGATCCACATATGGGTTGTTTTCTTATAGGGGAAATGTTTTTTTGGCATACAATTAAAAACAATACACTAAAACTTTTTGTGGAAGAAGTTATGTATGTTGATTATAGTCATACCTCTACCAATTATATCTGGATAAAGACTCAATTAGAAGATTTACCTACTGATGTGATGTTACGCTTACTCATGGGTTGTGATAAAAAAGTGAAATATACCTCCCGAATAATCTGATTAAACATTATCATTCAAGAAAAATTTGTTATAAAATATCATTTCATTAAACAGAATATAGAGAATAACAAACTAATGTTAGTGTATGCTCCAATATCGATTCAATTTGTCGACATTTTTACCAAACCATTACAAATTAAATATTTTTCTAAATTTTCATTGAACATGTGTATCCCAATTATTTCTCCTCAAGGTTGAGGTATATATTTATATACCATATCCAATATATTTTTTGGATTGTTTTGTCTTAGGATATAATTTTATCAAAAATATATCCAATTTAATTTCCTAAATATTTTATCAAAGCATGTAAGTAAGGGAGTTTTGGGTAATATGTGAATTTAGAAATGTATTTGTGTGAACTATTCTTATTGTTTATTGGAGTACTTTTAGAAATAGAAAATATTTGTTAACATGAATTTTGAAGATGTTGAAATTAAATTTTTTGTCAATAAAAATGTTAAGGAAGAGAATATATATATGAATAAAGTCTGAAGGGGTTTTAATTATTAATACTTTCAGACAGAATATACTTTTTTTAGTAATAATTATATCATATAATGAGTTATCTCATGTAGGATTAATATGGTTGATAACTAATCCATTTCTTTAATTTAAAATATTCATTTATTTATGATCCATTGATGACAATGATATTCAAAGTGTGAGATTGTTTGGACAAAGATAATGAGCAAGATAATAATATTAATATATCTTCAATTTTTGTCATATAAATATCAGTGAAAGAATATAACCTCAACTTTGTTGGTTAAAATCTAATTAAAGACCATGTTTTGAAAATATGAATCACATTGATTAAGAACACCCTTCATATTGAGAATATGTTTTCTGGGAGAAATGTTTCATCAGACTAACCTCTGATCCAGAGTGAGAGAAGATCATGTTGAGAAATAAAATCAGATTCTATATGCATCTGACACAAAAAATGAAAATGTTATCAATTCTGTATTCTTCACAAATCAAAATGAATTTTTATATCATTTACTGAAATCATTATTAATGAAAGGTTGAGTGAAGGTCTTTCCAATCATATTTAAGACTATTAATAAAGTAAAATGTTATTTAATGAATTGGAAGATAAAATATTTTCCATTATAAGTCAGATGATTATTATGTTAATGATAAACTTAATCAATGTTATGAATGAATTTAGAATTAGTAGAATATTTCATCGAATGAATTTTGTTTATTATGGTTTCCAAAAATAGTTCCTCATATTTATAGGATGGGAAGGATTTCATGATCGTTATTCGATAAAAATATGGTGATGGTATTTTGTCAGACCAAAATAAAAAATATTAAAATCATAGAATAATGAACATTATGAGTTTCACAGTCATGAGAGAGAATGATGTTAACTATTTAAATTTAATTGGTATCATATTCAAAAAAAATTAATGATGTTTTGAAAATTGAAGCTGCTGATACCGATGATTCAGATTCAGTATTCAATTTCAAGCATCAGAGGATGACATTTTTTCATCAAGAGATATTGGGGATGAAAATAATGTAAAAAATATTATCTTTTTGGTGATGATTTTAATATAAAATTCAGAGGCTTATTTACATGAAATTAAACCATTTGACATAGATTTTTTTTGATTCAGTTATGTGAAAATAAAATTGAATTTAATAAAAAGTGGTTTAATAGAAAATTAAATGATGAAATTATATACATTTGACTTCATTATAATGAAATAGATTTAACTAAAAATCAAAATTAGGTTCATAGAGATGTCTTTCATGTAGAAGTTGAAGGAGATACAGAATTTTTTTCAAGTGATTTATTGATGATCAATGAATATGCATTTTACTGTTTTCGTTAGGTGGTAAATATATTCATAATGATGATATAATAATGGAAAATTAAGAATGGAAAATATGATTCTAAATTATGTTTGCTAAAAAATTCAGACCCAATGTGAATTTATTATAATATTTGATAACATTTTAGAAGAATTGAGAAGAATTGATACAATCATAAATGCATCTAGAATTCAAGGGAAATAAACAATAAAGAAATTGGGTTGAGTTCAAATCATTTTCATAATTCCATCCAAATTAATTTTTGGGTCAATATAAATGGGGATATTATATGAACTTTATTTACCAAAGTATTATAGAAGAGAGTGTCTAAATTTCTAGGGAGAATAAGTTTTTAGATTATGTTTTCGGTAAATTTTTTTTTCAGATAGAAGAAAAAACATAAGAATAAATAAGATCATATTTAGTTATTCATCAAAATTATTTGAATAATCAAACTAGGAAATAATATTGTGATTTATGGACTACATAAGTGGTAGTTCTATATTATTGAAATGTTATTATTCCAGATCTATGTATTTTCTATATGGACCAATCAGACTAGTAAAATCAGCAGGGGAAATAGGACTGATTTGATGACAAAGTCCATAAAGTTATTACAATATTTTATGATTTAATCTGACAAATTATTTTAAAATATTATATATGTGATATTTGATCAAGAATCACTTTAACTTATTTGTTCCAAAATCAATCTGAAATAGTTTTGTTCTACTTGAAGTTGTGCACTATTGTATTGATCATATTGCTATATGGGTATAAGGTAATACCATACTCATTAAATTCCACACATTAGGATTTCATTATACTATATTTTGTGGTAAGATGTTGTTTTGAAACTTTACCAAAGATGTATCAACACTTATTGAGTAGTAAAAAATTGAATTGTTTTGTTCCTATGGATGTGAGTTTCAATTTTTATCTGTCGATAATGAAGTCTTTAACATGTGGTGATGGTTGTTTCATAATTAAGGAAATAAAAATTCAAAAGATATAACTGATTCAACCCCTCTCCCTTATAGTAATAAAACCACCTTGAGTGAGAAATTATATTAATTTTAAATATATTATTTCGATCGATAATGAAACCCATCTAATGGACATTGTAATGGATAGAAAAATAACATCTGTTCACACGGTAATAGTCCACGGAACACACAAATGACGGATTTTTAACACCATTAATGGAATTAGAGATAATTTTAGATAATTATCCTATTATAGAAGAATGTTATTATACATACGATAATGATGTTTTTATATCATCATGGAATAATAATAATATATATATGTTGGTATAAAATATAAAAATGATAATTGAATAATGTTTTCTCTTCATTGAGTATCCTCCTTAGGTTTTCCCAAAAACCCAGGCTAGATTGGATTTTACAACAATAATATAGATTCTAGGATGTGGTTATGTATTTTTAATGTATTTTGGGACAGTATTAAGATATAATCTTAATTTTAAATCATGTTCTCAATGTGTGACTATTATGTCTTTTTTATAATTATATTTTTCAAAAGACACTACTTATTCATTTAAATCATTTTTATTTATTTTAAATTAATATATACCATAATATTACTAATTTAGCTATTATTTTTCACGGACAAAAATTTATTGGGTATTTTAGAGTGGTATAATATGTATTACTTCATTTTGGCTCTAGGATACGTTTTTCGCATGCTATCAAAGCGGATAAAATTTTTTTAAATGGTTTCTCGGGTGTTAAAGATCGATGTCACATATTTAAAACAAAATTGGATACAGTGTAATTATATTATAATATCAAGGTTTTTTAAAAATGGTGGCCCTAATTTCATTTTTTTCGTGAAAATCATTATGAGTTGAAATATTATTAGCCATACATTTACAAATAAATCATTCAGTTTCTAGATGCATGTATGATCAATCCCTTACATCATTATATGGTATTGGATTTAGATAATGATTACATCATATATTTTTTGGTAATCTAAATTGTATAATTTATTTTGGATAATATATTTTATATTTCATAAATTTTTTAAATTTATAGTTTATTCATTAATGAAAGTGTATTTGTCTTTATCATGTCATTAATTCACATTATTATTTCAAGTGAAACATCATTAAAATTGGTATTTTCTACAATTTTGAAAATAACCATATAACAGTGATGTGAAACAAGAGTTTTATTAAATGTTTTCTATTTTATAATTTCTGAATTTTATATTTATATTTATTGTAGATTTTTTCATTAATCTCATTTAAAATGAAAAATAATTGGGATCTTCCACATTTTACTTGTATTCCAATATAATGTTTCTAAAATTTTCAACTATTAACCCTATAGAGAATACTACCAAATAAATTGTATTTCAAAATCTACAAAAAATTTGTGTTGCATAAAATTCAATATTATATTATATTATAGAATTAAAAAATTAGTTGAAGAAATTCCATTATCTTAATAATAAAAAAAATTATATCTTTTATTTTGATATTATTATTAAATATTGGTTATTTTTCTATAATAAATTTTGTTTTAATGTCATTATGATATTATATTGGTGAAAAATTTCATTTTATTTAATATTGGGGTTCCCAATTTTAGTTTGAAATGAAAATAAAATAAAAAACATGGTACTAAAAAAACCATTCATCTTTTTGTATCTCACTGGGGAAATTTGTGTTGTTATTTTTAATTCAAATATTTTTTTAAAAACAACAACTATATATTGCAAAAAATATTATTTTGATTCATTTTAAAATCATAATTAAAATATAATGATATTTAAGATACATTTTAGTCTACATTAATATTTACAATTATCATTAAAAATTAATATATTTTTTAAATAACCCATTGAAATATTTTGATGATTGAGGTTATAATTTATCATTATATAATAAAGGTGAAATTTCAAGGATCTATAACTTTCTAAAATGATTGTAGATAAAATACAAACTAAAAAACATAATGATAATTTTCATCGTTTATTTAAAATTTCTCATTTTGTGAATTTTTATACTAATGTAAATGAATATTTTATTGTTTTAATATTACCTTTAATATCAATATATAAAATCATTATGTTATCTAAATAATTTTGATCTTTTTATGTTTTTTAAAAAATATATAATAGTCATGTACATTTTAACGGGTGCATTAAAATTTCAAGAGAAGAATAAATAATCCATTTATGTTGAAATTCAATAAGAATTACAAATAATTATAAAAAAAATAATTGAAATGGAATGGAATCTTCATAACGATGAATGACCATAATGATAAAATAATGTGTTCACACAAAAAACAATATAGCTATTATTTTCACACTTTTGGAAAACCAGACATTGTGGAAAATATTAAATGGTTCATTTTAAATATTATTTATTGGGGTTAAAATAGTATAATCTTTCAATCATAAATTATAAAATCACATATAATGAAATCCAAAATATTATCCATTTATTATGTTACTAGAGGAGTAAGGTTTTGACCCAAATGAAGAGGTGATACGTTTTCACTTAAAAGTATCACATCATGTAAATATTTTTCTACGAGAACATAAAATAAGATAACCCATATAAAATCATTGTATAATTCCATTTTAATACTACAATAGGTAATACTCATTAATGTGAATTCCAATAGGGGATGTTGTTTTTCTAAAACACTATTGAAATCCATCAAAGGTGAGTGTAGAATATACTCCAATTTTTTATTGGTCATTTTTAATTGACCATATAAATAGGATAGTAAGTTGTACTGAAGCATTACTCTCTATCAAAATATTGTTGATAACTTCTCCAAAACATTGTGGTGTACCTAAGATCCCAATATGATACAATGGAAAGCGGTATTCAATGTAACCTTAAAATTTCTATTCTTTAAATCTTAGTAGGTGATTGACAATTATCCAATTATTTTTATGAACAATAAATGTTTTTCAAAATTCTATGATGAAATCCATAGTGACGTTCTCCCATTTCATAAATGAAATCGATAACAGATGCATCACCCATTTTGAGATATATCATTCGGACTTAACTCACTATCATAATATGAATCTATATACATATTTGAAATGTTCATATTCATTTCATACTACTATAAATATTCCATGAGATCTTTATAAATTTCATTTATTAAAGGAGAAATAAAGAATGGTGAGATATTTACATCATCCAATAACACATTCATTAGTTTTGGAATTTATGTAACAGTTATCTATTTATTGAATATTATAATTTTTTTGATCTTTATAATATTCAACACCCACTTCTATAGCTCCATATCCACCTTTTATACCTCAATGATCATCACAAGGTTAGTTATTTTACCAATAATTTTGGAATGATAGGTTTTATCCCCATAATAAATGACTTCATTAATGTTCCTATGAAAATCCATATGTGTATAGTATTTTAAAATTGACATAAATGACTGTTTTCATGATTGTTTTTACACATAAAATTATTGACCTTATTTTTCTTCCAAAGATGTTAATTTATTGATAATCCATATTCATTGAAATATTTCAATAACTATTTTCGTTTTTGTTCAACACTATTACCATGATTACATATGTTAAACAGTCATTCATTTCATATAGATTCTGTTATTTTAAAAATATTGAAAAGTAAAATTATTATTTCAAATACTACTTCTTCTAGATCCAGATCACATCTTCAGTAATTTTCCTTTTTTTATTCAATTAATGTGTCGTATATGATATTATATATTCATTTTCCATAAGAACAAAACAAAATACCATTAATTAAGATTCATTATATATATATAAACCCTTTACCACTATAGAATTATGTAAGAATAAGTTTGATGAAAAATATCTTCATGAGACCGAGGAAACATTCTCCACATTTAATTTACTAGAAGAACATCACTCCCTTGCATTTTATCAATTTTAATTCATTTGATAATCATGATAAATTCTCAAGAAATCATCATCATTATCCCACTAATATAGGGAAAATCATAATTTTTTCTAAATAGTCAATGTTTTATATTCATCAATCAAAAAGCTATTTTACGAAGGCATAAATATATCCTATCATGTGATTATGTAACTTAATATTGATACATATTTCTACAAATACACACGATTTATTATATTAGAATTTTATTTCTAATTCAATTCTATAGTTAGAAAACATCTTCACCATTATTCTTTCTCTTCTTTATTTTTTAATGTAGGAAAATATCATCAATAAATACCACCAATATTTAATAGGATAATAATTAAAGGCTATATTTGTCAGATTCATCAAGATAGTATCAAAAATTGATTTCGTAAATAATTTATCAATATTTTATTAAATCAATATTAATGTTCAATCATAGTTAAATTGTTTTCTCAGCATATTTGATTAATAATATCACCAATAATGGGTAGAGAATATTTTTTCATGATCGTTATAGTGTTAAGTTGAAAATATTCAATGAATATGAATATATATATATATACTTCATATTAAAAAACATAAATAGTGAACCCCAAGTAGAATAAATCAGACATATAAATCCCTTATCCATGTTTTCTAGGAGTTTCAACCATAATATCTACTATTCAATCGTATCTATTCAATAACGATTAATTAATATAGGGATTACACAACGAATGGGTACAATTAAAAAATCAAATTCAAGACCTTGGAAAAGCATCAAAACTTAATTAATAAATACAACAATATATTACTAAATAATAGATTTGTCTCCAATTTTGTTTATTGTCCAACTATTTCAGTGAAATTCTACTCATTATGATGTATGATGAAGTATATAATTGGAGGGATTCTTAAATGAGGTCCACAATAAGAAATTTACTAACTGATGATAATAGGTTCATTTAGGATATTAAATGGTACTGTAAAATACCTTATAACTATAGAATAATAATTTATTCACATTTTATTATATTTGGGAATTATATATTAATTTTACTTTAAAAATGATTTTATGTATGATAGCATACTCGACACACAATAATGGATTTCTTAGGAATCTTACATTGAACCCAAGAAAGGGTTATACTAAAAATAATATATTATTAATATTTCTTTTATAAATAGTAGATAACACATAGGTGTTTTATTCTAGTGAATAAACTGAGCTAACAATATTATGTTTACAATTTTGTATATAACTATTAATTGGTTATATAATTAAATATAATTTAAAATAAAAACCAATTGAATATAAATTATGTGTTTTTATGAAAAAAAATTATGTGTGAGTAGTTATGATTATAAAATAATAAAATCAACATTTGTTATGATATTAATGAAATATTAATTCAATAATATTTATAAAATTCATCTAATGTGTTTTCAATAAAGTAAAAATGAAAAAATTCATTTATTGGATAAAATTATTGTTTTCTAAAAATGTAGTTTTTCCTCCTTTTAATGGGTAACCCTTTTTAAATAAGGGGTTTGATACTTTTTTAGGTTATATTTGAATAAATTGACATCTTTTTTACGAAGGAAATGAATTTTTTTAAATGTTTTTAACAGTTATTTGATAATATTCATTTTTAATGAATAGTGAAAAACACTAAATATTACTGGAAATGTTCTTTTTCATTTAATTTATTAATATAGTTAGATTATTCATTTAATTAATTTTACATTTAAATTGTATAATGTTTTAATCATTTAATGAAATATTTTAAATTGGATTTAACAATACATTTAATATTGATATAAAGACACATAAGTCTATGGATGCATTTTACCTTTTAAAAACTCATTTCTGCAATCCGTCAATGGGATTAACATTAATTTAAGTTGGATCACTTTTTTGAATAGTGTTTTTTAAAAACGTGCATTCATGGATTTAATATGTAATAAAAATGATATGTAAAATGATAAAAAAAAATTGGTGATTAGGAAAAATATTATTTTATTGACCATGTTTAAAAGGAAAATCTAGTAACTAATGGTAAAAATATTATAATAATACAAATCTACACTAACAAATATATTATCCTTATTTAATGAGTTATTTATAACCACGAAAATACATGGTTTAAAATTTTGACCTTTAAATTCAACTTGGGATTGATTAAGGCATGTATAACAATTAATTTATCGTAAAGGGAAAAATAGCATAAGCCTCTTATTAATAATTTTGTTTTATAATATGGTGTAATATATGTGATATATTTGACTATAAATATTAATTATAATGATAAAAACATTACCTACATTATTGTTATTTATTTAGAATTTTTATGAAATAGATAATGTAATTTAATTATGAAACAATGATAATGAAATAGTAGATTTATTAAAGTAATACTGAAATAAATGATAGTAATAATAATAAAATAAATATAATTTAAAATATTTTATTCAATGATAAAATATTTTAGTTTAATATGAATTGTAATATGTATATTAAAATATTTTTCCAAAGTTAATTTTTTATTTTGATTTTATATAAATTCAAAGAAATTAATAATGTAAAAATCGACAGAATTCATATTATAAAAATTAAATTATTTAAAAAACAAAAAATATTTTAAAATAAAAAGGGAATATGAT
This sequence comes from Viscum album, assembly GCA_963277665.1. NCBI lineage: Eukaryota > Viridiplantae > Streptophyta > Magnoliopsida > Santalales > Viscaceae > Viscum > Viscum album. Next base: position 1,824,226,151 of record OY728128.1, on the reverse strand, counting down.
ATAGTATAAAAACATATTAGGTGTACAATTATGGTAAATTTAGCACATATAATTATAATTTTATCCTCTTAATATTTAAATTGATATTACTATAATTCATATTAAAAGTGATAATATAATTATAAACCGAAAAGATTTGGTTTAAAATAAAATCGACATATATCTAAAAATTATTGTGTGGAAGGATTTATAAATATAATAAAATTATCATAAACATATCTATAGTTTTAATCATTTATTATAATAAATTTATTTATATTAACTTTATATTTTTGTAAATTCCTAGGGTTATATACCTTCTCATATAAAAAGTTTCTCGTATTCCCTAATACACACACTTCAATAACAATTTTGTTTCTATAATATCTACAAAAAACACTTCCTATAATCCCCCCCACCTATAATGAGAGACTGTTTTTATTTAATTCCATTCTAATAGGTGTTAAGGTGTTCATCAATGGTTATTAACCGAATAAGAGGTGTGGTTTTTTAAGTGTTTCTGCCATATTTATTCTTCCAATTCATTGACATTTTCTTCCTATAATATGAAATTTTACCTCAATTATCCATAATAAAATATGATTTTGTTATGTTAATATAATTAAATAAAATCTTTCATAACATCATAAATTGGTAAATGAATATTTAATTCACGTGTACAGTGAACCACCATGACGTTAACTGGTATAGTTTGTTTTTCATTACGTCATCTGTGTGTACATGTTAACAATCAAATCCACGAAGCAATGTGTATAATTTTTATTAACCATGTTAGTTTTATGATATATATAAGTAAATTTAAATTAAATTTATGATTTTAATAATATTACAATCATTGTGGAAATATTTAATTAGAATAACCTTATTTCAATAACAATCAATTAAAAATGGAAATGTAACTCATGTGTAGCTATGGCCTACCGTCTACATGATTATAGTGTTGTAAATTTTTCAAAAAATAGATTATTTACTTGAAATGAAAATTATAATTAATGTATAAAATTGATTAATATCTCTTGAATGGTATTAATTATATTATAGACTGATTACCACAAAGACTATTGAAATCAATCCAAGTTCATTTTCGACTCAAGTAATGAATATTTACATATCGACTGATATGAACGTAATTAATTATTTAACTCTAAAAACATCATAATAAGTGATATAAATGGAATAATATTGTTGAAAATATTTTCATAAAAGAATAATATATCGTACGCTTATTATTTTGAAATATAATTATTGTACGTGACAATTTAGACTCGTGGTAATGAATTTTGTCCCAATCCCCATTCATTGAAGAATTTCTTGTTAGTATGTAATATTATTATATTATAATGTGCATTTAAAGCCAAAATTCCATTTCATATCCATATTTTATCTTTACTCATTTTATTATTTTTTTAGAAAATTTATTAATCGATCGAGATAATGATTTAAATTTTAAGTGTGGTATGATACTCCTTCAACAATTAAAGATTTAATTATCAAATCATTACCTCATGATATTAATTTAAATATATAATATTATAGATATAAAAATACTATAAAGGAAATGTTATATATATATTAAATTTCAATCTATACTTTCAGAAGTAATATTTTTATATAATGTGTTTTATTTCATTATAAATGACAAAAGCAATGGTTTTTAATGTAAGCAGCAATAATGACTTATCTGCCACTATAACCATTATTTGATATTTGGATTTATATAAAATAAATGATGTTTCTAAAATAATGATAAATATATTATTCCTTTTTAGGTTTTTTGATATTTTAAATGGGATTCCAATTTCATTGATTATTTTAATATCATAATAAGATTTATTGTTAATGAAAATATAATTTTTTTGAGTGAAATGTTGATAATTAAAATATTTTATGTGTCATGATTATATAATGGTACATGAAAATTTTACATGTGGTTAAGTTAGAAACCAAATACAAGTGATTCCATGACAAACTTGCGGTGTAGGAGCTTGTTATTTATCTACAATGTATTGGGTAACGAGATGAAGTCAAATGATATTGTTTATCCTAAGAGATTTAGGGAATATACTATGATGTATATTCCAATTTTAACAAGATAGGATCTTCTATATGTTGGTCTTGAATGGTCCAACATATGTATGATATTGATATAACTATTTGTCTTTATGATTTATGATTTCTATGAAGTGTTTTTAGGATTGTTATGATTTCAGGAGGTATATTTTTGAATTTATTTTTTATAGGTGATAACAATGATTTTGTTAAATTGTTTTCATGGGTTTAAAATATTAACGGACTAATAGTTCCATTCCATATTTTATATCCGCTACTCATCTGTTTATGAAAATTCTATATTTTTTATGTGTTTTTCCACAGCGTATAAATATTGGTATAAAGAAGGATGATATATTGTTGAATGTTATGAATATTTTTATCAGTAAAAGAAACAATGTTTTATTTTAGGGGGGTTTATTTTGAGAAAAAATTTGATAGTGAGTAGAAATTTATACATTGAAATATTCGAGTTGTTGTGTAATTGTTATGGAATAATTATCTAAAAATATAAACCTGATAAGATTATCCATTTGAATGAAAGTAAATTCATGATCAAAACTCAATATTATATAATGTTTAAGGACATTTCCTTATTGTTTCGATCAAATGTCTATTTAGATAAATTTAGAGATATGGTGTTATTTAATCAAAAATTACATGTTGTATATATACATAATAGATAACATGATAGGAAGATTAATAATTATCTAAGATAAATTGAATAATTTTTATATAAAATGAGTAAGGATATCATAGTTTCTATATTCCTCATAAGTTGGTATATGATGATTTTATTTGCATACTAACACATACTCTTTTGGTTTTATTAAATTGCTAAATTCAGCATGAACTAATGTAACTATTAATGTGAAGGAGAATGTGTTGGTTCTCGAAATAAACAACTTAATGAAATAGGATATATAATAATAACTCTCATGGTTATTCTAAACAAACAATCTAGAGTAATGATTAACCACTATGACCATGGTATGTTTTCTAATTCGTCATATACGTGGGAAATGGATCCTTATTGATGATCATGTAATAATGATAAAAATTGTATTTATATTCAAAAACACACATGTTGAGGATGTTGAAATAATTATGTGGGAAAAAGTTTTTAGATGGATGGGAGGAAATTAAATATGTGGAAATGACAATCATAAATCAACATCCGTAAAGGAAAAAAGGAAGCATTTCACTACCTCTAGAAATTGGTAAGAATTACTTTCTGAGTTATCAATTGAGTGCTTTAAATGTGGGGAGTATGTTCATTATGAAAAAAAATTACAATGAATAAGTTCCATTATTGGGATTAGGTGGAAAATATAAATATATGTTTAGGAATACCTAATGACATTCCAATTGAAGATGATGAATCTAGAAATTACCTATGAACGATATGGATTATTTCTTGTCTCCTGTCTTGACATTATTAAATTAAAGGATATGATTCATGTTATTTTGTTTGAAACAAAGAAGTATTAAATAATAATATGGAAACACCTGGTTAAATGATATCAAATAATAATGAATGATTAAAAATACTACATATAAAGGATTCATGAGTTACGGTTGACTAATGTATGAGGAAATGATTAATATTTTTATTGATATTTTGATTGTGTGATTACATTGATATTTTTTTAGTGAGTTTAAACATGATGTTTTTTATGGTAAAAAGTTATTTGAGGAAAAATTCTCTTTCCTTTTAGTGATATAATTATGGATAACCATTAGGGTTTATATATTTTATAGGACATTATCAGTTATCACAATTTTTTGGAAACAAAATAAAATATACGAGATAAAATTTGAGGTTAACACATGTTATGGTTATTTTTGAGGATTTTATTTTTCTAATTTTATAAGAAATATATAATTTTTTAAAAATAAAAATATACATACTATGAAAAAACATATCGTGTTGGACAAGGGTGCAAGAATTTAACACATAACTAATGTGTAATACTGATATATTTCATACAACTAGCAGATAAGAAGACACTATTAAGTATGAAAATTTCATTTTAGAGAAATGAGTTGTTGAAATTAGAATAAAATGATTTTGGAAATTTATTTTTTAACAAAAGGATATCATTTTTATTCGATAATGATTTAGTGATTATGTGAATAATGGTATTTTGGATGATGGTCACAATTTTTTGAACTATATATTCCTATGAAAAATAAAATATTGTGGGATTTTATATGAAGTGTAATGGTTTAACTATATTTTGAAAGAATCATTGTTATTATTTTGGAGTAATGAAGATTTTGGTAATTTATGGAAATAATTTTCATATCTTAGAGAATATGTGGTTTTGGAAATTAAAATTTTGGTATGATATATTATGAGTGGTTTATTTTATTTGGAGTTAAATGTTTGAACTTATATTGGAAGATTATTAGTTACAATCCTTTTGAATTTTTTAATATTATTTCTAATATTTCTGATGAATTTTATGGATATTTATTTGTTCAATGGTCTATGTTAGACATTAATAATTACTTTTTATTTTTGAGAATAAAAATTAGTTATCAATCTTTTAATATTTAATATATTTGGGGAATTATATTATTTATATCTTAAATGTTTAGTTTTGGTTAATGTTTCAAAATTTAATGAATATATAGTTAATATTTAATGGATTTATGTGATTGTCTAGATGCTGATTCTTGTGTTTCAAGAACGAAAAAAATCTACTTTAATAATCATCATTTGGGGAAAAAGAAGAATTTGTGGTTGAATTTTATTAATGGATGAAACTATACTAATCATGTATGTTTATTTACCTATGATATTATTATATGTAGTAAATTAATTCCCAAAATCTTTGTATAACATATTTTAAATTTTTTTTTACTTTTCCTACCACTTAATCAAATACCGTTAAAACCATCTCATGTTTGTGGTTTTCTAATTATTTACATTCTCATGATCATGTTTTCTATCACCCTCCATCAGAACATTATGATATTTTTTTCTTTTATATCCATGTTTTCCTATACTGAATCCATGTATCTTATATCTTGGGTTACCATTATACTTATCATTATTTCTCTTAATGTGGACAATTTATTGACTCTTTTTCTTATGTGGGATGTCAATAATGTATTTCTTAAAAGTAAATATTCAATTTCTAAGCCCAAAATTAAAATAGTGAGGACATTATTTTTAAATGGGGGGAGGATGAAATAGGCCTGGTAATTAATGAACAAGTATTTTCCATATTTATTAATATATTGGAATAATATAGTGATTTCACATTACAGTGCATGAATATCCTGATAGTGTAATTGACATGAAACAATGAGTTTTCAAAAATCATAGGTTGCGCAAAAGAATGAGTTGTATTGAAAAATATATTATTGACATTTTTATTTTAAATATAGTTTAGCTGGAAACCATTGTATTTGTAGGAATTAATATAACTAACTATATTACATTTTTTTTATTTTTATATAATGATTCATTGGAAATAAAATTAATTTCAAATGTAAATAAAATAAATAGAATATCAAGGATGTGATTTTATGAAGAAAAAATTAAGTCTGAATAATCAGATTAAAAAATAATTTAATCACAGTATATAGATTATAATAATGATTAAATAATTAAATATAAAATATAAAATTTAACTTATGTTTTTTTTGACATTTTATAAGAAAAAATTCAATTTTATAAAATAAATGAATGTTTTTCTAAAAATGTAGTTTTAGTTCATTTTGTTAGAGAACCCATTTCAAATCCAGTGTTGAAATATTCATGAGGTCTATTTGAAACAAATATACTTCTTATTTAGATTATGGGAATCAAATTTTACTTAGGATGAATTTGAATATTTTTATGATAAAATTAATTATGTAACGAATTGTGAAAAATGATGCATTTTAATTCGGTAGTAATTTTTATTCTAATTAATTAAAATAGATATAGAAAAATTTTTATTAGTTTTCATGTATAATTGGATTACGTTTTTATCATTTAATTCAATTTTTGTCATTGTAATTAAAAATTCATTGAATTTATATATAAACACATGTCATCATTTTGTGGTTTTTACTTTCTAAAAACATGTTTACTAAATCTGTCAATAAGATTCAAATAAAAATAATTTTAGGCACTTTTTTTAATATAATTTTAAAAAATATAAATAAATGGTTTTAATTAGAAGAAAAATGGGATATAATACTATAAAGAAATTTGATGTTGAAAAGTAAATTTACTATTTTTTATGGCAATTAATGTCTAAATCAAGTAAAAAGGGGTAAAATAATAATATAATCATAAAACACTACAATGATATTTTTCCTAATAATATTGGATGAGTTAAGACTAACACTAAAAATACATGGGCCAAAAATATTTCTTTGGATTCAACATGGTTGTGATTAGGACATTTATAACTTTTAATTAAAAATAATGGAAAATATATCATAATAATGCATCTTATTGGTAAATCAATTTTAATACGGTGATATATAAGTGATATATTCAATTATAAATATTAATTAGATATCTAAAAAGATTAAATACATCATGGTAATTTATTTATATTTATTTGGAATTAAATAAAAAAATAATTATTAGATAATAATGATGCAATAATACAATTTAATAAAATAATAAAATAAATGAACATAATAATATTAAAAGAAAAATATTTTTAAAATATTTGATTCCGTAGACCTTTTTATAGATGGATATGTCATATTATAATTCCTTTTAATGGTTTTTAGATGTCAAATTTCTTATTCATATTTTTTTAGATTTGATGAAATTAATAGTGTAAAAGTTGACATAATTGATATTTTATTCAAATAATAATTAATTTAATTAATAAAAAATACTAAAAAACATTATAATCACAATGTGAGTGTGATAAGGACTAAAATTTAATCATGTTCTCTATTATGTAAAATTTTACCCATATTAGTAAAATTTGTAGAATCTTAATATATAAAATGTTATTACCACAGTTATTAATAAAATTTAAAATTTTATGGAAAATTGAAAATATAAGGATTAAAATAAACACAAAAATCATATAAAATTTATTTTATGAGGTTATTTAGAGCTGTAATCATCTTATATTCGACATATCTCATGTTTGAGTGATTTTTATTAAAAAATTAATTTGTATAAATTTAAAAGTTGAGGTGTTTCCTATGTATCCCCTCTACACTTCTATAAAATGTACCCCTCTTCTCTAATAATCGCAATTTAATAAAATAAATTCACCAATATTGAAAAAAAATATTCCTAGAATATTTATACAATTTATTGAGGCTTTATTTAAGTCATAAAACCCTTCTTATAGAAATTATGTTTCTCTTCAAAAGTGATCAAATGAAGAAGAGGTATCATTTTTATGTGTTTTTTACTTATTTTTTATTACACATAATTTTAATTTTTATCATCAAATATTATATAATAGAATAATAATTTTCAAAATACTTGTATGTTTTTATTTTAATATCATCACCTAAATAATACCCCAATTTCATCAAATGGGATATTAAAATATCATTCTTAGGTACGAAGGACAACCACCTCACGAACTTGGTAGTTCATTAGTCATTACACTCTATCAAGAAAGATTATAATGAAGAAATATATGTTAATATACGATATTCAGGACATAGTTATTATTTTAAAAGGATATTCTTTTAATTATGTTCCTACATTCCATACAAATAAAATTGATAACATCATTCATTTGTACGTGTGAACTCTCAACTCTACGAAGCGATGTAAATCATTTTTATTCATAACATCACATATATGATATATATAATAATTTTTTAATGATTATAATTAGTTTAAAATATATTAATAATAAATATAGAAATAAAATAATAATAATTAATTTATATCAATATTGATCAATGAGAAATGGAAATGTTACCCATGAGTACATACGACCCACAGTCATAATGATTATAAGATATCTCCTTTTTCATACCCAAAATGAATGGTTTTATTTATAGGCTATAATTGATGAAAATTTTTATTATTATTTAATGAATGTTTTTCAGGGGATGAGGGACTTATTATCACAAGGACTATTGACATCAATCGATCTTCATTTTCGACTCAAGTATTGAATATCGACTGAACGTCTGATGTGAACATAAATAATTATTTAATTCTTAAATCATGGTAATAATTGATATAAAAGTATTAATATATTTGATAAATTTTCTCAAGAAACTAAAAAATAATCTTGGTTTATTATTAGGGAATATAACATTTTTATGTGATGTGTCAGACTCAAGGTAAAGGATTTGTTCTCAATCCCTATTAATTAAATAATTTATTGTTTATATGGAAATTTATTATTTTATAAAGTGTATATACTTCTAATATGACAATTTATATCAATATTTTATCTATACTAATGTTATTTTATATTTTGTTAAATCTATAAATTCTTGTGTATTAAGATTTATATGATCAAAGTGGTATGGTTATCCTTGTATTGATTTTTTTTAATTTTAATTGACATTTTAAATATCATCAAAAGTTTTCTTGTGATTTGAAATTAAATTGTATTAGTAAAATATTAATAATTTCAATATTTTATGTGTTATAATTATATAATAGTACGTGTACATTCGACTTGTGACTATATGATAAACCAAAGATAGTTGGTTCCATGAGAAACAGAGGGAGGTTGATCCCATAAGAGAAATCCAATGCATTGGGTAATGAAATAGAGTTAATTGATAAGGTTTCTCTACAATATTTATAGAGAGTATAAACTAATAATGTTTAAATTAATCACGCTATTATTTCTCATTTTCATCATGAATAGTTTCCCGAAAATATTTATCATGATCTTCATGTTTAGCACCACCATAATGGATCATTTTATTATTAGATATAATATTTTTTTATTCTAAATTTCTCATTTTCACATTTCTCCCAAGAAATTTCCATAATTGAATATTATAACCTCACATTAAATTCCATGAAATAATGACATACAGAGATAACATATTATATATAAGGGAATAAGGTGGATCACATTCTTCCTCAATATGGTCTATATGGTTGATAAGTTTCAATTAACCAATCTACATATTTATCTTTAACCATTATTCATTCACATTGGGTTCTGATAACTTTTAGGGTGAATTAATCACCTTATATTTTCATCATATTTTATAATATATATTATTAAACTAGTATCATGTTCAGGTAGTTTTTTTGGAAATATTAAAAACATTATGAAACCTCCCACAAAGCATTATTGAAACTATTATGATGTTATTTATTGAAATCATCTAAAAATAAGATCATTCTTGCGATCCTTTAGTTATATATTTTTCACTTAATTTTTAATGTTCTTATTCTATCGATATTATCATATTTAAATTCTATATTCAAACATCCATACACTATTTTAAATAAATTTTACATTTTTTGGATTGCAACATACCATATTTTCAACCATGGACAAAGACCTCTTGAGAAACATTACGACCTCTTCCTATGGGATGTCGCATAAAAATTAAAAAAACCATTTTTTATAATTCTATAAAGGATTCGTCCCTTAATTAATTATTTATCCTTTTACTTTATAATGGTGATATGTTTCTTCTAGAGTTATATAGTATACAATTTTTTTAAAATATTTCATGTTTATTTATTAGTTCAAAATAAAACCTTTTCAATAGTGTTTATAGATTATTTGATGTTATAATTTTTTATTGAATAAAATAAAACTAGGGAAATAATTTTTTTTGAATCCATTATATTTTCATTTGGTGTCTTTAACATCATTTATGAATATGAGTTATACCTAATAGGTGCATTCCATAATTCGTATTCTTTGATAGAATATGTTATTTCTATTCACATATTTCTTTTAAGAATTTACAACTATCTTTAATAAGAAATATCATTTCTATTGTGACTTATTAAAATTTTAAAGATGTATTCTCTATCATTAAATTATTCAAAAATTAGTGGGGGGATTATCTAATATATTGGTTCTGAACCATTACACTAAAAATTCAATTCACTTTTCCCAATCCTAATGATATAATTGGAAACCCTAAAAAATGATTTTAATATTTATTTGACATGATATAAAGAATTTTCAGAACATAATGCTTTGTATTTATGAGATTTCATTTAATATGTATAAGATTATTATAAGAGAACTAATTATTGATCATACAGTTTTATTAAGATTTGATATGGTTAGTAGATTAGGAATAATTTAATTAAATATAACTATATATATTATATTTAAAAACATTCACTTATACATGATATTGAATTTATGAAAACAAATTAAGAAGGATAATGGATAACCTTTTTCAAATTTAATGTCAATGATTCATCCTTAAATGATTTAGGGAAATCATTTATAATGTTTGAGACAAGTTTGATTCATTGTTTCCATTTTATGTTTGTATGTAAGAAACCGCTTTTTTAATATATTATTAAGTTTGGGTTTTCATATATTTCTATTTTTCCAATTTAATATCATGTTGGTGATTATCAAATTTAATGATGTTCTTGTAATCCTCAATCAATCTCAATAATTCCTCCCAGAATCATTTCAAATTTTGAACAAATTTGTTCATAATGTTTTTATATATTATTATAATGAATGATCATGGTCCTTTATTATCTTTATTATGTATTTTAATTACAAATACATGAAATTTAATTTTATTTTAATCAGTTTGGGAGCCTGGATAACTTCATAATGAACAATTTTTGTAACTTTATTTTCATAGTGAAGCCTTTAAAATTTTATCTTAATAGAAAATATTCGGTAAAAATATTATTTGATTTTGAATTATCTTAACTATATTATATAAGAGAATTCCAATATTTCAATGATCTTCCAAATGTATCTTTTAGTTATATTACATCCTCCAGTAATAGTGGTTTTTCATTAAGAGTACCTTTAACAAAATGATGTGTATATGTGATTACTTCAATAGGTAAATTCTTGACATTTAATTACAACCGAGAGTATAATTCCTTTAACATTTTTATATAAATATCTTCATCAAGCTCAAAATATATTTATATGTTTAAAACAATATTATTATTATATATAAATTTATGAAATTATATTACTTGTAATTGGGTCTACATGATATAGTAATTGATTATTTTTTATTTCATTAATATTTTTTCAAATAGCATTTTCCAAATTCTCTTAACTTATCAATGATGATTTCAATATCACCTATCCATTAGTATTGACTATGATGGAACCAAATTTATCTCTCTAAGAAACATCATAAATACATTACAATCAACACGTCATATAAATCTTTCAGAAAAATTAAAAAAACTAATTTCTCTAATTAGATGTAAAACCCTATCAAATACGACATGCAGTACATAGGAGAATATGAAACAACACTGTAATGGGGGTTACTTAGTGTAGAAAAAAATTAATTTAGTTTTTATTTATTTTATTTAACCTCTCTTACACTTGTAATAGTTACTTTATTAAGTAAAATGGATAAAATATTATCTATTAATCATCCCTTCATTTAAAATTGATAATAATTATGAGTAATAGAGTTGTGGTATTTATTTAATTCATCATCAATGTGCTATATTAAACCATTATAAGTTCACGATAAGTTTTGAGACCTCATGTAATCACTATAATTACGGAACATGAAAAAAATAGAACGATGGTGCAGCTCCTCCTCGAATCTTGAGAGACTACCAAAACAATAAAAATTTGATTTATTAGATATATATAAAGACATATTCATTGAGTGTTATTGTATAACATACCTCTTACATTTCTTCATCCCCCTCCAAAACAATGGTATTATTATAACATGAACATCCTATTCTTCAATACTCCCCATGAATCAAAAAATATGTATTAATCCTCGAAATATTTATCTTCAAATAATCTTGAATGTTATCATTTTTCTCTACTTGGACTCAGTATGATAAAATATAAATGTGTTTCTAGTCATTAAGAATTATGATATAGAGTATAGATATCACAGACAACAATGATTTCCTCCGCATAATTTCAATTTTCATATTTTTCAATTAGAAATATAAAGACTCTCCCTACTCAAATTGTCCTTTGTCCCTTAAATAGTCAATATATTCATAAGAAACAATTTTTTATATCACATTATCTTTATTCTTCAATATATTTTGTTTCATAATTAAAATATATGTTAAATTATTATCACATTCATCCAATCATTTTTTACTTAATATAATTTAAATTATCAATCATTAGAGCCTATCCACTCCCATTTTCTCAAAAAAAATTATTGTATGATAAAAAAAATAAAAAGCCAAAACTTCTATCAATATATATAAATATTTATATTTTCAGAGCACACAAGAATACTATTACTTATATTGAATAAGGAAAATTTTATATTAAGAAATTTATAAAACTCATTCAATGTTATTTCATGAATCATAAATATTTCATCATTAAATCTGTGCCAATTAAAAACAGTTTCTCCATTATAAACATGGGAAATTTTTGTTTCATTACCATTATATAATATATAAATATCTAAAACATCTCCATAAAATTCATTTTTATCTGGTAAATATATTTATATAAATATATATAGAAACCGTAATAATTTTCAATTTCACTAATAATAAATGAACAATAACAACACTGAAGGAAAATGAAAATTTCAAATGTCAAATTTTAAATTCAATGAAAATCATCCACCAGGGTTCTTATTAAATATTATAATTACTCTCATTAATCATGGACTATATAATGTATTTTATTGATACCATAATATTATTGAAATGCATGATCATTAAATTATCAAAGTATTTCATAAAAAAAATTAATAACTCTTTTTATTTGACATTATAAATTCCATGAATAATATATATATATATATATGCTCCAATTCCATTTAATTACATTTTTATATGCTCTACTGATAGTTAGTTAGGATATTTTATGTTGAGTTATCTATTTTATTGGATTATTGTCGCCATTACATATATTTGATCCTTTTTGTTATTGTTATGTAGGTAGTAATATCTCCATTATACAATTATGTATATTATGTGGAATGTATGGAACCTTTATGAAGTTCCTTTATACCATAATATAGTAACAATTCTACATATACACAAATCAGATCATAGGATCTAGTAGTTTAAAAAAACAACTAAATAAGAATATCCACTATAAGGATGAAAAGTGACCATATAAAATGGATCAATTGCTTGCGAAAACTAAAAAATGGGATGATTGACTATGAGTTAAAAAATTTATCTATAATATCAACCATAGTAAATAAAAGTCCAAGTATGAAATATATTGAAAATGTATTCAATTTATTATCCATGAAAGTAAAAAGTTATATATAAAAGTGACTATAATTATTTAACATATATTTTCATATATAGAGAGTTAATACATACACAATTTTGTTTCAAAAAAAGAATCTCAATAATATTTTTAATATATTAAAAATAATAAAATAATTACCAAAGATTTATTTCAATCCACAATAAATAAACTCAAACATGATTTAAAAAATCCAAAAACCTCTATGAAATCATAAATACATAATCCTATCAATTTATGAATTATTATATTAAAAAATAAATAACACCACAAAAAATGACATCGCATATACTTCACATAACCTCAAGATAATTAAATTTTCCTAAATTATATAATTTAATATAAATTTTTTATTTTAGTTTTGGTTTCATTTATTTTATAATGTGACAAAATTATTATTAATCATTTCCTTCAATATTACTCACTCTATAATACCACAACTATGATAATTAAACTCCTTTTAAAATTCATTTATCATTACTGTGAATTTGACAAATATTATAAATTTTAAATTTATAGATTTATTGAAATACTTTTAAAGTGTTTTCTTATGTAAACTGTGTTATGATATGTCACACTTGATTAAAGATTTTTATTTAAAATGTCTTCAAAAAGAGTAAATAAATATTTGTTGGAAAACAAAATAAATTAAAAAATATATGGGGAAGATTTCATATATTAATATTTAATCAGAACTTTTTTGAAGAATAGTAACATACATGTTGATATAAATGATTTATAATTTCAGAATTATAAAACTAATAATCAATATTTGTGGGCCTATAATTATCTCTATTTATGACTATTTCATAGAAATATATTATTCCTATTATTCTATCAATGTCAATAATCAGGGTGTATAGGGATATGTAGATTCAATTAACAATTCATTAGAAATTTTATTAATCAAAAAAATTATAATAACAAGACATGGATTCTTCAAAAAATTTTAAATCAAACATAATAGATATATTACAATAAAATATTACACTATTCATTAAAAAGGGATAAATCTATATATTATTTTACATGGGAATATATATTTTCACATCAATGATATTTTAATATAAATTTAATGTTAATATCATTATGCTTAAAAAATACAGGATCCATAAAAATAATGATTTTGAATCACCTTATTTCCCCACCCTGATTAGGGTTTTGGGACATACGGTTATAAAAGTTTTATCAATTTTAGGTTTTTATTATATAATATTAATGATAATTATAGAAAAATAATCATTAATATATTCCCTATTGATATAATTTATTTGTTGAATCATTCCTATATGATGGTAATTTACATTTATATTTTTATAGATATTAGAGGACTACAAATGAAATGTTATTTATATTTTTAATTTCATTCAATTCTTTCAGATGTAATATTTTTATATGAAGTTTTTTATTTCATTATAAATGAAAAAATGAATGTTTTTTAACATTCGCACTGATAAAGACTTATCTGCCACTATGACCATTATTTGATAATTGGATTTATATAATAGAAATAATGTTTTTAAAAGAAAGATAAATCTATTATTCCTTTTTAGGTGTTTTGATGATGAAAATGGGTTTGAAATTTGATTAAATTTTTCAATATCATAATAATATTTCTTGTGATTGAAAAACTAATTTTTTGAGTGAAATGTTGATAAATAAAATATTTTAGGTGTATTGATTATATAATGTCACATGAGAATTTGACAGGTGGTTATGTTAAAAAAAAATACAAGTGGTTCCATGATAAACTAGTGGTGGGTGATCCCGTCATTGCTATCTAAAGAATTGTGTAATGAGATGGAGTTAAACGATATGGTATATCCGATGAGATTTAGGGAATATACTATGGTGGGTATTCCAAATGTAACAACAATGGTTACTCTATATTTTTGTTTGAAAGGTCCTATATACATATGATATAGATAGAACCATTTATCGTTATGATTTATGATTTCTATGAAGTGTTTTTAGTATTCTTATTATTTCATGAGGTATGTTTATAAATTAGTTTTTTTATAGGTGATAACTATTATTTAGTTAAAATGTTTTCATGGGTTTAAAATATTCATGGACTAATAGTTTCATTGATTTTTTTATATCCCTTAGTAATTTTTTAAGAAAATACCATATTTTAAAAAAAAATCCATAGGGTATAAATATGGGTATGAGGAAGGATGATATAGTGTTGAAAGTTATGAATATTTTTATCAGGAAAAAGAATCCATGTTTTATTTTTGGGGGTTTTATTTTGACAACAAAACAGATAGTGAGTAGAACTATATACTTTGAAATATTTGGGTTGTTGTGTAATAGTTATTGAATAATTCTTTAAAATTATAAACCTAAAAAGATTACAATTTTAATGAATGTAAATTCTTTATTAAAACATAATATCATGTAATGTTTAAGTAAATGGCCTTATAGTATCTCTCAAAGGCCAGTTTAGATAACTTTAGAGATAGGGTGTTATTTAATCATAAATTACATCCATAATGGATACCACAACAGGAATATTAATCGTTATCATAGATAAATTGAATGAGTTTTATATAACATGAGTATGGATATAATAGTGCTTTTATTCCCCATAAGTTTGTATATAATGATTTTATTGACATACTAACACAGACTCTTTTGGTTTTAGTAAATTGATGGATTCAGCATGAAACAATGTAACTATTGATGTGAAGGAAAATGTGGTGGTTCTCAGAATAACCAACCGAAGGAAATAGGATCAACAATAACAACACTAATTTTTATTATAAACCAATAGTCAAGAGTAATGATTTACCACTAGATCCTTGGTCAGTTTTCTAATTCATCATATACGAGGGAAATGAATCCTTGTTGAAGATCATATAATAATGATAAAAAATGAATGAATATTCAAAAACATATAAGTCGAGTATGTTGAAATAAATACATGAGAAAATGTTTTAAATGGAAGGGAGGATGTTAAAGATGTGGAAATGATGGTCATAAATCAAAATCCTTTAAATAAAAAAAGGATGCATTTCACTGACTCCAGAAATGGGTAAGAATTACTTTCTGATTTATAAAATGAATACTTTAAATGTGGGGATTATATTCATTGTGAAAATAAATTTCCTATGAATAAGGTTCTTTAATGAGATTATGATGAAAATAGAAATATATGTTTAGGAATACATAATGAGTTTCTAATTGAATATGAAGAATTAGAAAATTACCTATGAATGGTATGGATTATTTCTTGCCTCTTTCCTCGACATTATTAAATTATAGGATATGATTCATGTTTTTTTAAGGAAAGAAGCATTAAATAATAATATGGAAACACATGGTTAAATGATATCAAATAACACTGATAGATTAAAAATACTACTAAAATGCATTCAAGAGTTATAGTTGAAAAAAGTATGATGAAATGTTTATTATTTTTACTGATATTTTGATTATGGGATTACATTGATATTTTTTTAGTGTGTAAACATGATGGTTTTTATGGAAAAATGTTATTATAGGAAGAATTATCTTTCCTTTAATGGATATTTATGGATAACCATTAGGGATTATATATTTTGGAGTTACTTATCAGTTATTACCATTTTTGATAATAAATAAAATGTATGAGAAACAATTTGAGGTTACAACATGTTATGTTTATTTTTTAGGATTTAATTTTAGGAATTTTAAAATAAATATATAATTTTTAAAAAATGAAAATATACAAATTGTAAAAAAAACCTATCATGTTAGACAAGGGTGCACGAATATAACCCATAACTGAAGTGTAATACCGATCTATTTCCTAGAACTAGAACCCAAGAGGCCACTATTAAGTATGAAATTTTCATTTTAGAGAAATGAGTTTATGAAATAAGATAAAATTAATTTTTAAAATTAATTTTTTATTAAATGGATATCATTGTTATTGGATAATGATTTTTTGATTATGTGAATAATGTTATATTCGATGATTGTCCCAATTTTTTGAACTATATATGACTATATAAAATAGAATATTGTGGGATCTTATATGTGTTGTAATGGTTTAACAATATTTTGAAAAAATCATTGCCACTAATTTGGACTAATGAAGATTCATGTAATTAATGGAAATAATTATCTTATATTAGAGAATATGTGGTTTTGGAAATTACAATTAGGGTATGATATATTAAGAGTGGTTTATGTTATTTGGAGTTATATATTTTAACTTATCATTTAAGATGATTTGATACAATCCTTATGAATTTTTTAAATCTTATTTATAATGTTTCGGATGAATTTTATGTATATTTATATGTTCAATGGTCTATGATAGACATTAGGAATTACTTTTTATTTTTGAGAATAAAAGTAGTGATCAATATTTTAATATTTAATTTATTTGGGGAATTGTATTTTTTATATACTAACAGTTTAGTTTTGGTTAATATATCAAGAGTTAATGAATATATTGTTAATATTTTATGGATTTCATTGATTCTCTAGACATTGATTCTTCTGTTTCAAGAGTGAAAAAATACACATAAAAAATTATCATTTGGGAAAAAAGATGAATTTTTGGTTGAATTATATTAAAGGATGCCACTCTACATGTCATGTAAGTGTAATTACCTATGATATTAGTATATATAGTAAATTGATTCCCAAAATCTTTGTATAAAATATTAGAAAAAAAGTTTGTTCCTTTACTTTTCCTACCAATAAATAAAATACCATTAAACCCACCTCAAGTTTGTAGTTTTCTGATTGTTTACATTCTCCTGATCATGTTTTCTATCACTCACCATCAAAACATGATGGTAGGTTTTTTCTCATATCCATGTTTTCTTATATCGAATCTGTGTATTGTATATATATGGTTACCATTGTACATAATATTATTTCTCTTAATTTGGATGATTTATTGACTCTTTTTCTTATGTTCAATTTTAATAATGTAATTTTTGATAGTAAAACCTTAGTTACTGTGCCCAAAATTTAAATTGTGAGGACATAAATTCCAAAAGGATGAAGGTTGAAATATACCTGGTAATTATAGAACAATTAATTTTCATATTTTTTAATATACATGAATCATATAGTAATTTCAAATTACAATTGATGATAAGTCTGATTGCATACTAGACATAAAACAATGAGTTTTCAAAAATCAAAGGTTCCAAAAAATACGGAGTTGTTTTGAAAAAATATATTATTAATAGTTTTATTTAAAATGGAATATAGCACCCAAAATTTTTGTTTTCAATAATAAACATAACTAACTACATTGCATTTTTTTTATTTTTATATGATGATTCATTGGAAACAAGATTAATTAGAAATGTAAATAAAAATCATCTGAATATAAACGATTTATTTTAATGAAAAAATATAACTATGAATAACTGGTTTATAAAATACATAAACCACTTTTGTTGGTTTGTAATAATAAAATATTAATTAAATATAAAATATAAAATTTATCTTATGTGTCTTCTTGAAATTTTATAATAAAAAATACCATTTTTTAGAATAAATGAATGTTTTTCTAAAAATACAGTTTTACAGAATTTTGATGGAGAACACATTTTAAATATAGTGTTGACATATTCAGGTGTTAAATTTGAAAAAATAAACATCTTCATTAGAATATGGGAATAAAAATTTAGTTAGCTGGAATTTTTTTATTTTTAGGTTAAGATTTATTTTGTAATGAATAATGAAAAATGATGAATTTTAATTCGATGTTGATTTTTATTATAATTTATTTCTATAGGTAGAGTGAATTTTTTATTAGGTTTAATGTATAATTGGATTATGTTATAACAATTTAATTCAATTTTTGACATTGTAATTAAAAATTAATTAAATTTATATATAAAAACATGTCAATCTTTTTGTGGTTTTTACTTTTTAAAAACTAGTTTCATAAATCTGTCACTATGATTCACATTAAAAAAAATTTGGCCTATTTTTTTGAATTTTATTTTTAAAAATATAAATAAATGCTTTTAATTAGTAAAAAAAATTTGATATAATAAAATGAAAAATTTTGTTGGTGAAATGTAAATTTTTTATTTTATTGATCACAATTAAAGGGTAAATCATGTAAAGAAGGGGTAAAATAATAATATAAACATAAAACACTACAATAAAATGTTTCCTTCCACCATAGGATGATTTTTGACTAACCCTGAAAATAAATAGGCCACAATTGATTCTTTTGAATTCCACTTGGTTGCGATTAAGGCATTTATAACATTTAATTAAAAATAATTTAAAATATATCATAATCATATATCTTTTCAGTAGATAAATTTTAATATCATGTTAAATAAGTGATATATTTGAATATAAATAGTAATTAGGGCGCTAAAAAGAATAAATACATCATGATAATTAATTTATATTTATTAGGAAATAAATTCAAAATATATTATTAGATAACAATGATGCAATTATACATTTTTAAAGGAATAATAAAATAAATGATATTAATAATATTAAAATAAAAATATTCTAAAATATTTGATTACGTTGACTATTTTATAGATGAATATGTCTTATTATAAGTCTTTTAATGGTTTTTAGATGATAACTTTAAATTCAGATTTTTTTAGATTTGATGAAATGAATACTGTAAAAATTGACATAATTGATATTTTATAAAAATAATAATTAATTAATTTAATAAAAAATACAAAAAAAATTTAAAATCAAAATGTGAGTGTGACAACGAATATAAGTTCATAATGTTTCCAATTATTTAAGGATTAACCCATATAAGTAAAATCTATATAATCATAATATATAAAATTTTATTACCACAATTATTATTAAAAGTTAAAATTTAATGGTAAAATGGAAATATAAGGATTACAATAAACAAAAAAATCCTCTAAAAACTATTGGATGAGATAATTTAGATCTATAATAATCTTATATTTGACATATCTCATGTTTGAGAGATTTTTATTAAAAAAAACTAATTTATATTTAATTAGAAGTTTAGGTGTTTCCTAGGGTTCCCCACCACACATCTATAAAAAGGTACCCCCTCTTCTATAATAATCCAATTAAATAACCATTTTCTCACCAAAATGAACCCAAAAATATTTTTATAATATTTATAAAATTATTGAAGAATTATTTTTGGCACAAAACCATTTTATAGAGAAATTAATTATCTCTTAAAAAGTGATCAATCAAAGGAGAGGTGTCATTTTTAAGTGTTTTTTTTATTTTTTATTGCACATTATTTTAATTTTCTTCATCTAATATGAAATAATAAAATATGTTTTCTCAATATACTTGTCTGTTTTTATTTTAATATAATCACCTAAATACTTCTCCAATTTCATCCAATGGGAAATGAAAATATCTTTATTATGAACACAGGACTACCACATCGTGAAATGGGTAGTTCATTTTTCATTACACCTTATCAAGAATGGTTATAATAAAGGAAGATATGTAAATATAAGATATGAACGACACATTTACCATTTTAAAAGAATAATATTTCAATTATGTTCTTAAATTCCATACACATAAAAATGATAACATCGTTCGTGTCTTCGTGTGAACTCACACCTCTACGAAGCGATGTAAATCATTTTCATATAGCACGTCACATGTATGATATACATAATTATATTTTAATGAATATATTTATTTTAATAATATATAAATAATTTTAGAAATATAAAAAATAAGAATTTATTTATATCCATAATGATCAATGAAAAATGGAAATGTTACCCATTAGTATATATGACCCACCGTCATAATGATTATTACATTTAACATTTTTTATACCATAAATTAGTTGTTTTATTTAAATGGTATAATTCATATAAAGAAGATATTATTATGTCATGAATTTTATTATTGGGATGAGGGACTTATTATCCAAAGCACTATTGACATCAATCAATGTTCATTTTCGACTCAAGTACTGAATATTGACTGAACGTCCAATGTGAACTTAAATAATTATTTAATTCTTATAACATAGGTAATAATTAATATAAAAGTAATAATATATTTTCAAAATTTTCTCATGAAAATAAAACGTAATATTCTTTTATTATTCTAGAATATAAAAATTTTATGTGTTGAGTAAGACTCATGGTAAGATATTTCTTCTCAATAGACATTCATTGAAGCATTTCTTGTTAACATACAAATCTATTATTTTATAATGCTTATATACTTCTACTATGAAATTTTATATCCATATTTTATCTATAATAATGTTGTTAAATATTTTTTTAAATGTATTTATTAATTTATATTAAGATTTCAATGTTCAAATTGGTATGGTAATCCTTGAACATTTAATGATATAATTATGAGATCATTTTCCTCAGTATTTTTATTTACATATTTATTTATATTGATATAAAATGATAATATAATACTTTTTATTTCTTTTATAAATATCATTCAATGTTTTGAAAATGAATATTTTAAGCAGTATTTTACTTTTTATATAAATGAATAATGTAATGTTTTATTAACATATGTGGTGAAAATGACTTCTCTGCCACTGTGACCATTATTTGATATTTAGCTTCCTCTACAATCCTTAATGTTTTTAAATGAAATATCAATCCCTTATTAATTTTTTGGAGTTTTTTGATTGAAAATTGTTTTGAATGTGGATGGAAAATTTCAATACCATGAAAAGTATTCTTGTGATTTCAAATGAAATTGTATGAGTAAAATATTAATAATTGCAATATTTTATGTGTGTTGATTATATAATAGTATATGTAAATTTGATGGGTTATTATATGATAATCCGAATATAGGTGTTTCCATGATAACTTGGGTGAGGTTGGGCCCATAAGAGCAATCCAATGCATTGGGTAATGAAACAGAGTTAATCGATAAGGTTTCACTATAATTTTTATACGGAGTATAAAATAATAAAGTTTCAATGAATTATTCTATTATTAATCATTTTCATCATGAATAGTTATCCTAAAAAATTCATTTTGATATTCATGTCTAGGTTAAACCTTAATAAATCATATTATTATTTAATCTTATAAGTTATTAATTCAAAATTTCTTATTTTCACATTTCTCCCAAGAAATTTAAATAATTGAATATTATAACCACACATTATATTCCATGAAATAAGGACATATAAATATAACATATTATAAATAAGGGAATAAGGTAGACCAAATTCTTCCTCAATATGATTTATTGGGTTAATAAGTTTTAATTAACCTTTATACATATTTATCTTTCACCATTATTCATTCACAATGGGTTCTGGTAAACTTTTATGGTAAATTAATCACCTAATATTTTCATCATATTTTATAATATATATTATTAAACTAGTATCACATTCTTTGTAGTTTCTGGAAATATGAAAAACATTATGAAACCTCCCACAAAGATCTTCTTAAACTATTATGTTGTCATTTATTAAAATCATCTAAAAATAAGATTCCTCTTATGGTCCTTTTATTATATATTTTCCACTTAATTTTAAACGTTCTAATTCTATCCATATTATCAAATTTAAATTCTATGTTTAAACAAACATAACTATTTTATGTATATTTTACATTTTCTGGATTCCAACATATCATATTTTTAACCCTGGACTAACACCTCATCGGAAATAATACATCCTCTTCCTATGAGATGTCCCATAACAATTAAAAATCATTTTGTATAGTTACTTAGAAGATTATTCCCTTAGTTCATTATTTATCCCTTTATATTGTTATATTCATACATTTATATTCATTTTCTATAGTATATTATTTTTTAAATTATGTTTAGTTTTTTTATTAGTTAAAAATAAAAACCTTTTAAATGTGTTTATAAATTTTTTGATATTATCAATTTTTTTAAAATAACATAAACCTACGGAAATAAATTTTTATCTCATCCTTTATATTTTCATTTGGTGTTTTTATCATCATTTATGAATTTGTGTTATACCTAATAAGTATATTCCATAATTCATATTCATTGAAAGAATAAGTGTTTTTTATTAACATATATTTTTTTAGCATTTAAACATGTCTTTAATAAGAAAAATCTTTTCTATTATGACTTATTAACATGGTAAACATGTATTCTCTATCATTAAAATCAACTCCAATTATTGGGGGGATTCAATAATCTATTGGTTCTGAACCATTATTCAAAAAATTGAATTCCCTTTTCCCAATCCGAAATAAATATTAGGAAACCCTAAAAATATGATTTTAATCTTTATTTCATATGCTATGAATAATTCATTGAACATAATTCTTTATATTTATTGGAATTCACATTATCTATATAAGATTCTATAAGAGAAAAAATTATGGAGCAGACACTTTAATTCACATTTTTCATGGTTGTTGGATTAGGATTAATTTAATTAAATATAACTATATATAATATATTTAAAAACATTCACTTTTACATGAGATTGAATTAATGAAAACAAAGTTAGATGGATAATGGGTAACCTTTTTCAAAGTGAATGTCAGTGATTCATCCTTAGATGATTTAGGAATATCCTCCTTAATGTCTGAGTCAGGTTTGATACATTGTTTCTATTTGATGTTTTTAAGGAATAAACCACATTTTTAATACATTGTTAAGGTAGATTTTAATATAATTATATTTTTTTCAATTTAATATCATGTTGACGATTATAAAATTTAATTATGTTCTTGTAATCCTCAATCAATATCAATAATTCCTCCCTGAATCTTTTAAAATTTTGATCATATTTTTTAATAATGTAATTCTATACAATTATAATTTATGATATATGTCCTTTATATTCACACCTATGTATTTCAATTAAGAATCGTTGAAATTTATTTTTATTTTTATCTATTTGGGATCCTGAATCTCTTATTAATGATCAATTTTTGTAACTTATTTTTCATAGTAAAGCCTATAAAATTTTATCTTAATGTAAAAAAATCTGTTAAAATGTTAATTGGATTTTAAATTATCTTATATATATTTTGTGAGAGAATTTCGCTATTTTAATTTTCTTCCAAGTGTATCTTTTAGTTATATAACATCCTCCAATATTACTAATTTTTCATTAAGAGTACCTTCAACAAAACGGTGTGTATATGTGATTACTTCAATAGGTAAATTCATAATATATTATTACAATCAAGAGAATAATACCTCAACCATTTTTATAGAAATAACATCATCATGCTCAAAATATATTGATTTTAAAAAAAATTATTATTATAAGTAGATTTATTAAATGATATTTTTTTAATTAGGTCAACATGATATAGTAATTGATCGTTTTTCATTCATTGATATTTTTTTCAAATATTATTTCCACATTCTATTAACATATCAATGATTATGTCTAAATCACCTCCCTATTGGTTTTGACTGTGATGGAACCAAATTTATCTAAGACACATCAAAAATACATTAAAATCATCACGTATTATAAATCTGTCAAAAAAAGTTACAAATATTAATTTCTATAATTAGATGTAAAAACCAATCTAATACCACATGTAGTGCCTAGGAGAACATGTAACAACACTATAATGGGGGTTAATTAGTTTATAAAAAAATTAGTTTTTATTTCATTTAGTTACCCTCTCACACAGTTGTAACATTAACCTTTTTAAGTAAAATGGATAACATATTTGCTTCCAATCATCCCTTAGTTTGATATAGAGAATAATTATGAATAATAGATCCAAGATATTTATAGAGTTAAACATTAAGGTGCTATAATAATATTTTTTAGGTTCACAGTGAGTTTTGAGACCTCATTTAATCACTATAATTGGAGAACATTCTAAAAATAGAACGATGGTACGACTCATTCTCAAATATTGAGAGACTACCGAAACAATAAATAAATTTTTTAGAGATATATGAAGACATATTAATTGTGTGTTATTGTAAAACGTACCTCTTACAGTTCTTCATCCACCTCCTAAAAATTGAATTATTATTACACGATCCACATATTCTACAAGACTCCCCATGAATAAAAAATTATGTATTAATCCTTAAAATATTTATCATCAAATAATCATGAATGTTATCCTTGTTCTCCACTTGGACTCATTATGACAAAAAAATAAACTATTTATTGTCATTAAAAATTTTCATATAGAATACAGATTTCACAGACAACATCAATTTATTCTGCATAATTTCCATTCTCTTATATTTCAATTATAAATATAAAGAATCTCCATACTAAAATTGTCATTTTTCCATAAATAGTCAATATATTCTTAAGAAACAATTTTAGAGATCATATTATCTTTATTTTTCAATATATATTTTTATCTTCATTAAAATATATGAGAAATAGTTATCATGTTCATCCAATTATTTTTGACTTAATATAATATAAATTATCAATAATTAGATCCTATCCACTATCATTATCTCATATTTTCATAATTGAATGATATAGAAAAAAATAAAAAGCAAAAATTTCTATTAACATCAATAAATAGTTTTATTTTCATTGCACGCATGAATAATATTTCTTATATTGAATACACAATATTTTATATTAATGAATTTTTAAAACTCGTTCAATGTTATTACATGAATCATAAATATTTCATCATTAAATCTTGACCACTTAAAAATATTTTCTATATTATAAAATTGAGGAATTATAGTTTCAATAAAAAATTTGATATGGAAATATCTAAAACATCTCCATAAAAATTATATTGATTTGGGGAATATATTTATATAACTATATATAGAAACTCAAATTATTTTCAATTTCACTAATAATAAATGAATAATAACAACACTGATAGAAAATGGAAAATTCAAATGTTAAATTTTAAATTCCATGAAAATCATCCACATGTATTCTTGTTACATAACATCATTACTCTAATTAATCATGGATTATATAATAAATTTTATTGATACCATGATATTATAGAAATACAAGATGATTAAATTATCAAATTATTTCATAAAAATATAAAAAATAGAAACTCTTATGAGTTGATAGAATGAATTTCATGACTATAATTTATATTTTTTCTTATTCAATTTAATAACAATTTTATATTCTCTACTTTTATTTATAATGGATATTTTTTTGGAGTTATCTATTTTATTAGATTGTTTTCACCTTAACATATATTTTATCCTCTTCGTTATCATTCTGTAGCTAGTAATATCTCTATTATACCATTATTTATATTAGGAAGCATGTGTGGAACCGTTATGAAGTCCCTTTATATGATAATATATAAACATTTCCACATATACACTAATAAAATCATAGTATCGAGAACTTTAAAAATAAACTAAATAGTAATATCCTCAATAAGTATGACAAGTGACCATATAAAATGGATCAACTATTTGAGAAAACTAATAAATGTGTTGATTGACTATGAGTTAAAATTTTTATCTTTAATATCAACCAAACGAAATGAAAGTTCAAGTGTAAAATATATTGAAAATACATTCAATTTATTATCCATGAAAGTAAAAAATTATATATATATATATATATAAGTGACTAGATGAATTTAACTTCTAATTGCATATATATCTAGTTAATACATACAAAATTATGTTTCAAAAACAGAGTCTCAATAATATTTCTAATATATTAAAAAGATTCAGAGATTTACTAGAGATTTATTCAAATCAACTTTAAATAAACTGAAACATGATTCAATAAAATTCAACAACTTCTATGAAATCATAAATACATATGTCAATCTATTTATGAATTATTACGTAAAAAATGAATAAAACCACAAAAAATTACATCCCATATACATCACATTACATCAAGATTTTTAAATTTTCCAAAATATATTAATTTAACATAATTTCCGTATTTAATTTTGGATTCATTTATTTGTTCACGAGACACCATTACCATTAATAATTTCATTCAATATTACTCACTATATTATTCAACAACAATGATCATTCATCACCTTTTAAAATTCATTTATCATTAGGGTGAATTTGATAAATTGTATCATATGCCAATTTTTAGATTTATTGAAATACTTTTAGTGTATTTTTTTATATATACTATTATGCGATATGTCACACAAGATTTAGGATTATTATTTAAAATGAATTAAAAAAGAGTAAATAAAAGTTTTTTGCAACAAAAAATACATTAAAAATATATGGGTATAATTTCATATATTAATATTTAATCATAACTTTTTGGGAGAATAGGAACATACATTTAGATATAAATGATTTCTAAATACTGAATTAGAATAAAAAAAATCCATGTTTGTGGGCTTATAATTCCCTTTATTTATAAACATTCATATAAATATTTTATTCTTATTATTATTTCAATGTCTATAATCAGGGAGTATAGGGATAAGTAAGTTCAATTACTCATTCATTATATATTTTATGAATGAAAATAATTATAATAACAAGACTAGGATTCTTCACTTTTTTTGTACATCAAACCTAATATATGTATTCCACTAAAATATTACACTATTATTTAAAAAATGGTAAATCCAAATATGATTTTTCATGGGAATATATATTTAAATGTCAATTATATTTTAATATAATTTTAAAATTAATATCATTATGCTTAAAAATATAATATCCATGAAATCAATGATTTTCCATCACCTTATTTCACCACCCCAATTATAGTTTTGGGTCCTATGGTTAAAAAAGATTTATCAATTTCGGATTATTATTATATAATATTAATGATAATTAGGGGAAAATATTCATTAATATATTCTCTATTGATATAATTTAATATTTCATCAAAAATTCCATCTAAATCGATTTTCAAACTAAAATCCATTGCCTCTTCATTTCATAAACACATTGAATGTGGATTCCCAAATTATTATAAATATTTATATATTTTAAAGCCACATTTCCATAATAATATTTGAATCCACGATCTACTATTACCATTATAATAAGATTAATAATTTTAGGATTCGTAAATTAAGTGATATATGAAAAACCATTAAAAGAAATGTATGATAGATTAAATTTTATGTTATCATCATTATAATATGGAAAGTTATAAAAATTTAATAATAAATTAAATGGAAAACCCCCAAAAAGATATAGCTAATTACACCTATAAAATCATTATTTATGATAAAATATATTATAAATATAATATAAATTCATCTATACCCATTTTGAACTAATAAATATATGAATAATACAAATAAACCCTAAAAATGCTATAAAATTGTTTTTTTAATCAATAAATTTCCTATTTAACATATATATTCAAAATCAATTTTAAAATATAGGTTATATTAAAATTACAACAAGATACTCCAAATAAAAATCATAACACCTGACATTAAATAAAGAGGTAATTAATTTATTTTTTCTCAAAAATTTTGGTGGTTGGATTAACCGTGACATGGTTTACCCCAATGTTTGTTTATTATTATTATTTACTAATTTAGATTCCAAAAATAAATATTCTTATCTATTAAAAATTAAAAATTTCAATGTTACTGAATTTAAAAAAGTTATAGCATCCCAGACCTGGAAGCCACTATAACAAGTCACTTGACCTAGGTTATGACATGATCTCAGACATGCATACCTTTATACTAAAGGTTGTAGACTACCAGTGTTTGTCTAATGAGAACATGGGGAGACTACACATGCTTATCAAACTGAGTCAAAAATAGAAGTAACATCAATAAATAAAATAAAAAACATTATCATTAAATTCATAACATACAATAGAACCAAAAAGTAACCATGTATAAATTATATGAATAAATCTAGTAAACAATATACATACCAATAAGTCATACAATATAAACAATAAACAACTATTAAATATCTGCAAACCTGAACCTGATGCCCATCCCAGCCCTCACCTCCCATAGTCAATCTATTCATCCCATTCACCACAAACCACTAGGACCATACTCTAAACAGATACCTGATTTTATGAAGCATATTCATGGGTTATCAAGTGTGATGATGGCTGGAGTAGGTTGTGAGTAAAACATTATATACCACCATAAAAAATGTCTAATGACATATCCAATCTGTAAAATGTTTTACATATGTACGAATTGCCACAAATAAATAAGGATTAGTTTAAAAGTTTAGGTAAATTTCTAATGTCCATTTACACATTAATTTCTCTATTATCGAACAAACAACAGAATTAAATAACTTTAAAATGTGTGTCTAATCCATGGAATAAATGATACACACACATTTATCCATAATGGATTTTACTAACCATGAATCATCACATAACCATTATCTACAATAATCACTTAACCCATTTACATCATTTTTATCATTTCATCACATATACAGTATTCAATACTAAAATAATTTTCATCTCATGTTACATGGGTTAGGAATTTACATCATTTACACCACAACATTGGATTAACAATTACCATGTAAAAGGGTTTACATGCACTGATACAAAAAATCGGTTTCTAATCCTAATTATCAACACACCCCTCAGTCATAGTCTAGTAATCATGCCATGTGAATGTTTTTGGAAATCATTGAGACTCATTATAACCTCCCAACCACACCATGAAAATATTTTTCGAAGAATGGTGCCTTATTAAAACATCCCATAATTTCATTAAATAACACTTATATTGAATCCTTAGTTTATATAGTATCATAAAATGTAACCAATATGTTCATAGAGAATCATTTTGACACCAAAACCCTTGTACTCCCAAGTGGAGTAATATATTCATTCCCACTAGACTCATAGAAGGAGTATCTGTCCTTAATCCCAACACATATCCATGTATGAATTATTCATTAAAAATTTCTCACATATACCATTTCACAATCATATTAAAATTATAACATAACATTAAAAAAATTCTTCAATACATAAATCATTCTAATTACATAACACAGTCATAATTTCCCATGTATTAACCTATTGTGAATTTTATGTTTAAATATCATTCCATTTGGAACATTTACATTAATCTTATTTAACTCATTTCACATAATTTGAGACACCCCTTTACATTATATAATCATCTAATCTTGTTCATAATTTAGTTGATTATATAATAATGTTAATATGAAAACATAGTTTTTATGGTTTATATATCACTATCCATTACATGACATAAATTAATATGGTTCCATCAGACCATCATAAACTTCATCATGAAAACAAGAAAAAATCAAATAAATCATTGAAATCATCTTTAAACCACACTATAAAATAAGGTGTTCCCCATTAAATAATTGAAACATTCCAGATATTTTTTAGTTATATTTTCAACACATCAATAGTACAATTATACAACTTTTAGAAAAAGGAACATTTCCAATTTGAAACATCAATTTTAATATCTTAGAAAACCCATTTTGATTAATTTTTTTGCATCATCTGTAACGACCCAAATGTTTATTAATGAAAACTCCTCTTGACCTTATTAAATCTCTTATTAGGAAATATGGTTATATCAAACAAATTAACATCCTTGGTTTTATGTTTTTTGTATTATAAAATACCATTAATAATTGTTATCGTTGCTAATATAGTCATTGAATAGTATCACATGATTAGTATAAATATAGGGTTTTAACAAATACAAATTACTCTAAAAAAGGATGTTATGGCCTAATCTAGTAGAATTACTTCGTACAAAGCCATTTTTTTAGACCACGTATATGATGTGCTATTAATGGGATTAACTCTTGTCCAATCCCAAGATGATCTTCCACACGTTAAGCATAAATAAAACCTCCTATGGGAAAGTGGAAATTGATAGATATTACCACACAAGAAATGTTATCTGAGCCACCCCATGAGTCTGTCACCATCACACACATTGCACATATGTCTTACATTGGTGTTAAATGGTGTTATATAGGAATACCATAGAAATATAGTTATATACATTATTTTTTATAGAATAAAGAATACACATTCACTTTATTATTATTACTTTTTAATTGGTTTTTATATCACACATTGTATATATAGATAATATTCAATTAAGAAATTTATTTTGATGAACTAATAGATTTTTTAATTAAATATCTTTTTAATAAAATATTATTACTAAATTACGCTTTATAATATATAAATGATTATATAATTTCAATGAATACAATTTCAATTTTAATTAAATATTGAAAACTATTTTTTCAAAACCCATGATACTTTGATAAATATCGATATTTATCTTAAACGTAAATATTCACAAGTTTTGAAAATTATTTAGTTTAAATGAATATTATTTTTGGATTGAGGACATCAAAATTATCTAAGGGTTAATTTTTCATAATGTATTGAGATAGAAAAATTTTTAGGTAAAAATTATACACTGTTTAAATAAATAATGTGTTTAATGACATCATAATGACAAAATAGTTATCTAATAAAGTATAATAAATGGTTTTTTCGTCCAATATATGTTTTACTCATAAAGTAATGTGATTTTATGCTGCTTTGATTAATTTTATGGGTCCATATTGGATCGTCCAAGGCATATAAAACATTTTAAAATTTTAAAATGATTTCTGTGATAGTTTAACTCACCTCGACATAAGAAGGCCTAATATTTTATTATTTTCGGCCATTTTCCTTATAAAATAATGTCTTATACTTCCATTTTTCAAAAACTATGTCAAAAAACAATGGTTTGGTTTCTGGTTTTGATTTTTTTTATGTGTATTGTCAAAAACCTTAATAATAAATAATTTCCTCCCCATTCCAATATAAACCCACTAAATCTCCCATTCCTCTTCACTTATACCATATGTATCTCAACCAACCCCTTTCATCCTCTTTCTAAAATACCCCAAAGGCACCCCATGCTCCCGAGAAGCTTCTTCCAAACATCTCCCAATCCATTGGGATCACACTTCCATGTAAGTGATTTCTTAACTTCCCTTTTGGTCCAAATTTATTTATTTTATTATTCCCATTTTATTTTAATTAAAAAAGTTGGGGTATGATATTTCACCTCCCCTATACTGCCCTTCTTATTTTTTAATTATTAGAAACCCCTTTCTCTCTCATTAATTCCCCTGATGTACACTCATTACCATGCCGAAATTTCATAATGGATTTCATTCACCTCATTTACATTCAATCTAATATTTTATATTATGCATCTAATCTACATTATAAATATGGTACATGTATCTATATGATCCCATTCCGTTAAATTTCATTTACATATGATGAGTTACCTATTTCACACTCATCAACCATTTTTATGATTTCTAAAGTCTCACCATTGTGTTGCTAAAATTGCACCGCAATTTTCCAAACCAATGTCATTGTGTAGTGAATACCATTCCCATTTACCTATCAATTTTATTCACCTTTAAACACATTTAACTATTAATTAAATAGTTTCATTTCCACATACCATTATCATGTATAAAATTATTATGTAGAATTATTCCATATTTTATGATCCACGTTCCAAACATATGCCTGAAATGAAATTTTTATGATGGTTGGGCCCTAATATTGCTCTAATTCATTGGGTAAAGAATATTATCATGATATGACAAGTGAAATGGCTATTTACTAATGTTATTTCATGTAAAAATGTGGGTTTACTCATTATAATTAATGTGTAATGAGAGTTTACTCATGCTAATTATAGTTCAATTAGGGTTTATATATGCTAATCTATGTGCGATGGGCCTTGGCTCATGCTAATATCATGTTTTATGTCATTTACACATATCAATTTTTATGATAATCATATTATATCATGCCTTTATGATCATATTTCACTTATTATACATTGATTTTACTATTTTCGAACATTTATTGTGTTCTTCATGTGAAGCCTTATTTATACATTTATCATGATTTATATCTCACCCTTTTCTAATGTATGTCCTCATGTTATCGCATGAAATGCAAAGTACAAATGAATATTGTGGAAAATTAAAAAGTTTAAAAAAAATATGTTTTATTTTATGACATATGTTTTCATGTCATGTTCCTAACTTTCCATGACATTAGATTTCTCTATCCTTAGAGTTGTCTTAAGATAATGTTTATGTAACAAAATATGATTAAGTGTTTAACATAGAGGAGGGTTGTTATCATTGGTATTAGATGATAGGTTTAGTTATTTTTTGTATTTTTGATTAGAAAACCCAATAGAAAGCCTTGGGGAGAAGACTATGTATAATAAAAACATCCTTAAATTTTGGTATTTGTTGATGAAGTGGTTTATCATGAAAATAAATCCATGTCTGGATATGAACAAGAAGATGTGTCTCATGCACATATGTATTTATTGGTAAAACCAAAAAACACCTCCTTGAGCTAGACTCGACTGGGAACTAGTTCACAACAACGGGACATTCTGAACTCTTGGTTTCAACACACCCATGGGATATACTTTAATAAATTCATAATCACAGTATAAATCATTATGAAGTGAATAAAAAATTCCCCTCATAATATATGTAGTCAAGTAAATCTTGGGTAACATAGATTGAAGCCTATAAATTCATAAGACAAGAAAATAAATGAAATTTATATGTTATCTTTTTTTTCATTAGATTCCCCTTCTAGTGTTACCACTAACATTCCTTTTATTTCAGCCGTTGGTAGGAAATAGGAGGACTTTGGATAACAAATGATGTAAAGATCAAAGTGAAAAGTTTTTTAATGAGATTCCCAATTTGATGGGGGTGGGAATCACAAAATTATTCATGATTCTATCTCAGTTAAGTCATGTTTTTAATAGAAACATTGGTCATGGGTAATGCTAACCCCCCACACACTAGAATGAAAAATCTAGAATTGAAAAATTCATGAGACAATGTCCTCTTACAATCATTAGATCATATGACCCATCAATTTATGAATAATGGATCAACTCTATTGAGAATATATTCTCCATCCTTCAATGTTCAAGACAATAGAAGTTTTTTTGAGTAATTATAAAATGGAGGGTTAATCTGAAAAATGGTTTCCATTGATCAAATATATGTAGCCTTAGGTGGAGATCGAGGTGTTGGATATTGAAGAATTTTCAGAAAATTTTTTTCGGTAAATATTTCATGCGCACCCTCTAACTTATGATGGAATGTGACTTCCTTGACCTCAAGAATAAAGATGAAAAATCCATCAGAGCGTACGAGGAAAAATGCAAAATGCCTTCACAAAATGCCTCCATATTTTTTGTTACCCGTGAATGAAATGTTTACAACTTCTTTGGTGGGATAAAACATAGCCTATAGAATGCTCTAGTGATTCGTGACATTGATAGCTAAGAGAAAATTGCATGGAATGCCCTCAAAGTTGAAATGGTGATCGTAGAATATTAGGGGTATCATGGGGATAAGAAGTGTAAGGTGGATATTAATTCTTCTCTCCAAATGGATATATCCAATGGTGGTACGAAACTCCTCCACCCCACCTTCCAAATGTGTGGAAAGAATAACCCCAGCAATTGCCTGAAGGGGGAAAGGAAATGATTTATGTGTAGATGATAAGGGAACCTAGCCGTTGACTACAAAAAAGAAAAACCCACTAATGTGATAGAGGAGAGAAACACTTCATTCAACCCTCAAAATAAAATTCATTGCTTTAACTGCAAAGAAACATGGATCATTCTAAACCAGTTTTCTAAGACAAGGGTTTTCCAAGGCAACCAAAAACCATGAAGGTATCAATGTTGATATTTTTCCATCACTACTGCAAAAGTGAACCCCAACAATGATGTGTTGTCTTGTACACTAATTATTCATTAATAAATAGAGAACATAAATTTTTATTTTGTTTCTACACATTGTTTTATATATAGAATGTTTAGTATAAAAATCCCATCACCACCACCAATCAACGAATTAAAGTTGTTTGTGAGAATGGAAAATGTGGAAATCATTTCATCCCATGAATATAACTCCTACCCTTTCTCAATTTGTTTTATGAACTTCCAGGATATCCTTTTAATACTCCCTTTTGTGTAATTTTATGTAATTAATGCCATGGATTCTATTTCACTATATAGAACCAACATAAATTGCTTTGAGAGGGAAATCACTCTCCATATGGTGAATCAACCCCATATTCTATACAAGTGCAAGGAGTGTGAGGAATATTCTTTAGAACCATCATCTTATGTGTGGATATTAATGCCCTATTAGTATGACTATCTTTATCAGATTATTGAGTCTATAGATGAAACCATACTTCAAGGCATTCCTATTTTTAGGGAATTACTTGATGTGTTTCCAAATGAATTCATTGGTCCTCCTCAAAGAATAGATTTTGAATTATTGATTGATCTTATACCTGTGGCTAAGAAAATATACATGACTCTGTATAGAAGTGTTGTTGAGGAGCTAGAGGATATAAAGAAACAAATACATGAGAATCTGGATAAAGGTGTTATACACCTTAGTGCTTCACTATAGGGAGCACCCGTCCTCTTCATGAAGGAGATGTATGGGTCAACGCACCTTTTCATTTATAATCAAGATCTCAACATAATCACGATAAAGAACAAGTATTATCTACCCCAAATTTATGACTTATTCAATCATCTATATGGAACATAAAACTTCCCCAAGGTTGATCTGCGGTTTAGATATTATAAAGTAAGGGTGAATAGGGAGGATATCCACAATAATGCATCTCATAAAACGAACGAGCACTATGAAATCACAGTAATCCCTTTCACATTCACTAATTCTCTAAAAATATATATCGAATTGATGAATATATTCTTTATAAAATTCTATGAAAAATACTTGGTACTCTCTATAGTTGATATTATAATATACCCCATAACCAAGATACAACGTGAAGAGCATCATTGTACAGTACAAGAGACCGTGATAAAGGAATATATCAATGAATAATACATCATGTGTGAGTTCTAGTTGAAGGAAGTTTCATTCTTCGATCATATCATCCCAAAAAATTCGATATCTATGGATCTATCCATGAAAGATGCAATTGAGTGTTGGTCGAGACCAATATCTGTGACAAATATCTATAGATTCCTTGAGAGATATCGATATTATCAATGATTTGTTATAAATTTATCAAGAATGTCCAACCTTCA
This sequence comes from Viscum album, assembly GCA_963277665.1. Lineage (NCBI taxonomy): Eukaryota > Viridiplantae > Streptophyta > Magnoliopsida > Santalales > Viscaceae > Viscum > Viscum album. The sequence goes on along the minus strand of OY728128.1, from coordinate 1,824,189,712 downwards.
TACCAAAATAACATGGAAGGGAGTCTAGTTTTCATGTAGTAATGAATGCGATGATTACTTCATGGAGTTGAAAAGGAGTCTTATAATCGTGATCGTCCTCACATTACCCACAAGTGGAGAACTATTTGTGGTTATTAGTGATACTTTGAAGAAGTTCATAGGATGTGTGTTGATGAATAATGAAAAATTCATTCCCCGTGATTCAAGTCAATTGAATGTTGATGTGAAAAACTATTCAACAAATGATCTATAGTTGAATACAGTAATCTTAACTTCAATAAATTTGGTGGCATTACCACTATGGGGAGAAATGTAAAATATATATGGCTCCTAAAATCATCATTTATATAATCACATAAAAAGAGTTGAACATACACAACCGAAAATAGTTATAGCTTATCAAAGACTATGATTGATAAATCCATTACCACCATGGGAAAGTAAACAAGGGGGTTAATGATCTATGTAGAAAGGTCCCAAATATTCTATCATTGATGAGAAATGAAAAGGATCCCATAATCTTATATTTTTTTAATATGCACATGGGAATCATAAAGAAGGGAACATCATCAATCCCTTCATAAATGATTACTCAACTACCTCTTTTGGAAAGTTTAACGGATGCACAAAAGGATAATGTTGGAATTAAAAATATATTGGAAACTATCCAAAAAGAGAAATCCTCAGAGTATAATGTTATTGAATATGGAATTGTGAGATTTGTCTCAAGATTAATTGTTCCATAAAATCTAGAGCTAAATAATGAATTTTTTTGATAATGCACATAGTTCAAAATTTTTCTATTCTCGTAGGAAACATAATTCTTTATCGAGAACATAGAGAGAATTATTGGCGGGATAACACGAAGAAGGAGATCACTTAGTATACATCAATGTGCCTAGTGTGTCAGAAATTTAAAGTTGAGAGGAAGAATTATAAGGGGGTGATAAAACCATTACCTATACAACCATGAAAATGGAGGACCATCACCATGTACTTTTTCAGCAGACTTCTAAAGACATACAATGGATAAAACATTAGAAGGGTTGTTATGGATTTCCTTTCAAATACTCCACACTTAATTGAAATTCATGAGGATTTATCATTGGATCAATTGGAACAGATATATATCATAGAAGTGGTGAGGATTCATGGTTTAACACGATTTTTTGTATCCAATTGAGATCCTAGACTCACCTCTATGTTCTGGAAGACTCTCTAACATGCTCAGAATATTATGCAAAACATCATTAAGACTTATCGTCCTCAAACTGATGTCCAATATGAGTGGACAATGCATGCACTTGAGGACCTTCTGAGATGATGCTCAATGGACTTCAAAGGAGGATGGGATCAACATCTCCCTTTGGTTGATTTCTCTTACAATAACTATTTCCACTATAGCTTCTAAATGGCTTAGTATGAAGTGCTTTGTGGGAAGAGGTGTAGAACATCGGATTTTTGGGATGAAGTGGAGAAGAGAAAACACCTATTTCTAGAAATGGTCAAATTAATCGTGGTGATGTTTAAGATCATCCAGCAACACATTTTTGCTGCTCAGATTTTACAGATGATCTAGGTTGATAATTATAGACGAGACCTAGTGTTTGATGTGGGAGAGATGAAATTCTCTGTATATAATAATGTAATAGAGTTATGGAATTTGGGAATAAGGTAATACTTATTCAAAGGTACATCAATTCTTTTGATATACTTTATTTCATTGGAGTAGTGTTCATATCGAATACACTCCCACTGAACATATCCCAAGTACACGATGTATTTTATGTATCAATATAAAGGAAGTATCTACTTTCACCATCACATGTACTCAATCGAGATGTGGTACAATTTTAGAATGGCCTCTCCAATGAAGAGAATCCAGTGACGATCATATATTATAAGGAAAAATTTCAACAAAAAAAGATAATTCCCATAGTCAAGGTGTCGTGAAAAAACCACAAGATTGAAGAAGGAACATGGGAAATAATTGAATTTATGAAGAAGAGTTTACTTCATCTATTTTAGTGTGGTAAAAGGAAATTTCGGGGGGAATATTATAACGACCAAATATTTTATTAATTAAAATTACAGTTAATCTAATAAAATGTCTTTTTATGTAAAATGGTTATATATAAAATATTTATTTACTTGGTTTTTTATATTTTAAAATATGGTTAAGAATTTTTAAGATTTCTAATATAGTATTTGAATAGTGATCACATGATTAATCTAAATATATGTCTTTAACAAATCCAATTTTGTTAGAAAAATGAAGCGATGGCTAACACCAGTAGAATTTTTCCATACAAATCCCATTTTTCAGTGCTCGTAAAGGAGGTGGCATCACTGGGCTTCTCTTTTGACTAATCCCAAAATGAGCTTCAACATATTAAGCTATGACAGAACCACCTCATTGTGAAGTGAAAGTTGATAGAGATTACCACCCTAGAAATGTTATCTAAGCCACCCCAAGAGTCTGTCATCACCGCATACCTTCCCCATAGGTATTATGTGGGTGTAATAAAGGGATATATTACAAGACCATAGAACTATGTTTATGTGCATTATTTTTTATATATTAAATAATATGCATTCATTTTATTATTGTTACTCTGTAAAATGTTTTTTAAATAACAAATACAATTTTCAGTTAACATTCAATTAATAAATTTATTATCATTAAATAATTGATTTTTGAATTAAAAAATATTTTATTAAAATAATATTACTAGATTACTTTTTATAAAAAATAAATGATCGTATAATTTTTATAAATAAAATTTTAATTTTAATTAAGGTTTGAAAGCAGTTTTTTTTTGAAAACCCATGAATTTTTTTATAGATATCAATTTTTATCATAAAATTATAAATTGCATAATTATATAATTATATAGTTAAAATGAATATTATTTATGGATTCAGGACATCAAAATAAACCTACAGTTAATTTTTTCTTAATATTCGTAGATATAAAATAAATTCCTAAAAACTAATTACCATGTAAATATATAATGTGTTTTATGACATCATAATGTCCCAATAGTGATGTAATGAAATATTATAAAAGGTAGTTATGTCAAATATATATTTTAAGCCTTATAATAATGTGATTTTATATTGTTTTGATTAATTTTATGGTGCCTCAGTGGACCCTCCAGGATTTTCAAAACATTTTAACATTTTAAATTGGTTTTCCTTAGAGTGTGACTCACCTACATATAAGAAAGACAAATACTTTATTATATTTTTAAATTGTAAATATAAAATAATGTTTTACAATAACCTTTTAAAAAATCATGCGAAAAAACAATGGGGTGTTTTGTGAATTTTAATAGTTTAATTTTTAGTTTCAATAAACGAAATAACTAAGAATTCCCTATCATTTCCTATATAAACCCACTGAATCACCCATTCCACATCACAAAAACCATTTGAATCTCAACCAACTCCTGCCATACTCTCTCTATAATCCACCCGAGGAATCCCAGGATTCCAAGAATCCTCTCTCAATCCTCTCCCAAGCGTTTGGGATAACACATCCACGTAAGGGATTTCTTCTTTTCTCATTTTTGTCCAAATTTTATTATGTTGTTCTTCCCTTTTACTTATAATTAAAAATGTTCAGGTAAGATTTCACTCCTCTCTTATATTTCCCACCTTATCATTGAATGATTAGAGACCCCTTCCTCTCTCATTAATGCCTCCCATGTACACTAGTAACCATGCCGAAATTCTGTAAGGGATTTCTCTATCCTCATTTACATTCAATTAATTATTTTATATTATGAATATAAATTTCATTACATAAGTTGGTACAAATATATACGACCACCATACTTTCAGTTTCATTTACATATGATAAGATACCACTTTCTCTCTCGTCAACAATTTTTTTGAATTCGTATGTCACGACATTAAGCTGCAGAAATTGCTCTAAGATTTTCCAAGACAAAGACATTGTGTAAAAAATACCATGCCCATTTCCCGTTATGGGGTATTCACATTTACACCAATCTTTTAATCGATAATATAGTTTCATTTATGTATTCCAAATTCTTCTATATTTTAATAAATGATGATGTTGAATGATTCCATGTTGTATGATCCTTGTGGAAAACTTATGCATGAAATGATATGTTTATAGAGGGTGCGCCTTAATTGAACTCCAACGAATTTGGTAAAGAATAGTATCTTGATATGTCATGTCCAATGGGTGTTGAATCATGCTAATTCAGGTGCATTGAGGGTCTAATCATGCTAATAAATTTTTAATGAAGGTTTACTCAAGAAAATTCATGTAAATTGAGGGTTTACTCTTGCTAATCCATATACAACGAGCCTTGGATCATTCTAATATCTTGTTGTAGGATGTTTCGATATTTCTATGTTATGATAATCATGATATATCATTCCTTTATTTTCATATTTCCATTATTCTCCATTGATATGCCTATTTCTTAACAATTATTTAATTCTTGATGTAAAGCCTTGTTTACTCCATTATTGGGCTTTATAGATCACCCTTTTCTTATTTACGTCTTTTGGTTATCCCATTCAATGAAAAGAATGAAGGAATGTCGTGGTTATGTAAAAGTAGTTACCAATAATGATGTTGTATTTTATGTCATATGTAGTCATGTAATGTTCCTAATTTTCCAAGACTCTAGACCTCTCGATCCTTAGAGTTGTCTTAAGTGAAATTTTATGTAATAAATTATATTTAGAAGTGTAATAAAGATCAGGGTTTTTATATAACCCCCTTTAAAAAAATTCTTCTAAACGTCATTTTCCACCAATAAATAGAAAATATGGTCAATGAACTAAACATATCATCCAACTCATTTAAAAAAATACTCAATCTCTAACAAGATTCAACTTTTAAATTGTTTCAATAAATAAATTAACATCAATCACACATCAATTTTATGCTCACTACCACATTCGCTCTCATGATACCCATATATCAAGGTTTACTAATTATTTTCACCATATATAAGGGTCCGAATCACTTAATGGGTATCCATATGAATATTCTCAAATAATTGATGTTCCTAATGTGGTCAATGATGGTTTTAGGACATAAATAAAATGTCCAAACACAATTCTATATTCCGAGACATAAAGATGCTACATAATAAAAATTAGAACAACTACATGCACATATGACACATATATATAATGGGAAAATATTTAACAACATGTACCTCATGTATTTGGTGAATACATACTTATTCTCCAACATTGATCCAGTATCAACAACCCGATAAATCCCAAACCTAAAATCTACTATAACTATGAATTTTTAGGGCTTCAAAAGAAGATGAGTAATTTCACAGGCCTAAATTCAGATTGTTGAAAAAATAGGATTGTTAGAATTACCCAAACCATTGAATCAGACTCTCTGACGCTCAAAACTTCAAATAATCAATAGAGAATCATCCATCAAGGGAGAGGGAGAAGTTGGTTCATCACCAAGGGAAGATGGGGTCAAATAGGAATAATATAATTAGGGGATCTAAATATCTAGATATTAAATAACTCTAAATTTCATCCTTTTAATGGAGATAAAGGTTTTCAAAAAAAGCCAAAAACCGTGTGCGACCCACTATCTATGGGAAGTTGGTTCACATTGTTACCATGTGATATTCATAATGTTTGGAAGACCATGTTGTAACAATGTCCTAGATCACTGTCCAAAATGGTTCATATTCCACAAAGAATACTTGGACAACAGGACCATTTTTACTAACCACGCACCAACAAAACTCTTTGTGATGTTATGTCAATTTTATCTCATTTTTGTGTCCCAACCCCTCAAACACTTCCAAATCTCCTCATATAACTCAGGAATGACTTCTTTAACTATAAAAGAGAGTTAATAAAAAATTATCAAGGAAATTCCTTCACTAAATACAATGATTTGAAAACCTCCCCAACTTCTAATGGATCCTATTTAAGCCACACGTAAATGATTTTTCAATTTATAAATTCCAAAATGGATAGAAGATGGAACCACAAGTCATCTATAAACTTTTAATTTATCTTTGAATTTGGCCATGTTGCAACAATTCTCATACCTAGGATTGATTCCATCCCAGATATCACTCCCCTCTCTAAGTTCCACAAACACCAGTTGATGCTCCTCGAGGATGCATCATCACCAAATCACTATTACCTGCACTAATCACATGATAATGTTTGTTCAAAATTAATGGACCATCGCTTTAAAGGACACAAATAATTCACTATATAACCGTGAAAAAAAACTGGTACACTCTCTGTCCAACCCACCTCATGATATCTTGCTCAAATCTCATAGAAACACCTCACATAGATTCATTCAATGAATAAATGGTGATCAATGCCTAACATCATCATAAGAAACATCTTAATTTTAACAACATTTTTGGACAAACAGTGGACCATAACTTGAGGCCATTTAGCCTCGGTTTATTCCGAACATTTAAATAGAATAGCAAAAAAATTATCTTCACATAGAGACACTCAACATATCCGCAATATGGATAGAGTATATCAACAAAAACTATTGCTTCTAGGTGGCTTCCACATGAGTCCACCCCACTCAAATAGCCCATTACACCATCAAACTTGTATTTTTTCTCTATGGTGTGATCCTCCATGATCATAAGACTATCAACATCCCTTTTTTAGATACTTAGAACTTCCATACTTGAAAGAGATATCAACATAAATTCTACTCGACTTACACAACATACCCAACACGTTTTCCAATATAATGCTCCCAAACAACTATAATAGCACCATCCCACATTATCTTTCTACAATTTTTAAATGAAAACACTAAGAATGGACACCTCCAATGATCATACTCATTCATGGGATATTTGGTTATTATTCATAACACATTAATAATATCAAAAAAGGATTGTCCTTCCAATAATATATAATAGTGTCTCACCACCCAAAATAATCATTCCTTTTTTCCCAGCATAGTCTGCCCACACATTATTGATTAACTTCATTAATTTCCAAATATTACAATTTGTATATCTATTCATTACATGGAAGTAACCCCATTTTTAGATATTAAAAACCATCATCATCTGAAAAAAGAATGATAAATTCAACCCTACCATTTTTAAATACTATGACATCCAAGACATCAATACTCTCATAACCATTGTCCTTCTCATTAGCACTAATCACAAAATCTCTGACATGACCACCCCTATTACATTTCGAACATTATTGAGACCCAAGATAGAGTTAGGCCTGATTGATCATCACAACAAAGGACATACAATGTATGAACCTCACTGGTTTCCCATTTGAATCACGATTCCACCACATCCACTTCATTGCTTTATCGACACATCCATTACATAACAAGATGCTACCCACAATTGGAGTATAATCCTAACAACTTTCTTCGAGCCATTCCAATTATTTAGGATCACGCCATAATCAAAAGATGAACCTTGAAAATATATATGGTTGTTTACCCTTTCATCAAGACAATAAACTAGTGTTACCTATTACATTTTCTCTGCTTCTTAGAATGACACACATGACATTTTTTGCTTTCGGTCTATTCAGAGGATCTATCCCATAACTAGTCGAATGTGTAGTCCCCCACCAAATGGCTCCAAAAACCATACCACTCCTAGATCATATCTTGGAATATGTCCACAAAAAACCAAAACACACTACATACACTATGCATAAATCAAGATCCTCTTTAGTGCACCTAGATGATGTTATGGTATTGGTTTGGATTATTTCTAGTTAAAAGTACTCAAGGAAGATTCTGGGTAACTTTGTCACAACTATCTATTTCTTCATTCACCTCTTACTAAGAGGAAACCTCAATCCTCCTATATTATTGGTAATTTCCATCTATTGAATTCATATCCCCATTAGAAAACTACATCTCAAATAGGCCCTCGAACAAAACTCATAGTGACCTTATTACCCTCTCCATTGTGGTCATGGACCAAAACCTATTTTGGATCCATTATCATCACCCTAGTCGATTTTTTCTTCCTTGGTCACACTAATGACATGAAATACACCGTAATTTATTCCACTTATAAAAAACTAACTCATTTCATGCACTATCATGCAACTAAACACAAAACCCATCTCTATCTTTCATGGTCATAACATTCCACCTAGTCTGACAACTTCATAATACCCACAACGTTTTCAAAAACATACCAAACAATGACTACTCTGAAAAACAACCCAAATAATATTTTATCAACCATTAATTTTCCAAACAAAACCAACATTTCCTTCAATTTATAACTCTAAAATACACATGTTCAGGTATCTAAACAATCCATCCCTTCACAACCACCCTTATAACCTAATGTATGCTCCCAAGTGTTACCCCAAGGAGACTTCTTATTACAAATCTGAACTTTTAAAAAATCTTAGTGACACCACATGGAATCCATTTCACCTATAAATCTTCCACCTAGGATTCATATTTAAAGGAACTTAAAACTGGCATGACCTCCCTTGAAGCCACCCTTGGTTCCTCAATTTTGTCAACTGATAGCCACAACTCATGCAACTTCTCCCAAATCTATTATATTTTCCACTTATCCATATATGATAATATTTCACTGAAAGCACTCTTTGTGTTTCAATTCCACTCTACGAAATGTATACCTATTCCCCACACACCCATAAGAACAGACACCCCGAATGACCTCTCTCCCAGGTTATCCTTGAAAGAATAACAATACAAACTATACAATCTTTAGCCATTCAATGAAAAGGTCACCATCTCCCTCTAAGGCTCACACCCTAACTCAATAAAATATTTATTAATAGTGGTCATACTACCATTATTAAAAAAACAAAACGTCTAACATGTCATGTAACCATTTATTATAGGTCACACATCAGAGATACTCACACATGTACACCGGTATCACGATCTGAACACCATCTCTAGGGATTAAAATAAAACTCATAAGGTCTCAATTAATAAGTGTATCCAAGTTCATACTAACAGGCTCACTTCTCAATTATAGTTCATGGCCTAACCAACAACATAATGAAAAACATCACATTAACTAGCACATCCAACTCCATAAGATCTCACATATCGCAACATACGATCTGAAAACTATGTAACTCTCACCACCCTAACCTTCCATACACATAGTCCACATCCATCATGAGGTATAACCACCCCTTGTTTCCTAAAATGTTCCATTTTATCCCATTATTCCGAATAATTTAATCATTAACATTTAAACCCAAAATTTCACTTTTAAAAATATTCATTTTCAAAAACCAAGAATTTACACTTTCAAAACCACATTTTTTTATCGTAATATTTCAAAAAAATCAAATTTATTCGAGTTAAAATTTCAAAACATTTCCCATATAAATACTCAAGGATTTATGTTTCTCAAAATAATTTTCAACTAAAATATTGAAACTGATTATGGCCTTTAATTTCACTTTTTATACACATTTTTATAATTTAGCTATTCCAATTCATAGGTTAAAATAAAATTAATTTTTTATAACATTCATATTATGAAATTGTAATTCAATAGTGAATCATTTTTTAATTATAATTATTGTTGCATGTATTGAAATTTATTAATGAAATCATATTTATTTAAGGATTAATTTATCATTTAATCACATGGGTTTTTGTAACACCACAAGATTCTAGGGTACAATTATCTTTTAATAATAAAATAATTTGTGTTGTACGCAGCTTCAAGTTCTACCACACCACGACCAATGAAACAAGTTGTTTAAAAAGAAGTTATGAATATTAATTCCCGCTTTTTGAAATATTATAGATTTTATTCTTCAAAATAAACATCATTTTTGTATTTTTAATATCAAAATAAGTTAATGGTGGATATTTGGTAATTCAATGAAAATAATCAATTTTTATGAATAGTGAAAAACATCGTGTTATTGGTCAAAATCGACTTTTTTATTTAAATATAAAATTTTACATTTAAATTAATTTTATATTTAAAATAGACACATAATACCTATATTAGTTCAATGTAATTATTTAGAGTCATTTTATAATAAAATAGATATGTAATATTTTATCAAACTTTTTGACGTCTTTTACCCACCTTCTAGGCACCTTTTCATGTTTGGATAAAATGTAATTTTACATCTTCAGTGATTTTAATTTTGAAAAATGACAAAAAATTATTAGTAAATAAAATGTGGTTCAATAGGATGAACATAATTTTTTGTGAATAATATCTGTTGAATTTTATTTCCCACCTTTAAAAGTGAATAAGGTAATTAATAGTTAAAATAATATTATACTAATATAAATTTACCCACAACACATGTACTAATTCTATTAGATAATTTTATTTCAAAAAAATAAACCATATGACAAGAATTGGATCGTTTTTGATCGACTTGGATTAAATTAAGAGATTTTTTTCATTTTATTTAAAGATGAATTAAAAGATTAAAATACAAATTTTAATTTCTAAACCATTTTAAATATAGCATTATACAGAAGATGAATTATACTATAAATATTTATTACAATGATAAAATGATTTCCTACAATATGGTATTGTATTTATTTTTTTCGAAATTAAATAATTAAATATATTTATGACACAATAATGATGTAGTAAATACCTTATTAATTAATGACTGAAATAATTCAAATTATAAATATTAAATAAAATTAATTTGAATCTTTTGATTCCCTACCCAAATTTTTCGGTGACTATGAAATGTCTTGTCTGATTTATTGTATTTTGTTAGATGGAATAAAGTTGTTATGACATTATCAAAAATCAAATACTAAAATGTGTAATATTTTACATAAATGTGTATTACAAACAAATACAGTTTTATTAAATGATATAATATTAATAAAAATCTAATATTCTTCCAAATAACATAGATAATGTTACATATGTCATTAAGGAACAAATTTAGGTTCATATATCATTTTATAGTAACTAAATTATCCATTTACAATAAAAATAAAGAAGACATGGAAATAGTTAAACTATTTATCTAATGGTTATATCAAAATGATATAGTTAATAGGGAGACCAAAATAGATCTAAACCCTATTGGATGAGAGTATTTAGACCCATATACATCTTATCATCTAAATAAATCCATTTGGATCACTTTGAAACTCAAAATAATTTTGTAATAAATTTATATTTCAAGCATTTCCTAATGTGACCATCACCTGTCTTATAAAAGGGAACATAACCTAATCTTATATTCAAATAATCAATGCCTTTTTCTTTGGCCAAAACATTCTCAAATTTACTCCCAAATACCCCCAATTAAATCCAGAGGCCTTAATTTGCTCATAATGCCAACCTATGAAGCCTTTTTGTTCAATTCCAAAGGAAGCGCCCTAAGAAGTGGCAAATATTTTATCACATCTTTCAAAGTTTTTGTCTTCATCATCTTCCTCTTTCTATATTGTTTACAAAATAAAATAATAAATAGAGTACCTTATACATACTTATATGTTATTATAAACATTTTACAACTCTATTCCTTATTTTATCCATCCTATTAGTCACAATTTCACTATACATGTGTATGTACGGCTTACCGTCTCCACATCGTGGTGTAGTTTGATATTCAACACTTCATTAATTGGATTGATATAATAATGAGTACATTTGATGTAAATAATAAATATAACATGTTAATGAATCTTTATATTTAATATACCATCCAATTACAAATATTTCACAATCAATAGAATGAGATTGTTGCTCGTGTATACGTATGGCTTACCATCCCCACGACGCGATGAGATTTAGTTCCCCATCATAACCATTCAAGAATAATTTTCATTTCATGATAAAAAAAAAAAATTTAGAAAATAATATCATTATAGATTTGAATAAACTAAATCCAATCCATAAAAACCATGACTCACAAAGAAATAATCGGTTATTATATACGATATCATATATATTTATATGGTACTAGTTTAATTTAAAAACAATGGTCTAACCAATATACTGGGGTCTAACATACCCTCGACTATGGAAAAGTACAAGGTAAGGGTTAATTAAATTATCTCATTATTATCTGAGGTTGGTTATATGTAAGTATCTACTGGGACATCTTTATCATCCACATCCATGTTTTCTAAAAATATATTCCAATTTTTTAACTATTTAAAAGACTAACGGTAAAATTCATTTATACAATTTTTTTAATTTTTATAAAATGTTTTTAATGGAATCCTTCTGTCATTTCCCAACGATGTTCTTTATGACCTATTCAGAAAAATGAGGAAATAATATTTTTTATCTTATATAGAGGGTGCAGCTATTTTTTTCATTATAAAGCCTTCACAACTTCCCTTATAATAATATTAGAATATTTTCAAAATAAATGTCTTTTTTTTATAATTATTTGACTATTAAATGATTTTAATGTAGAGATATTTATTTCTGTCAAATATTTTTTTGGATTGATTTCATTTGTGTGAACATTTGTTGTAGGATTTTATATAAAATTTATGTTGATTTAGTATGATAAAATAATCCACAATGTGTTGATAATTTCGTGATATGATTGAGTGTGGATGTTCTATTTTTATGTCATTCCCTGTTTATTGTTAAAGTATTTACATTTCAAATGATATTTAATTCGAATTTTTATGTTATGTATCACCCTTTTCATATGAGGAATTCATAAGACGTAGTATGTGATGAGTTATGCCCCCTTATAGATCATCGATGCATTGGTAGGTCTCATAATAAAAAATAGTGTCTTGGAACCAGGGCCTGAAAATATTTTTACTTGTATACGTTGCTCGAGTCCTTGACTATGTTGTTATAATTTCGGCCATTATGAATTCCATCATTATGGGATTAGCAATTGACATTAAATGTTATTATTCAACTAGAAGAATATCCATGTGAATAATTGATTAGAATAATTTGATTTAACTTTTCCATATTATGATGAGGTTTATGATTAAAGGGATTGTGTTTCATTATTATAAATTTCCTTAAATGTTTATGCTTATTTATGATAGTTTTGGGTATATTTTTATCCTCATGGAGCATCTAAGATCACATATTTCATATGTTTTATTTTTTCCCAAGATGCGAAGATATATATTATGACTGGCCTATACGTATAGGATAGGCGTTATGAGTGTGTTTATATGAGACACAATGTTTATTTTTCATTTCAAAATGTAATGAAAATCATATGTACGTATTGGGTACATCAAAGGATACTAAATTGATGGTCTTTTTGGACATGATATCTTATGATCATGAAAATGTTATCTAAAAATGTGCCCACTATTGGAAACATTGGTTGGGGTATTATAGTTTGTATCAAAAGACGTTTATTACAATCCTTGGTAACAAAATTTTGTGAAAAAACTATAATTAAAGAACAATACCCTAAGATATTCTATGAGGATTAGTATAGAATAAGATCCAAAAAATTTGGTAATGTTGATATTATGTTGGTTTTACAAGAAATAACTCACTGTCTGAATACTATATGTGAACGTGTTTCTAGGTCAGATGTACCAAGGTCTAAAAACTCCAAAAAAGAGTTTTGGTCTTGACCTGGGGTATCCTAGTGCATGCCAACGGGCCTTACTTCATGCCTCGATTGATACTCATAGAAGATATTCTTAGGATAATTAACATTTTATTTGAAAAACATTATGAAGGATTTAAGAGTAAATTCATCCCCAAAGAAGAAATTCATATGATTATGTATTATATTTATAAACTGTTCAATTTATGTTATGTACTTTACAAGTTTAGAATTATGCATTGTGATTGAAAAAATAATCTAATGTGCACCTTTTTCAGAAATGGACCCTAATGGAAGTAATGGAAACAATATCAACCCACGTAATCAATTTAGGGATTTACCTTTTATTCAAGTAAATTATAGTGGTGATGGTGAAGCAGCTGGTGATGAACAACTTATAACCATACTAGGAAACCTCAATTAGGTTATGAATAATAACCATACCCGTATGGATCACCATGATCTAAATGTAGAGGATGAACGTTTGACCACATCAGGAGGAAAAATCCGAAAATGTTCAATGGGACTACAAATCCATTTCTATTTGAGGAAGAGATAAGTTATTATTGAAAATATTTCATGTATTGGGGAGTATCAAAATGGAAAAGGTTGTCAGGGATGTTTATCACCTATCTGGATACGAAGATCAATAGTGGTTATCAATTGAAAACACAAAAGAGGATGATAAAGTATCCAATATGTAATGGTGGGAGTATAAATATATTTTTTAGAGAAATACTATCCTTTTGAGGATCAAGAGTAAATGGAAATGAAAATTTTGAGTTTGAGGGAAAATGATGATGAGAATGTTTTAAAGTACGAGGCTAACAATAAAATATTTTTAAGGCATGCTGAAGATACTATAGGTAACCCAAGAATAATATTTATCAATTCATTGATGTAATAAAAAATTTCTTCAGAAAGAATTAGTCTCACAGTCTTTATATCATATAAAGATATAATCTCATGGGCCATCAAGAATGAAAATGATTTCTCTATGTCTTGTGACATTAAAGTGAAGTAGGAGAAGAAGAGATCTGCTAAACACTCTTGAAAAGGAAATATGGGGAAGAAGAGAAATGTTGAATTTCCATCTATTATTAATTGAAGGAATAAACACCAAGATACATGCATAAAATTGATTGGATTTTTAAAAAAATTGTGGAGAAAAAGGCCACCATGATCGTGACTACCAGGGGGAGAAAGAGCTTGTCAATTTTCAATGATACAATTGTAAAGAAATAGGGAATTATTAAAATTAATGTACTAAGAATCAAATAAATCATACCTCATAAAAGGCTATGGGAGAAAAGACAAGATTATGTAATCAAAACTGCTGAGGTTGGAGTTATGAATGAGTTATTGGCAGTTAAATTAATTGTTTCCTCAAAATTAAACAATGGTTTATTTGATTCTACATCATCACATTCTTTCATATCTTACCATTTTTTCAATAAACTATATATTTTCAATTTGACTTAATAATGGAGTTATCATTCGATAAACATAAGGGAAGTATCATTACAACAATTTTTTGTCAATCGATTACCATTAAGAAATATAAACATTATTTATCTATTGATATGATTCTCATACCCATGATTGAATTTGATATTATCCTTGATATGGATTGTAATTTGGACCATGATGTGAAAATTTATTTTATGAAGAGGGAGGTTAATTTATTTTATGATTATAATAAATCCCATATCTTTATAGAATAATCATCACCATATGATTCTCATCTAGATCAACCCCATGTTGTTCAACTAAATTCAATAATTTGGTAGGAAGAGAGTGAAATAGCTAAGGGTGAGGAAGGGAATGTTCAAATAGAAAATTTACCTATTATGAAATAATATTTTTATTTTTTTTATAAAGGATTTACCTGGACATCCTATAGAATGATAAATTGAGTTTTCTATTGACTTACTTCCTTGTTCAAGGACAATAATGATTAACCCTTATATAATAGCCACTATCTAATTAGTGGAACTAATTGAACAAGTAGTAATCAAGTAATAATGGATTTATTAGCCCTAGTGTATATACATGGGGACACTACACTTTTTAAAAAAAATGAAATATTTATATATGAGGTTGTTCATTGACTATAGAGAGATCGATGCTATAACAGTAAAGAAGATGTATCCCCTACCGTGAATTGATGATTTTTTCAATCAACTGCATAAAGCTCAATATTTTCTGAATATTGAACATCAATTTAGATATCATCAGTTCTATGTGTATAAGGTAAACATTCTAAATACAGCATTTTGAACCAGGTATGGTTATTACAAGTTTATAGTAATTCCTTTTGGATGGACTAATGCACCGTCTATTTTCATGGATCTAATGAATATTGTTTTCAAGGAATATCTTGATGAAGATGTAGTGGTGTTTATTGATGATATATTTGAATAATATAAAGGCTATGAAGATCCACCAAATTACATGCGCACTATTCTGAAGAAGTTTAGAAAAAATGAATTATATGAGAAGTTTAGAAAGTGAGAATATTGACTTCAGCATATTTATTTTCTTGGGCATATTGTCTCTATGGTTGAAATATCCATTGATATATCAATTACAAGGGAAATCCTAGAATGGATAGAAATGTCATGTATAATTGAGGCCCACATTTTTATTGGTTTAGTTGGATGCTATAAGTGTTTCGCCTGGATTTTTTTCTTATTGGCTAACCCTTTAACCAAGAACACACATAAATGGGTTAGATTTGTCTTGAAAAAATAGTGTGAACAATGTTTTAAATAATTAATGATAAGATTAGTCAGTTATCCTAGATTGACTCTACCATTGGGGAATTATTGGTTTGTTTTTTATAGTGACATGTCAATGAAAGGAAATGGTTGTGTCTTATAAAGAATGATAGAGTTATTTTCTTTGTTTCACGACAGTTATAAATTAATGAAAAAAAAACTATTCCACTCATGATATTGAGTTGGAAATTGTAATATTTTCTCTGATGATATGGAAACACTCTCTCAATGGTGAAAAATGTGATATCTATACTTATCATAAGAGTTTCAAGAAAATTTTCTCACTGAAATAACTCAATATGAGGCATAGGCGATGTATTTAACTAATCAAGGATTATTTTTTAACAATACACTACCTCTCAGGGAAGGAAAATAAGGTAGCATATGCTTTAAGCAGAAAGGAACATAGAGTTATGAACAAGATAAGAGTTGAAAGGGATCCTATGTTCATGGATCTTGTAATGATCAATATGGGAATGATCATAGAAGGTGAAACATCAAAAAAGTTTCAAATGGTTTCCAAACTATCATTATTGGACATGATAAAAAGTTATCAGACAGATGATGAGGAGTTTCAATAGAATATTAAATTTAAGAACGATGGGAGATTGATTGACATCATATATGAAGATTGAATTGTGAAATATGGGAAGTGGCTTTGTGGTCCTAATATACCCGATCTAAAAATGGAAGTGATGGATGATGCACATAGATCCAATTTATCTATACTCTCTGGTAGCAAAAATATGTATAGATATTTGAAGGAACATTTATTAGGACAACATGAAGAGGGACATTGCAGATTGTGTGTCAAGATATATGGTTTGTCAATAAGATAAGGCTGGAAAAAAACATCCTAGAAGAGTCATGAAACCTCTTCCCACACCTGAGTGGAAATTTGATGATATTATAATAGACATTTTCATGGGGCTACGAAAGACTCTTATAAGGAATGGTGGAATATAGATCATTGTTGATCGTCTAACCAATTGATCACATTTTCATTCCATTAGAGAATATTTACCATTTTAACGTTTAGAAAGACAATATGATAATGATTTTTTAAGACTTCATGGGGTAGAAATATATTTTTTTATAGTGATCCCCGTTTTACATCATGATATTGAAAAAGTCTTAATAAATACCTAGATACTAAACTTCATTTGAGCACTGCCCACCACCCTAAAACTGAATAACAAATAGAATATACTATTCAAAAATTTTAAGACATGTTGAGATCATCCTAACATGAAGTTTTAAGGATGTGGGATTAGTATTTACCTCTGTTGGTATTTTCCTATAACAATAAATTCCATTAAATAATTTATATGGTACTATATGAAGCGTTATATGAAAAGTGATGTCTCCCACTAACATATTGGGATGATGTTTGTGAATTAAAACTCATAGTCCATGAAATTCTTAAGGAAAAAATTGAAACTGTTAGGATTATACAAAGCTACATCAATGTATTCAATATAGGTAAAAGAGATTTACTGATAACAGAAAAAAGGATTTGAAATTTCAAGTGGTTGATAATGTTTTCTTGAGAGTAACTCCTTGTAAAGGTGTTATATGTTTCGGTAAGAAGGGTAAATTATGTCCCAGTTACATCAAACATTTATAAATTCTAATTCTAATTGGTGTTTTATCTTATGGATTAGAAATGCCGCCATGTCTCTCCAATGTTCATGATGTGTTCTATGTATCACTATTGAGAAAATACAGGCCAGACTCGACGCATATACTCATCAATGATGGAATCGAACTTGATCTCAGTATATCTTATTTTGAAGAGCCTATCCGGATTATTGATACTAGAGAACATGTTTTGAGTAACCGAATGACTTTCCTGGTAAAAGATAGTTGTAAAAACAAAAAAATCGAATAGGTTACGTGGGATCCTAAGGAACATATGATGAAGAACCAACCGATTCATTTTATGAAGAAATATTCTAAATATATCAAGGATGAAATTATTTGATGGTTGGAATAATGTAACAGCCCAAGCTTCCATAGTACACATCTCTTTGAATAATACAACATCTTGCGTTGTATGGTGCATTGAGTTCTAGAACCCCATAACCAATCAAACTAGATATTTAAAAAAAAATTATGAATATTAATACTACCTTTTTTAAATTTTTTAAATTTTATTTTTCAAGACGGACTACTTTTTTGGATTCGAAATATCAAAATTATCTTAGGGTGAATTTTTTTTTTATTTTTCAAAAAACATTCAATTTTTGTTTAATAGTTAAAAACACAGTGTTATTAATTAACCCCTGATTTTTATTCAAGTAATAATTATTATTTACTTAAATATATTTTAATGTAAATATAGTTACATATTACCTATACTAGACCAATTTAATGAATTGGATTCATTTTATAATAATATTAGATATATAAAATTTTATTGAACATTTTAACGTCTTTTACCCACCTTCTAAGTACATTTTCAAATTTTCATAAAACATCATTTTATCACATATATGAATTGAATTTAAAAAACTAGATATAGAATGTTTTCATCAGTAAGTCTAATGTGGTTAAATAGGATGAAAATATTTTACGTTAATTGTAACTTTTGATTTTTATTTACCAGGATTAAATGTAAATAATGAAAGTAATGTTAAAAATAATATTATAATAATATAAAATTACCGAAAAACATGTCCTAATTCTATTAGATAAGTTTACATGTACAATAATAAAACTTAGGAAAAAATATATGAATTTTTTTTATTAACCTGGATTCATTTAGGACATTTATTTTATTTTATTTAAAGATGTACTAGAAGTTTTAAATTGTAATTTTAATAACTAAAGAATTTTTTATATGGGGTTATACATCCTATAAATTAAACTATAGATATTAATTATAATTTTAAATATATTTCCTACATCATGGTATTTTATTTATAATTTTTACACGTTATATAATTATATTTATTTATTAAATTGTGATAATGATGTCATTACCTTATTAATGAAAGAATAAAATAATTGATTTTATAAATATAAAAATAAACGTAAATTTGAAATTTTGATGCCTACAAAAATTTTCTAGGTGAATATTACTTATTAGGGTTGATTTAATTTTTTTTTATTTCGATGCAATCATGTTACTGTGACTTTAAAAAAATCCAAATACTAAACAGTGTCAAAATTAAAATAAATGATTTTTTTAAAACAAATAATATTTTATTGAATGATATAATAGTCTTGAAAATATAATATTCATCCGAATTATTCCAATAAGGTTCAATCTATCATTAACTAACACCTTGAGGTTCTCTCAGCAATTTATAGTACCTATATTGGTCATTTAGTATAAACATACATGAAGACATGGTAAAAGTTAAATGATTTAATTAACGGTTAAATCTAAAATACAAGGTTAATAGGGTGGACTAAACATTTCTAAATCCCATTTTATTTTATAATTTCTACCTATACAAATCTTATACTTTAAATAAATCTTTTTTAGATATTTGAACCCAAAAATAAGTTAATAATAAATTAGTTTTTCAAGATTTTCTTAAACATTCCTTCACCTCTCATATAAAAGGGAACATGCCCTTCTCTAAAATTCACAAATAAAAAGCCATTTGGTTTGGCCAAACCCTGTTCAAATCTCCTCCAAACTACCACTACAGCATCCTAGTGTCCTTACATTGAACATAAATCCATCTTATGGAGCCCTTTTGTTAAAATCAAAAAGAACCACACGAAGAAGAGGTAATTATTTTATCACCTCTTCCAATGTTATTTTTTCTTCTACTTCCTATTTCTATGTTTTTTCCATACTAAAAAAATATATCCAATACATTTTAAAGGCTTATATGTTATTATAAATATGTTACAACCATATTCATTATTAAATTTACCATATTAATGACAATGTCACCATACGTGCATGCGTATGACTTACAATATCCATGTCGTGTAGTAGTTTTCTATTCAACATATAATTATTTGAATGGGTATAATAAAGAGTATAATTTATGTAAATAATAAATATAAAATTTTAATTATTATTTATATATAATATAAAATCCTGTTACAAACTATTTCACCATCAATAAAATGATATTGTCACTTTTCTTTACGTACAACATACCGTCCCCATAATGCGATGAGATTGTGTTCCCCATATTTACCACTGAAGAAAACTTTTAATCTGATTATTTAAAAAAAATTAATAAAATAATATCGTTATGTTGATGAATCAATGATATCCTATCCATTACATATATTACTTAAGTAACAAATCATTTAATGGAAAATGAAGTAGTTAACAACTTAATTAATGATACTACTGAAATAATATTAAGAATGAAATATTAAAGTATCATATATGATATCATATTTGTGTATATGGTTGTTTTATAATTTAATAAAAATGGTTTAACCATTATACATGAGGTTAACATTCCCTTTATAAATGAAAATTTTAATGTAAGGGGTAATTTTAAAATCTCTTTATTATCAAAGGTTTTTTATACATATGTATCTACTAGGAATTCTTTATCATCCACATATGTGTTTTATAAATATTTATTTCAAAATATTTTTTTTTATTTCCAATAATATAGGATAAATTAATTTATATAATAGTGTTTCTTTTTTTAAAAATTTTTTTGAACAGATTATTTCTGTAGTTTTCCAAATGAAGTCCTTTATATCATTTTTCAACAAATTATGGAAGGAATTTTATTTATATTATATGGCGGTTGAAAATATTTTCTACCATTATAACACCTATGAAGCTTCCCTTGAAATATTATAATAATATTAAAAAAATAAATATTTTCATTTATAGTTATATGACTATTAAAAATATTTTTTAGTAGAAAGAGGTATTTCGCTCAAATAGTTTTTGATTGATTTCATTTGTGTATACTTATATTGTTGAATTTTAAATTTAATTGAATTTCATTTATCATGATATCATATTCCATATTTTATAAATAGTTTTATGATATGTTTGACTATGGATGTGTTATTTTTATGTCATACATAGTTTATGGTTTAAGTGTTAACATTTCGTATGCTAGTGTAATACAAATTTTTATTTTATATTTTTCCATTTTCATATGAGGAATGAAAAGAACATATTAAGTGATGAGAAGGGCAAACTATAACCCATCGATGCATCAGTATGTCTCATGAGATATAATAATATCCTAGAATAAGGCCTTGACTATGTTGTTTTTTATGGTTTTGGAATGAGGCATTGACAATGTGGTAATGATGTCCGACATTATGCATTCCATCATTATGAGATTAGATATTGATATTACATGTGATTATTAGATGAGTAGAATATCTATGTGAATGTGTAAATTGAATTATTTGATTTCTCTTTTCCTTATTATTCCGATTTTTATGTTTAAAGGTCTTGTGTTTTATTCTTTTACATTACCATAAATGTTTATTCACTTTTATAATAGTTTCTACTATATTGTTATCCTTATTGAGCATCTGAGCTCACCCCTTTCTAATGTATTTTTTTCTATAAGGAAGATATTAAGTATACTATTACTAAACTATATATATATTCCACATGTTTTGAGTGTCTTCAAAGGATACACAATGTTTCCTTATAATTTGAAATTTTAATGTAAATTTTTTTTACCTATCCTAGACTTCCATGGATACTAAACCAATAGGTTTTTCGGGACATGATCTCTTGTGATCATGCCAATGTTATGTAATATTTATCCGACTTCAAGGAACTGGGGTTGGGGCATTACAATTTTTACACAAAAACCCTTAACATAAGAAAATTTACCAATGAAAACTATTTAAGGAAGAAAAAAACACATCTACCAAATATCTTTATCTAAAAAGATATTATTGTCTAAAATCTGATGCCTCCAATAGTTTAAATATTGGAACATATTCCTATTACCTTGGTCGTTAATCATTAAAATATGGTTCATTGGTAAACATTATGTTGTGGATAAAATAATTGAACATGGAAATTGTAGATCACTACATCCTATTACAATACTTCATTACTACATCACATATTTCAATATTAAAACATTATCAATAAACATATCCAAACCACCATTACATATCTTAATCTACTAAAACAAAAAAAGTATATCATATTTAAATGATATTACAGTAATATTCAATTTAATACTTACACATCAAACCATTATTATATAATATATAAAATCAACAGTTTAATAACGTAACCAAAAAATATCTTTCTATCCTCCGTCAAAATATAATTAAATTACAAATCCCTTGTTTAAAAACAAGAGAAATAATTAAATTTATTTATTCACAATAAAAAATTTCAAATCAGTGAATGGTGTAATAATGAAACGTTAAAATGATGCAACCAGTAAAACATATTGATTTATAGAAAAATTTCCCTATTTTAGTATAATATTAAAACATTAAAAAAAATTAGCATCTAATATTAATAATAATTATTCATATATAACCCTTGTAATAGATACTAAATAATGTTATAACTGATATTGTGATAACATAATTTTTTTATATAAATAAAAAACAAGATGAAAATTCATATAAAACTTTAAAATCAATTTTTTATCCCCCATAAGAAAATATAAAACTCTCATATGATATCCATAGAAATTAAAAAAATATTTGAAAAAAGTTATAAAAATAGTATAATATTATTACTATTACAAAAAAAATTAAATATGGAAATGATGTATTGTATGATAACAGTGGAAAAAATTAAGCGATAATGATTAGTGGAGACAAAATAATATTAAATCTACATTCTTGGAGAGAAATCTAGAATTCAATATATCTTATCAATATTAAAAATATGATATAAATAGTACTAGATATACTAATAAACTAATCTATGTCCTATAATATTAGTCAAACAAAAAATCTGGATGTTGTTTCATGATGAAAATAACATGAAATCACATTTATGATATTCATATATGTTTACCTGCAAATTTCCAATCACAGATAAATCTGACTAGTAAACCCTTCAAACTTCTACTAAATTTTCCATTATAATCTATGAAATTTTAATAATATAATATTATTATTTATTCCACAAGTAAATGGTAATTAAAATTACACAGATGCATTAAAATAAACCTCAGCATTTCCATAGAAAAAGGATATCATTTTGATGAAACATGACACGAAATAAAAACTAGTATAATTTATTTTTTGAACATTATAACTATTGATGTAAATTTTACTAGAATTTAAAAATTAATGAAATATTTTTAATAAATAATGTTGGGTAATTTAAAAGCATAAATTCATTTATTTCCCCATAATACACAGTAACTACATTAATGTTTTTTCCAAAATCAATATCCAAATGTTAATGATATTTTTAATAAGGAATTTTATACTAAAATTATAATGGAGTTTTTTATTTAATTATGATATTATATTATATCACTTTATTAAATGATCTTTAACCCATATATTCAATATTAAAAATGTTTTACACATTACACTGTAAAATAAAAAATCCATAATGATTTAGTAATATGCACTTAAAAAAAATTTCATCCTAAACAATTAAACAAAATAATCTACAAAAATAAATATGTAAACATTTATAATTATATTTTATTACATAACATTACACATTAAAAAATTTCAGCCATTAAAAATAAAAAATGTTCATAGGTCCTTTCTATCCAAGCAATCAAAACCTCACACATTGAACATCTCAAAAATAAATCTTTTATTCTATAGTTGATACATTATAGGAAAATACCTAAAATATTCTATAATCAAAAGAATCTATTACAATCAAATTGAATCATACCCCTAAAAATTGATCACAAAAAATAATAAATTTTTATCCATATGTTATATTTCTAGCAATATAAATAACATTAAAACTAGACACGAAACACCATTAATTAGAAACACATAATACACCAACCATTAAACTACATCAGGGAACCCCACAAATATAACATTATATAAAAATCATATAATATTAAGATTAACTATTATCACATTCATTAATTATGTATTTCTATACATGAAAATCATGAAAATAATCAACATGTTTTATTACATAAAATCAATTCATTAAATTCTTAAATATATCTTCATGTACATTAAAAATTGTTTTCACTTGAAAAAATCATTGGTTTTTAAGAAGAACTATTTTTATTTCCAGATTAAATTTATATAAACGTTCATTTGAAATTCAATAGCAGATTTTAAAGTCCAATAAAATAAAACAAACATCATCATTGGGAATAAAAATCACATATTTTACCCAATGAACATAATTTTGAGAACAAAAATAAAAAAATTTATAATTTCAAGCCAATATACCCACTAAGAAGAAATCAAATTTTCAAATATTACATTTTTAGAATAAATTTTTTTAATACATTAATGATATGATCATAAATAAACATATGAAAATAAAATTTCCACCTATCTCTAGTATGGTTCAATACAAATGACTAAATATAATAATCCCAATGACTTCAAAAACTATATCACTAGAATAATTTTTTAACTCATATCATTGATGATAATGTTTAACAATCTTTAAACTTATTAAAACTCACCCTATTGATGTTATATATTGGTGAAAAGAAAAATAATAATATCATTGAAACACAAGTATATTATCCTACACCAACTGAGAGTATAACATATAATTTGATCACACTCGGATTTTCATGCTGAATAATTTTTGTAATGTTATTATAAATTACTTGTTGAATTTTTCTGTAATTTTCTCTTATTTTCCATGTGTTACTATTGGATAATATACTGATTGATTTGAAGACCAGTTTTAGAGAAGAAATGCGATTTCGAGGCCTGGTGTGCTTGGAATAAATGTATGAAATATATTAAATACATTAAAAGAATAAGAAAATCGTTTTCTCTAAAATAGTGGACTAAATTATAAACGGGTTCAAAAATTATAAATAGTAGGGCATTGTTGAGTTAGTAATTTGGTATTTACCCTATGGGTGTCTTAACCTTAGTAAGAGTGGGTCATTTATTGAAAATCAATTACAGAATTGATATTGAATACATTAACTGAATATTTTATTTAATTTAATTTTATCAATTCACCGATTAGTATGTATTTAAATAGACTAATAGGGAAAAATATCATGGTTATTCACATAAACCTTGAACCATGGATGATCCATTGAGATTACTTTGGAGTAATTATCTCATGTGGATGATGACGAGATTGTAGATCAGTGACCGACCAACCTCAGATTTGATGTTTCTCACCAATGAATGCTACGTAGCTTCATTATTAATCAGTGACAAATATGGTTCTAGGTATGGAATGTTTTTTATTCAAATTTCATTCCCGTTATTTATTTATATGAAAAATTTTGAATTAATCAATGAATATATTTGTTCATGGTTTAATCATCATGATGGATGTGATTATTTTTTGGGATTGGACTGGTTAATTTATTTGAAATTTGGTTACTTATATTTTCCATAAAATTAATATTTTTTGATACTAAAATGAACATCGAATTAGGTTTGATCTTATTATCATTTCTTGGAATTTTATCAATTGTGTTCATTATTCATTATTGGCATACTTTGTTTGGCCCACGACTTGACTTATCCCACTCAATCGATCGTTTCAAACCTATTTCCTAGTGTAATGAACTAAAATATTATATTGAGGATATAAAAAACATTATAGAGTTTTGATTATGGGGATGGAGTGATCTAGATGACATTGGATTACTTATTTTTCATTTAATTTTACTATTTAGTTCACAATGAAGAATAGAGTTTGGATCTATTTTCTACCAGATCAGAATATGAAATGCATCTTTCAATGATGAAATGGCATGGTTGAGTTTGAATATTCATTTTCATGGGTAAATGATATATATATATATATATATTGGAGACTAGATGTGAAAAGATAAACTTAGCTAGGGGATCTAGGATTATAGAAAATCTCATGATACACCAGGTGTAATCCAGATTAACAATCTGTGTGGGGCCCCCTGAGTAGAGACTAGGTTTTCTAGATATATTCAAACACAACAGAACATGTAACCCCTGTCACATATAATGTTACCCCAATCACATGGTATGTGGTCTCTATTGGGTGAGCTCAGATTGACTTTCGAATGAGTCTCATACACAATGTGGAGTACATGGGTTTCCTATAAGGTTTGTACTCAAATACACATACACAATTTTATGAAATTAGCTATTTATATGCGCAGCACATGGGATCATGCAACATAATATGAAACCCATACTAAATATATTGTAATTTATTATACATGGTTTGGATATTATGTCCTCTGTATATTGGACATGTTTCAGTACATATTCATCCCCTTATCCTTTAACTAAAGGTTAGTTTAAAATAAAGTCCTTATCATATGAATATGATACATTTAATAGAAATTCATAGATAGTTTCATTGGAATCCCTCGTAGAGAACCTATTTAATATCCTCTATTAATCATCATTTAGAAGTTGGAGTTCTGAATAATGGCGTAATAATCAATATGCATGTATCAATTATCTACTATGGGGGTTAATCTAGATTGAGTTACTGTTATCTCTGTATATCCTTGGAAGTAATCACCATATTTGTATCATAATATCTTTAAACTATTAGTATGTTCCTTCACATAATGATACCCAATGAGCACTACCTCTCCTATGATCATCATCATTTCTATTCAGTTATTGTCTTTGATCTCACAGATGAGTTCTTTTTGTAATTTTCAAGATCACACCCTATGTTAGTTTACTATGGTTCTAAATTACCTCTAGACTATGTGTCTTTGTTTGGTATATATGTATGTTCATGTTTTATGTAATTTAGACACATACATGTGAAGCGATGACTATATTTTATTTTACATATTCTTTGTGATTTCTGGTTCTCATTATATGTATTGTTGTACTCACCCCTTCATGGGACCTTCCCACACATGTCATGTCATATATAGACAATTGTCCTTTTGATAGAACCGTTGTAAGACATGGGATAAATGGTTATCAGTGAGACAAGAATGTCTAAGGTTTTCATCAGCGTATTTTAAATGGTAGTCCCATTATCTATTGGTTTTAACTTTATATCATAAAATTTATTGTGTGATTTTATATTTCAGTTTGTACATTATTTAACTTCCTTTTATACTCTTATTATGTTATTTGTATGCATTCATGCATGGCTGTTCACCTGTTTTTCATTTCAATCTTCATGTGTGCATGGAGGTGTTTGTGTGTGTAATGTTACATTGTTTACGGCCTCCCATGTAAGTGATATTCCTAATCAGTTATTGTATCTACCCCTATCCATTTGGAGGCGGTCATAGGGATTCATGGAATGGGCCCCACTAGGACAAGTAGTGATAGGGAGGTATTAAAACTGTCAGTTCTACTCTAGGATCATAAGTCATTGATACTGGTCTGCGAAAACACTGTTTATTGTTTTCAAATTAGATTGTAGGTCAGGTATTGCAGTGTGGGTTCAGCATCTAACAAATCCATTAACCCAGTCTCTAATCACTTACTTTTTGATTTGGTACATGTGTATAGTGGTTACATGTAAAAAATGGTACATGCATCATATATGAATAGGTGTTTATTTTCAATTCCATGATTAGTAAAATCTCAATATATACTCACCAAACATGATACATCTTATTTGATTTAAGAATACATTACTATGTATTTTATATAGGATTATACATAATGATCATGAGTTTGATCCCCTAAGTGATGATGTGTCGATACAAGGTCAAATTCTAGAGTTTGTATCTCAATTTTGTGTAATAGCCATACCACCACCTGTGGAGTAGCATTTGGTAGCCACATGACCAACAGATGATCTGGGATAGCTGAGGACACATTATGAGATTTTTTGGCCAAGACTCCACCGGTTATGAAGTGAACCTAATTCATAGGTAGTTGAGGACTAGATTTAGGTGGTGACCTACTTTTTCCTTCTAGTTAGGACACTGACAAAATATAGGGTATTCCAGATAGTGAGCCTTCTTCATGGATTATTATGGAAATTGTGGGGTTTAATTACCGAGATCTTATCATGAGGATACTCTTTCATTGATAGAGATTGATAACTTTTTTAGAGATGTTTTATCACTAACATTGATGGTCATTGTACCTATCTTGGATGTTTTTTACTCTAGTAGTTCGACCTGACTATATTTCTATATTAGTCGAGATATACTATAAACTCTAGGTAGACAGTTGATATGGTTTGAGATTAGTTCTTCAAGGATCATAATTTAAATAAATTTCTTCATAGATACATTCTATCCACTATTATCACTCATTGAATTCCAACCTATGATAGGGTTCTAGAGAATGATTTGGTGGTCAATAGTTTCCTGGATACACAGAAACAAAAATTTGTAATAAATTATAGGAAAATAGGAGAAGAGACCTAGACATTAGGGATCCAAAATTAATATCTAGGACCTGGACATGACAAATGTTTTAGTAATAGGTCCCTTGATAAATGATCAGTATATTAGGGAACCCTAGGAGGATCTAGTCATCCTAGAGAGAGGCTCTAGTACTGAGGTTATGGAAGAGAAATCTCCCTAGAAACTATCCAACCTATCAGATAACATATAGATAGAAGGTATATGGACCTACATGGTAGAGGAAGAAAATGTATTAGTAAGGTATCATGGGGTAGAGGATGAACAATGAGCTTGTAGGGAATCTGAGGGTGGTTGAAGTTTTGACTTGTTACCACCACCACCTGTATGTTGTCCATGCTAGGCTCATAGAGCTGGAGGATAGAGCAGGGGGAAACGATAGGTGGGAAAATATTATAATAGAGAGGCCCCATGAATGATATGAGGTAATATCATTGTCTTTTTTACATTAGATGTAGTACTTATACAAACATGTTACAGTAATTCTTTTCTTTCACATACATTGAACAAGACATAGAGATTCAGGTTTAACCATTGGCTCAAATTTTATGCTTCAAGACTCCTATAAGAGAACACTTAGTGATCAAAATCATGTTACAACAACGTCACCTTCTTATTCGAGGTGATATTTTCTATTTTAATCACCTAGTAGTAGGATATAGGCCTTACGACATCATTCATGGTATGGATTGGTTTTCTACTACTCATGTGTAGATTTGATATTTTAGGAACATGGTGTAATGTCACTACAATTATGGGACTATGTTTATCCTTTTAAGTTGAAATGGAAGCCTATAATGTATAGTATGTAATCATAAATTGTAATGTGTGTTAGATTAATTATATTTTGGATAGACTAACCCATGTATTGGTTGAATTTTTCCACTCCAAATTTCCTATAGTGGTGGCTGAGTATGAGTAAATATTCCTTGAAGATGTTCTAAGTATATCCCATCATTGAGAGATAGTATTATACATTGATCTACAATCTAAAACAACACAAATATCAACATCATCAGATTTTGTAGATCTCGTAGATCTTCACAAGATGAAAGTTCGTTTGGAGGACATGAATATGTTAGGATATGTTTGACCAAGTGTTTCACCAATTCCAGTCATAGGTTTATTTTCCTTGAAAGAAGTTGGGAGACTGAGGATGTGTTTGGAATACCATTGCTTTAACTAGGTGTCCATGAATTGTAAGTATTGACTACCGAGGATCATGTATCTCTTTGATCAGCTGAGAGGGGCTTGTAGTTTCTCAAATATGGGCCTCAGATTAGGCTATCAATAGTTTTTCGGTTCATAATGAGGATATAATGAAGGGGACATCTAGATGTCTCTATAGTTATTATGAGTACATGGTGATTCCCTTTTGTGTGATTAACTCTACAACAGTGTTTAGGGGACACATGAACTAGATATTTTATCATTTCCTACAGTAGTTCATGGTAGTCTTCATCAATGTTATGATTTTGTAAACAACGTCCATAGAGGATCATTCGAGATACATAACGATGGTTTAAGACATACTATGAGAGAACCACCATTATGAAAATTTATCAATGTTACAATGTTGGATTCCAGAGGTCCACTTTTTAGGATATGGTATCAAATTATATGGATTAGAACTGGACCAAACTATGGTCGATGTAGTGTAATATTTGGATCCACCAAAGAGCGTGGGGGAGGTACGGAGCATCATTTGGTTGGAATTATATTATGAAAGATAAATACCTGATTTATATAGTGTATCAAAACCCCTTATATATTTGACTCAAAAGGGATGACCTTTTATTTGGACAAATATGTGCCAGTGGGATTTTCAGCAGTTGTGGTAGTGTTTATGAAAAACACCCATATTAGGATTATCATAAGAGGGTTTTGAGTACACAATGTTTTGAGATACATGAGGAACCATGATTGGTTGTGTTTTGATTTAGATGAATCTAGTGATTGAATATAGTTCATTCCAGTTGATACCATGTGACCCATAATCATGATATAAAATTGGGTGTCTTTTCTTTGATTATGTGGAGAAACTACCTTATGGGTGAGAGATTAGTCATCAACTGAAATTATAATATTCTAAAGAATATCTTCTCATAGAAGGATATCAACTTGTGACATATATTATTGATACAATTCCACTAGGAATATGATTTAAAAATTTTCTATACTTAATGGAAGGGGATCATGGTAGCTAATGCTCTCAGTTGGGGATCTTGTTTGCAGTTGTTGAATGATGATTTTGATTGGTCTTGATTATTGATTTTTTCCTTGCTGGATATATATAGATAATAGCCCCTCTAATAAACGGTATTTACCCATCGAATTTTGTAGATATCCAGGGAGGTAAAAAATGAGGACTCCAACTATGATACCCCTCATTATCATATATCCATATGTATTTCTCCAAATGTATATTCTAAAAGGGGGTAGAACTATATCTCTTAAAGGGAACACAATGGCACTAGTGACAATGTGGGGTGATGTTCTAATAGAGTTTCATATTTATTCTTTGGTGGTATGTCATGTTGTGTAAATATTATACCAGTACATATGATGTTAAATTATGTGGAATGGGATGAAGAAGGGAGTTACAGAGTATTAATCTTTACCCTTCACTTATCAGCAAGTGATGGGTGAGCACCAATTTCTATAAGGTTTAACCTTCTCCCTAGTGGTTCCAAAAATTAAGTGTAATATGATATTAATGGACCTAGTGCAGAGTTTAGCATGTATATACAAGGGACAGGATTACATCTGGGTTATCTTAGGTTGACTCAACATGTTGTCCGACATCCTTTTTATAGGATAGCATAACTCAATCTAGTGTTAGGGATGCTTCTACATTTGAAATATATTATGAATCCATGGAGTTCCATCGAGGATCATTTATGACCATGATAATTGATTCACATCATAGTTGAGGTAGGTATTAGAGGAGGCGATTGGGACCAAGTTGTGATTGAGCGTAACATTTCAACACCAATCAGATGGCTAGAATGGTCAGACCATTTAGGTTCTGGAGGACACACTATGAGAATTCATGTTGGACATAGACAATAATTGGTAGGATCACCTACCATAGAAGAATTTGTGTACAAAAACACCTACCATTCCACCATCGGTATGGAATCATTCATGGTTTTTTATGGAAGACCATGTAGCTCGCCACATTTATAAATGAACCGAGGAGAGTTTTCACTCATGATCCCACATAGGGTGTGATCTACAAAATAAAAAGTTCAGTTCATCAAGGATCTGATGATTAATGCACAAAGACATTAAATGTTTTATATTTATAGACAATGAATGCCTTCAATTTTCAAGGAGGGGTAGCATTTATTCAATTGGGTTTCACCAAGAAATATATTTTAGATATTTTCTTGGGGTGGAAAGATATCCCTAATGTTCATT
Organism: Viscum album; assembly: GCA_963277665.1. Lineage (NCBI taxonomy): Eukaryota > Viridiplantae > Streptophyta > Magnoliopsida > Santalales > Viscaceae > Viscum > Viscum album. Next base: position 1,824,157,521 of record OY728128.1, on the reverse strand, counting down.
ATCCCTTTCTAGATAATGATATGAGTTGGAGAGGTGGCATTCCAGTTAGCTATAACACCATAGTTAAACTGGTTACACAACATCCACCACATATCGCAACTAGGGATTAATGAGCATGTCGTGTTACATGTTATCGATATGGGATAGTTGAACATCAAGTATGGAGTGATAATTGATTTGTACATGGTGGAGATATATATTCTGAATTAGAGGACACATTTTTAGTGATTGATTCCACTAGTTTGTGTTATGTGGAAGCACACGAATCTTTAGGAGAGAACATGGAAGTGATAGTCTCAAATTTATTCCCAGTACTGAAATCCTTTTTAGTATCCCTTTTTATGTATTTTAGGGGAATTAAATTTTATTTTGGGTTAAATTTTATGTATTTTAATTTTTTTTAAATTTGGATGTTATATAGATTATTTGAGATATTAGGAGCTGAGATGGTGTGCGATTCTGAGGGCCTACCTACCCAAAATAATTTATTTTAATATATTAAATATATTATGTAGAACGAATGAATAGTTTTACTTAAAATGTAGAATATCTTTTAAATGTGTTCTGGATTAATAAATATGATGGTAGTGTTGACTTTAGAATTCATGTTTTACCCTAGGAAAGACAGAACATTAGTTGATGTGGATCACGTGATGAAAAGTCATCACAGGTTAGGAATGATTAAAATAATTGTATAATTTTTCTTATTTCATTTTTTATGAAAATATTGTTTTGAAATTAAATAGAATGATATTGGAAAATACCATGGTCATACTCATATCCATGGATCTACGTGATAGTCTTTTAGTGAATGTTATAGGAATTATCTCAGGTAGAGGATGATGAGATTGTGGATCAGTAATCGACACAACACGGATTCCGAGGATCTAATCAATGAATGTGATAAAGATACATTATTCTTCATCTATTTTTCCAATTCAAGATAAAACATGTATTTTATTTGGATTTCATTTCTATTATTTATTTTTATGATGACCATGAATCAATCAATGAAAACAATGATTCATGGTTCGATCGTCATCCACGATTGATTGATTTGAAGGGTTTTAGTTGGAGAATTTTATAGTGATTCGGTTATTTAGATTGTTATTATAATGTGAAAATATTTCGGTAAACATCAAAATGATTGAGGCTTTTTATCTAATTTGAAAACATTAATTTCTTCCTCACATTCTTAATTTATTGTAGTTGTTCATCATTTGGCCAGCGGCCTGACTTATCATAATCAATCGATCTTTGCTCACCCATTCCATTGTAAAACAATAAAAAATTGTAGATCAAGGATGGGAATGACATAATAATTGTAAAGAGACATAGATATTGTTATTAAGATGGTGGTGGATTCTAGATTATCATTTATTCAGTTTTCATCAATTATAAATGAAAATTAATATTTTGATCTGTTTCTGAGTATATCTCTTGGTAGAAAAAAAATTTTATCAACCGTGAGGCTTATATGAGTTTGTGTGTGTTTTCTAGTCTAAAATTATAACTAAATAAGAGGTAGGATGTATTAGGATTAATACAGGTAGTCGATCTTGAATTCTAGAAAATATTATGTAACATGGTGTGTACATTAGATCTAGGTTCCATGTGGCCCCCCAGAGAAGCAAATAGGGTCCCCAGATAGAGTTTAACATCTAATGATATATGAAAAAATTCACATGGTGGGTGGTACCTCCCGAGTGAAATCGCCATGTATTTCATAAAATATACAGACACACTATGGAGTACATTAGTTTCCAAAGTATCATGTACTACACTACCAAGAACCGTCTTCAAGATACAAGTTTTTTACATGTGTAGGACTTGAGGTCAAGGGACACATATTGTGACCCCTACTCGCACTGTGTAATTTATTATAAAAGTATTGGACCTAATTTACTCATTATCATGGTCATGTTCTGTTATGGTTTTTCCCAATATGATTTTTCTAAAGTATATTAAGTAATCATTTCATACTCCTAGGATAATGATCCCATCAATATGATGTCATGGATAGAGACATTGGAGTCCCTCTAAAAGGATAAGTATAAGATCAAATATTCATATTCACTACTTAGGTGGAGTTATTGGTATCATCGTAACCAACAATATGTGGTTATCAATCCTATACATAAGTGGTTAATACCAATTGAGTTGTTGGTATAACCCCGAGGCCCTACCAATGATCTTCATTTATGTATTTTATTATCATTGTATTTATCAGCATGTTCTTTATCATGACAAGACACGATGTGCAGTACTTGTCATACAGGCATGATTAGTTCTATCAGAATCAAGAATATGTTCTCCATGATGAGTTCTTTGTTTAATCTTCAACATGTAATACTTGTCTGGTATACTATGGTTTTTTCTGATATCTATATTGTGTGTATTAGTCGGGCATAAAAACTTCTTCTTGTTATTTTTTCTATAGACATATACATGTGAATTGGTAATTGTATTTCATTTTTAATATGATTTTTGTTTTCAATGTGTCATAGTAAGAATTTTTATCCTCACCCCAACACAATATTTTTCTACAAATTTCATGTTAGGTATAGATAATCGATATTTTAACATACTCCTAGGTTGTCCAGGACCAGATGGTCCTTAGTGAGACCGAACATAACAATGAATTTTCTGGTTGCTATCAAACAACATTACCTTTACCTTCTACGTAGACTTGTGTATAATACTCATTGTAGTGTGATTGTTTTTGTCACTATTTAAATTCTTTGACATCCTTTCATACTCTTATTACATGATTTATATTTATTCATGCATGGTAATTCAGTTGTTATACATTTATTTAATAATATATGTATAATGATGTTTTTGTGCTTACAGGTACATAGTCTATGGACTCCCATGTCAGTGACATGAATTGTCAGTGCTAGTCACCAACCCATGGCCTATTGAATGAGGGTTTAGGGAGTCATGTAACGGGCCCCACTGGGACACGTTGTGATATTTCATTTCATTATAATGTTATTCTAAATCACTCAAATTAAAAATAATATCTAGGTAAAACTATTTATATAAAAATTTATTATCTATCACCTCCTTCTAATTATTCATTTATTGTTATTTATTAATTATTTTAATATCTAAATTCAATATATATTCAATATTTCATTCTTAAATATCATCATTTAATGAATATAATATATATTTTCATCAATATATTTGGTTTGAAAAACAAGATCCTCATTGTTAACATACAATAATATCTCCAATTGGTTCATAATACATTAATATAAATAAATAAATACATATATTAATAATGAAATTATTCCTAATTCATATAACAATAAAGCCTATGATCCAACAATTATGTTTTGAATGTCCCCCTATTTTCAATAAACATGAAATGGATAACCACAATCTTATAAAACTCACATTGATTGTTAGAGGATGCAAACAAATTATGGTGGATTAAATCACATTATAGTGGAATTGTTTCCCCCATACTCCTCTAATTAAATAATTATTATTTAAATAGAATATTTCATTGAATTTTGAGATAATTAAATAGACCAACAACTGTAAAAAGAAAAATAAATTGTCAAAAAATATTATAAAACATATAAATAACAAAAAAAAATATCCTAAACTTTTTGGGTCCTCAATTGATTACTATCAACCAATTATTAGGTTATATGCAAAATGAACATCTATATGTCACCATGATCCATAAATACCCCACAATAACAACATAAAATCAAATGATATAAATAATAATATATGATTTCATATGCATAAACATATAATTGAAGGTGGTGGGAGGACAATTAAATAGAATAAATTTACTTAAAGGCCTCTATATAAATCTATATAATAGAAACCAATAATGCTATATTGAAATAAATATATGTTATATAATCTTCAAATAATTAAAAAACAACTAAAAATGAGAGACCAATTTAGATTTTATAATTTTAAATAACTCAAATTGATGATTTAGTATACTGGAAAATTGAATGATTTTCTTAAAATAAGAAGTGTTAACTATATTATATATTTTCATTCATGTTAATGGATCATCAGGGAGAAACACCCTATGAACTTTAGAATAAAATAGAATAACCCTATTTAATAATAAAAACATATAACCATTATAATATATATATATATATATATTTAATTATGGATAGTCACATAGTTAATGGATGATGTTTCTATGGTGGATTGAACTAATTTATAGTGATATTTGGCATAACTGAATAGTAAAATTTCATTTATAATTAAATCTTATAAATAAAGGTCAAGGATTTTGAGTGAGAACTACGATATAATATAAAAATGAGATGATCATAATCACCATTATTAATGAGTTATTTCATTTCCTTGAATTATAGAGTGATAAGTTTGTTTATATTATTAGTAGTATTATTGTAAATTAATTATTTACTTATTTTTAAAATTATTGTTTTTATAATCACTTCGGATTTATGAATTCATTTGGTGAGGACATGGTTCATCAAATCTATTTTTCATGATTTTTGATTATAAGAGATTTTAATTTTAAAATTTTAGGTCTTTGTGGTCCTATCAATGATATTAGAGATTAAAATGATGGTATTAATCATACTTCAATATTTAGATATAGTATAATATTTTTTGAGAATAAATAAATAATGGTCATTCTATAAGATATGTTTTAGTTGAAATATATATTAAAATACACAAAGCAATAATAGTTTTAAAAATCATTAATTTTATAGTTCTACTATTTATTATTATGGTTGATCTTTTCATTATTTTATGTGTTCATAATTATCTAAATATTTTACACTTTTCCGATAGATAATTATTTTTATTTATTGTGAAAAAATTATTTTTCTAATTATAACAATCTCTATTAAATAGGGAAGGATATATTTATTTATTCATTTTAATTGTAAATTACACATTCTAAAATCAACCAATCTATGATTTTAATTTGAATCAAATAAATTTTTTATATTTTTTATTATAGTATAATATATATATTAAAATACATTTAATGGATTATTATCTTTCGATCATAAAATATAAAAATCTCAATATGATTCTAAATGTTATGTTTGATGATGATAATTATGATTACATCACATAAATAATGGATATTGAAGTCATCAATAGGGGTGATATTTATTTGATGATGGATAGAAAATAAAATATTATTTAAAAATATCATTATAATATTACTATATATATATACGTTGAATATAAGTGTAACTATAAATTTAAAAATATAATTTTAAATTTTATAATAATAAAGATATAGAGTAAAATTTATTTCTTTGAAATATAATAAATTAATTGGATGGATATATAAATTAAATGATTGTTATAATATAATTATTTACAAACCAAAAGTGATATATATATTTTGTATATTATCATGAATTTTTATTTTTAATTAGACCAAAATATATTTAGATGTATCATTTATTTAAAAAAACATAATAATGTTTAAAATATTTTGTGAAAAAAATAATAATGAAATATATGGTTTGGAAAATAAGAAATCATATTCTGAAAGAGTATAAATATATATTGAAATATGTGAAATATAAAAAATATTAAATGAATATATCTTATGATAAGATTTTCATATACATGATTCAAAATAAAAATAATATTATGAGAAATGAAAAATAATGAGAATCACATTAACATATTATCATTTCATAATTTTACTATAGTTATGGAATAAAATGAAACATCAAATCACAATTCAAACTCTATAAGAAAATATTCAGATCAATTTAATACATAGTTTAGTGACAGTACAAGTAACATGTAGCTTAATATTATAGAATTATGTTTTTAATGATAGTATTTAATGAAATAAATATTTAGAAGAATTTATGGTAATGGTTTGATAGATCCAATAGATGAGCTGAAATAATTATAATATTGAAGATATATTATATGAAAGTTTTATCCTATATTACATAAAATTGGATTGTAAAATAATAAAAATAATGGAAATATTCAATTATATCATAAAAATATAATCGATATAAAATGTTAGAGGTTATTCACACTTGGAGTTTATTGAATGAAGCTAGATTTAATAGTTTACTAAAAGTGATACCATATTTTGTTTTGAAATAATGGTTGGACATTGGTTGAAATGGAGATTCGATTGTGATTTATTTCAATCCACTCTTGGATGATCCATGAATTTCAAGGAAGATTTTTATATAGTACAAGACAACAATAATATTTATGGTGGTGTCATTTCGAAATGTTTGATAGATTTCGGGGATATAAATATAGAGGAAGAGGATTGTATAATGATATGTTGTTTTATAAAATCAATACATCATAAAAATGTAAATATCATGGGTTGCATGATGGCTATGTTTCATGAAGGGGAACTTGGTGAATGATCAATGTAGTTATGATGTTCTCCATGATTATAAGATTTGTAGAATCACGATTGTGTGATGGTTTGGAAATTATCTTCATGAAAATTAAACATATTTACAGAGCTTCATGAATTTAGAAGCTCCAAGTTTATTTTTTAAGATCTAAAAAATCATTTAATTGTTTATGGAGCATCATGAACAGCCATGACTATATATATGTTTTTATCCCACATAATTTGACTTGAAAACAATTAGATAAAATATAGTGTCACTCTAATTAGTGAAGGTAGGGAGCTATGTGAAACTAATCTTCTTTTTGATATTGAGAATCATAAACACACTAGTTATGTGTTACATGATTCCGATGATTATATTTAATGGGTACTTCATGATGATTAGGTTTTCTGTGACGTCTTAGTGAGGTTTTTGAATGTAGTTTTTTTTGAGAAGGTAGTTTTCATCACGATGGAGGGAGCTTCATGAAAGGAAGTTTTGACCATTATTTTTTAGTGAAAAATTATTTCATTGTACATCATGTCATAACAATAATATTATTAGAGTCTCATTTTATTCATGGAAAACAAATAAATTCGAATCTAATGAAGCAATCATCATGTCGATAAATAGAGTAATGCTTCTCCCATAGCAGAGAGCTAGGGAAACTTGAGGGATGTGTTTCAATGGATACAGTGTGATATCCCAATAATACTGTAAAGGTACTGTGTATGGAACATAGTGATTGTTTATGAATATTTTTATTCCATAAATTATGATTATTAGTTGACTTAGGCACAACTATCATGATATTAGCATATGATATTTGGACTAATCCGTAGTGGTGAACAAGGTAAAACTATTGAGTTTTCTATCATGAAGTGAATATTTAAATTACCTGAAATTACCATTAGATATGTTTAAAATGTTCCAAAAAATGTGGTATAATTATCCATCACATTATAAGAAATTTTTTAAATCCTGATTCCCCACCCCTCTGAGTCTATTATAGGGTCCTTCAAGTGGAATAAGAGGGAACGGTTTACCAGAGATCATTATGTCCCACTATTGAAAAGGATATTTTATTAAATGATAGTGGTGTCACCCTATTTAATAGAAACTCTATCTAGATTTTGATTAATAAGATATTATCTAATTGAAGATCTCTTTTAATGAGTTTTTATATACTACATTGGGGATATAGGTTACTGATGCAATAGGACATTCTATGACTCAAATAGACAACGATTTGCATCATGAAGATTCCAAAACCCAGAATACTCTTATTGAATCTCTATATAAATAGGTCTACATAAATGTGGTGACATTTACTTCATCCATGTTTATGTGGGAAAATTGTAATGTATATATCATGGGGACCACAAAGTAAATTTGTTGAAACCACAATTTTTTCACAATTGATTTGATGATATGAGAATTCAAACTGAAGAAAATTCAGATACATTTTTTTCAAAGAATCATTGATGTTTTTAGTGTAATATGATGAATTGGAGATCAGATAAAATTCATTGACATTATGATGAAACTATTGAGATGGAATAAACCTCTAAAATTTAATGATCTGAAAATTCCATATGTATTTTTTAATTATTTTGGATTATTACGAGTTTGTGAAAATGAATGGTGCTTGATTGTGAGGCCTAGTGTGATTAGAACTGAATATTTTATTTTTTTATGGTATATTCATTAAACACATAGGAGGCATTTTCTATCTTTTGAACTGGTGCTAAGATTAATAATTTGAGGGCACCATTGAATCTGCAAAACTGTGATTCTCTTAAGGGAGGCTTATCTTTGACCCCAGTTGGTCGGGTGAAAATATTGGGTTTTCAGACCTTTAGATAAATATTAATGTAACATAAATTTTTTTATTTATTTCTACTAACTCTTTATGAGAGGAGGTGGTGGGAATTATTGGTTTTCAAGCCATTTAATTTCATGACTTCTCAGTTTCATAACAACAACATTGTAAATTAATAGGTTCATTTAATTAAAACCCATTAATAAACCTCATTAATTATTTCTCTTTGTTAATAAACCTCCCCTATATTTAAATGGATCTCAGGATGGGGTTTTTGAAATGGATTCATCAAGAGAGGAACCTATGGTGATGTACTACGGAAACTTACACCGGTGGAGGACGGATGCATGGGCGACAATGTTTTGGGATCGACGAACGCTGGAGACTTCATCCAACGAGAACATTTCTCCAGCCACAACCGTGATGACACCAATGATTCTTGATGTAGGGGGTTTTTCCTTTATTATTTCTTTGGGATTTTTCATGATTAATTCTATGTGTTCGATGACAATTTAATCTCACCCATATTATAGTGCTAACGCAAAGAGCGTAGACCCAATGAACTTGGCCCAAACCCTCCATTGCATCAGTAGTTCGTTGAATTATTCATGTGTAGATTTATCAACAAGATAGAAACATGAAACCAGGATTCACATAATGAATTTGTTTTCTAGAGAGGCCCATAGGCCCAGACGAGGGTGAAAAAGGAGCTCCGAAGCATCGCCAGAACCCCGCAGATGAAGCGCCGACACGGCACCGGCATGGTGGTGGATGGAAACCGCTTACCGCAGATGAAGGGGGGCACTGCAGGACGCTGTGGTGGACTGATGGCTAGCGATCTCACATATGGCCATGTAGGTGGAATGCGGCGCGTCGTTGCGTGCATCGAGAGTTGGCCGCGGTGAAAGGGTACATGCACCCCGCGAGTCCAGATTCTAGCCGAGGCAGTGCCACAAAGCAATGCCAGTTTCATAAGAGACGAATGTATCTTTGATACATTCATAAAGGTGGGGTCGTGCAGCCCCTCACGCAGGTCTCTCATGCCGGAGGGCTGGGCTAGTCTGCTGCCAAGTAGGTTGAGCCCTCCGTGGCCCAGGCCTGCCAGTTTGGTTCGAGATGGTTTGCGTCCCAAATAGTTCGGTTCGGGCCGGTATGCACCCAGAATAGGCTCAGACACATTTTAGCCCAGATATGCTTAAAGGGTCGTATCTCGTAAACCATATTTTCATTGGATAATCCATTTATAGTGATGGAATCCATAGAATGAGATGGTTCTTTTGAGATAAACCACCTTATTTTTGGGGAAAGATGGAGTAATACTGGGTTGGATCATGCCTGAATCAAACAGGGTACCTGACACTAAGATTCCTATAACACTCAGACCAAGCATTTTATATGACGTGTTGTCTGTTATGTTGGAAGCGTAATGAAATGGTGGATCTATGGGTTACTTCTTTGTGGGACTTTGTGCCTATTGATGTATGACTGATGACTTGAAGAGCAGATCCTCCTAGAACCAGGTTTACTATGTAAGGGAATCCAGTGGATGGATGAGATGTGAATAATGAATAAGGATCATGTATGGATTGTTACCTAGATATCTTGTGTGGATCAGTACCTAGCGATCGTGTATGGATTAAAACTGTGGGATATTTTGTTGATTAGCACCTTCCGATCCTATGTGGATCAATACCTAGAGATCATGTGTGGATTAGCATATCTCAATCCACTATGGGTCGGATCCTATGTGGGTCAGCGCTCAAAAATTCTATGTGGGTTAGAGCAGACTGATCGTGTGTGGTTCAGATCCTATGTGGGACATCAGGGTTTAATACCAATCGATCCTGGGGGTGTTAAAGCATATCTGGTTCAACATGGGTTAGTACCTATCGATATTTTGTGGGTCTGTGGGGGCTATTACAAAGCAATCCTATGTGGATCAGCAGCATTACCCCTGATAGAATAAGATGATCTAAATTTAAGGCTAATCATCTGTACTTATATACTTATTTTAATCCTAGATTGAACTGAATCTTTTTCATTGTGCATTGTGATTGAGATCAAGAATTTTTGTTTTCCTTTGTGGTATTCTGAGAGAGACTTGGGGGTCTTGGGGTCCCTAGTGGGTATTTTTATATTATCCCCTGAATGGGCTTCTCCTCCACCTTATTGTGACTTTTTCAGAAGAGGGGCATCGTTGACTAAGACTCGGGAAGCTACGACCCAATGGTGGACGGCTATGACGGTTGACAGGGTGAGCTGTGGAGATGATCTATACCTACCATTGATGTAGGATCCTTGGGGGAATATCGCAAGACATATTTTCTATTTTTTTATGTTGTAGTTGTTTTTCTTCTGGTTTTTCTTGTATTGATTCCCCCTTTACATTCATTACCAAGTTTGAAAACTCCATTTCTACTCCGTGGATGCATCTTTTTGTGTTCATAGACTGTGTTCTTGTACATGTTTGGAGAAAATTGCTCCCCATTTTAGGGAAAAGACTTTTTGGTGAAACTTTCATTCATTATCCTATGGATGGTGGGCTTGAGGTTGTAATGGCACGAGCCCCGAGGGATGAGTCGTGACAATGCTATATCTAAGGTGTCAGTTCTATCGAAGAACTAGAACTCTGATCTTTCTAATGGAGAAATATTGGTAAGTGTTTTGAGTATGGATATCAGTTTGGTGAGTCCAGTGTGGTTGTAGTGGCCAATTTATCCATACATGAGGACACTAAATTCTGATTTCCGACTCATTGCATGTGTTTTGGAAATGTTTTAATTTTGATATATTTTTAGTCATCCCCCAAAGTATATATTATTTACCATGGCGCACCTGTTTCTTTCTAGGATTCCACCACATAGACTGCTATCAAGGATTCCAGAGAGAGTACAGGTTGATGGACCACCGAGCTACGAGGATTAATTATTGGGCCCTATTACTTTTTTGGCACCATCGAGTGATGTACCAGTACTTGGTGAGGACTGTCTGTGGCTTGCATATTTGTCATAGTTGTGATGTCAGCATATCATATGGTGATCCTAGATGTTTTCCTTTTACAGGGCACATCAATGTGATAGTGGAGTTTGTTCTAGCGACACTACACTCTATGCGCTTTCAACAGCTTCTGAATTTATATTAGGGCAGCCTATCATTGTCCCAGTACTCAAAGTGATTCATTGACCTCTCACACTACTCCACCGACATGGTATGACACCCTTTCTTCAGGGACCAGACCATTGAGTAGGGTCTTCGGTGGGAGATCAGGGTGTGGATGATATCGCTCAATATCCCAAAGTAGGCTGGTGGTGGAGAGATTCATAGCTAAGCAGGCACTGATTATGATATCCACCATTGAACAATAGGTAGATGAGTCCTCAGTAGCAGGCAGTACGAAGATGATGCAGTGGTCCAATTAGGACAGACCTTCCAGGGGATGAACTCAGGACACTGGGTCGTAGGTGCGGATCTCATGAGCTTGAGTAGGCCAGAAGTGAACTAGATTGTGCATCACGTGTGGAGGGAAAGGAAACATGGCTCGCGACTACCCAACCCATTGTATCTGAGATCAGAAAATGATCGAAGGACCACCATAGTAGTGAATAAGGTTCACGGGAGGGGGTCTGCAGGGCGGTGGATGTGTCAAAGGAGTAGTTCATGTATAAGTTGGTGGATGACGGTTGGGGGTTTTATATAAGGCCCCAACCCTAAAGATTACATAATCATGAATTAAGCGAATAATACACATAGAGGATCTTTTCAGGTTTAGTGTTTTGGAGAATTAGGTCATAACTATTAAATCTCAAAAGATTACATAGTAGAAACTTCTACTATGTTTCCATAAAATATAAAAACACTTAAAAAGAAACATGTCTTGTTCCATGTTTTAGATAGAATGTATTTCCTTGATCCCATCCTTGACCCTATTCATCTTTAAGTCCTGTGGAAAACATTTCAAAAACTTGGGATGAGCATACAAAGCCCAATAAAGGATACACAATGAAGGAAACATGTTAGTTTTTCAAAACAACAAGAAAACCATGAGTACTTTACCAAAGTAATACTTTTCACCTTTATGAATTAGTAAACACTCTTCACTTAATAAAAGACCATTACCTCCCCTTTTGTAACCAAAATATGACTATAAAACCCATATAAAGAACACATAACATATAAAGGTATCTAGGGACATAAACATACTTAAATGGAATAACCATATGGTTGACTTCCACACATACTTAATGGAATAGCCATACGTCCAACTTCCATAACCAATGCATTGGAGGTTATAACGTAACCACCCGTCCTAGTATTCACAATACCACTCATCATATGTTTTATCATGTAACCACCCGTCAAATGTCCATGTACCATTATAAAATCATAAGACATAAAACAAATATAATGGATAGAAAACATTTCCACACATTGATCACAATATATCACTTAAATATATTGACATAACAAATCCATTATAAAAACCATTTTCAATACCAAAATACATAAAAGAGTATATGGTATTTATTTCATTTTAAAAACATTATGGCTTATTGAGGAAGCCAAAGACCAAATAATACTCGCGACATCGGAAAAGGGTCATTGTCACTACGTACATTAAAAGAAACATTCCTTTTTGTCGTTTAGTAAAACGCTTCGTAGAAAAAGATTCCTTTTGAATAAATGAAAAATTCAAAGGGGTTTACACACCTTATAAAATAAAGGTGTCTATAAAACAAAATATACCTCAATGAAAGGAGATTGAGACGAAGTCCCTTACAAAGACGGTATCCCCAGATTAAGGATAAATCAATTACATAATTAATGGTGGAAAATGAATCCACCAAATATAATTGGATATTAACTGTAAAACAATCATATTTCATTCACACATATTCATAGAACGACATATTCAAGGAGTACAATTTTATCCCAAAGAATAAAAATTGGGTTAAGAAGTTCCCATGAAAAAAATAAACTGACTAACGGTGTCACTTCGAAATTCAGAAAATGAGTTGATGAGAGATAAAAAGGGGTATCTCATCACTTGGAAATAAAATGTATAGAAATAAGGATATATAAGAACATATCCCATCATAATATGATTAAATGACCTAAAAAGTAGTCTTTTAAAATGAGGAGGGTGAAAGGTTCCCTTATCGAATTGGGTAACTTTCGAAACGTACACCCCATGAATGAAGGGTCATACAATGAAGAGTTAACTTCCCATAAATGAGAGTATATTATAAAAATAGTAAAGTAATGGGTAGTACCTATACCAAACAAAAGGAAATAGTGGCCAATGTAGCATGAATCCCACGGTAATGAAAATTAAGATGAAAATCCGCTAATGAAAATTCGCTAGCCTAACAGCGCCACATAAAACATCAAAATGGATTGATGCGATAAAATAGGGTATCCCATATTATCAAAATAAAATTTAAAGAAAGGGTAATATAAACGAACAACCCCAAACTTATGAAATATGATCTTAAAAGAAATGACATAAAAGATAGTACTTAAAAAGAAAGAGAGAGGTCGAATCCCTTACCTCGTGTCTGACATGACTCGATCGTTCTTTAATCTCCTGAATAATAATCTTGAGTTAATTTATACTTTCTTAAGAACCTTTTTCAATTTCATTATTCCTTTTATATTACTTATTAACATGTCATGAACACTATGTAATTATTTATGTTAATAACAGTCGTTTAACGATCATTGCTACTTGAGTCAAAAATAAACTCTTTATAATTACAAGTTTGTTCATGGGGTAAAATATCAATTATATCCAGAATTATATTCGTTATATAGATATCATATATATAATATATATCTATTTTATACATTCATTTATAATATTACATAACATTTAGAGGTAAGAAATGAAATGCCCCATTCATGGAGACGGTAATCCGTACGTACACATGAATGCTACTTCCGTTTCTATTTCATATTTAATGGAATTAAAACATAATGATGCATAATATTATTATAATTAAATTATGGTATCATATATAATATCATTAAATCTATCCTTTATACGTTCCATATATGGTATTAACGTATCAAATCACTTTGAGGGGGCGATAGTCCGCACTTCCTAAAATAAAGATATCGCGTTTACCCATAATGGAAACCGTAAAGGTATGCCATAAATTAAAAAATACCAAAGCTTATGGAAAACATAAACATATTATATATCATATATAAATATTGTGACACCTTAATGGCCACCTTTTAAGGTGTTAAAATAATATTGAACAGTCATCATTTCGTGAGGTAGAAATTCACCATCCACAGAAACAATATGTTCTTTAACCATTAGATGTATGTGTGTATAAGTGTAGCTCGAATACTTATTATAAAACCATCCTAGTACATGGATGATATTTTTTTATTTACAAAATATATTAATAAAAAGAGTTTAGGGGGTTGGAGAAGCAAAATAAAACAAAACAGCACAAGTGTAGACGTTACCTTGAAATCGGGTAACTCCCTTTGGTTTGAACCAAAAGGGTTTCTTGAAGAGATTACTGCCTAAGGTAAGGCTTCTAGGATGAGTAGAGGGATGTTGAGAGACAAAAAAATCAGATAGTTTCCGAGAAAAAGGCTTGAGAGGTGTGGGTAAGTAGGTAGAGGAGGTGGCCCTTTATAAGAGGAGAGGAGGGGCACTCTTGAATGGTATAAAATGTTACATTATTTTAAAATGAGTTTCGGTTTTTAAAGGTCCCACATTGATTTATTTCTAGGATAATGTGATAAGAGTTAGAAATCCACCCATACAATATGTTTTTGACATGTTTATAGCTTAGATTTTACATTATCTATTCATTTTATTTAAATCCTTAAATAATGAGGTAATCGTTGCATCATCATGATGTTATATATAATTTAATTTATTTACTGTCTAAAAATTATAAAAAAACTACTATGATGTATAAAATCTTTTTATCTTTCCAATTAATAATTATAGTAAAATATATGACTTGTATGACCCCATGTAAAAAATGTTTTAGTAAAACAATACATGTTTGTGTCAATTTTACTTTTACTTAAAATAAAAGGCATAAATGTCATTATCTTACCAAATTGGCTCCATGGGGTCCCAAAAATCGAACCATGTGTTTAATTGGTCGTCCATGACTCATCTAATAGGGTTAGGAAAAGTTTCAATATATTTTCATTTTATTATAATATCATTTTACCTTAAATCACACTAATTACCCTTAATCGCGATTAATAAAATTTAAAAGTTACTTTTCATCAAAAATTATTTTCATCCCATTGAACCAAATTTTACTTAATAATGAAAATCATTTATATTGTTTTTTTGAAATTTAAATCACAGAAGTGGTAATGTTTCATTTAAACAAAAAATCAGTTTTTGTAACTACCACTTTGTGGTTTCACTATTCATCAAAAAATAAGGTTTTTCATAAAAATACCAAAAATTCACCCTAAGATATATTTTATATTCTGAATTCAAAAATGATCTTAATTTTAAAAAATTAATAACATATATGTTGCATTAATTAATTTTATAATTAAATCCCACTGTCAAATCAAATAACGTGTTTTTAAGAAACAATATCTATCAAAAGATTGACAATCGTGTATGTCCAATCTCAAAGTTATATTAATTCCAATGACCACCATTGGATTTAATGGTAAAAATGTATTCTAATTTCAATTTAAAACCAATTTAAAAGATAATCTAACTATAAAAATAAATTAGATTAAAAAGAGGTTTTGAATTTAAATACAACACTCTTCACTATTCATTAAAAAATGAACATTATTAGAAAAATACCAAAAATTTACACAATGTAAATTTTGTTGTTCCGATTACAAAGAAAAATTTTATTTTGTCAAATAAAACATATAAAATTGCCAAAAATATATTTCAAAAAAGATTTTCATCAATAGGTGGTTAATCGACCTTTTAAAGAATATTAGATGATTTATGCTTAAAATTGGATTCATTTTCATTTTTAATACTCTAACATTTATTGTAAAAAGTAAACATATTTTACAAACATATATAATAATTTTTTAGTTAGTTCTGTTCATTCCCGTCATTACAACAGCTAGGTGTTAACTACAATTTAAAATATAATTATTTTATTATTAGAGTGCAACGTAAGATTTCAAAGGAACTCGTTGTTGCATATTGGGTAAGCCATCAAGCATAGTGTTCCCTTTAAAGTAATATTAATATTTTATTCACAAATATGGATAAATATAAAAATTCCATATTCTTTATTTACCTGGGGTGTAACATCCTTCCCCCCTTTTGGGAATTGCATCCTCGCAATATTAAAATTGGGCTCGAAAACTTCATTGAAAGCCCCACATCGGAAAAGGAGTAAATTAAACAATCCCTTTAAAAGAAAGAAAGGGAAGTACAAAGGTCACCCGAGTTAACCCATATTAGGATTCCATGTATGAAAACATGTATATGGAAGAAAAAACAAAGGGTCATGTTCCGAGGGAGTGTGATAGAAAACATGTTTAGGAGAAATTTAACCACCAGAAAATCACAAACTTGTGATGGGTTAAACGGTATTGGATTACCCAGTAGGAAAAGTTAACGGAAAACATTTTTTTAGTTAGTTTTCATTGAGGAATTTATTTTTGAACATAACTAAAATATAAGGAATCATACTTACTTGTCATGTTGACTTTCAACTTTTAATATATTTTTTACACGAACTCATATTTTCTCCAAAAGATGAGTATTCATGATGACTTGTTAAAATTAGGAGAGCTATAATTAACTTCTATAGAATCACCTAATACACAAAAGAGAACTGTATACATCCCATGTATTTAGACCTTAACCTAAACGAAAACCAAAAAGGTTAGTATGAGATTAGATAATACCCAAAAAGGATAATCCTTTATAAAAAGGAAATCAATTCTTAATCTCCAAAATTTGTCCAACAAGACCCAAATCACAACGAAGACCAAAAGTAAACCAAACTAATATTGAAACCCAAATATTTGAAGGATTTAATCACATAGTCTTCCAAGTTAAATCGTAACATTTATCTCTAAACAACATCAGTTGCTCTTAATGTCTCATATTGAAAAGTAATTAACCTAATCACATATCCTATATGATAGGTTAATAATTTACATAGATAACCCAAAATCAACTTACACTTAATTCATAATATCTTCTAACTAAATATAATTAGTCAAACTGACCAGGACTTCATGTATTCCATCGGTAGGTGATAAATACCAGTCGCACATTGGTTGTGGGTTCGATTCCCACAGTTTTGTCCGATGCGACAGGTTGTCACATGGTCTGCATGTGGTCCTTTTTAAAAACTATATAATTCTCAAATAATTCCCCAAAATGAGATAAAATCATCAAAAATAACCATAAAATAATTTAACCTCAATTTTATCTCATGCCTTTCACTTTCCATCATAAAATATAGTAACCCATAATTACCTCAAATGTAAGGATCAAATAATCCCAAGTGGTTCTTTATAACTCTGTCCAAAAAAGAACAGATAGCTATTCCTTGAATACAATTTTCATATATCATACATCCGGGTTTCACATACTATAAAAAAGTCTTCTAATGTAACCCCATCATCAAAAGAGACTTAATACTCTTAAGAATTTCACCATAACTCTTGAATCCCTTATATGTTGACTTCTTACTCATTAAACATTCTTCATGATCCATTGACCATTCCTTTCCAACTTATTATGAAATACTTCTTTCCTACAAACAAAATCATGAATCATATCCTAAGATTACAAAATAGGAAAACAAAAGTTAAGAAATAATCCATTACTTTGATTGGTCATTGTCAGTTTCTTCATCCTCAATCAGAATGGAATTAGGTATTGGTAAACGAATATTTGTACGATCTTGGTGATCCCATTCCCGAAACTTCTTCATAGGACATGTGTTTGCATAATGACCATACACACCACATTTACAGCATTCAATTGATCCCTAAGAAATAACTTCTTTCCCTTTCCATGAGTCAACTGGATGCTTCCTTTTTCCATGTCAGGTTCTTGCTTTATGACCTTCATTTCCAAATCTATAGCATATTTCTGTCCCTTTGACACATTTTCCTAGGTGTTTCTTTCAACATCTTTGACACATAGGTTTTTGAACACACTTACCTTTATGATTATTACCTGTAGTTCCGTAGGGATTTGTTCCTCGCATATATGATGCCTTATATAAATCACCAAGGTTAAGGTGGTCAATCATGACTCTAGATAGTTGGTTGGGGATAAACACAAGAGTTCTCATTGCAACTACCATATCATTCAGTTGCTCACTCAGAAAACTGTCACAGTTTCCTTCACATCCACTGTTACTTTGGTGCCTTCTAGATCCAACCGTTTACTAAAACAAAAAAAAGGACAGTATGAGTATATCAACAAATCCATCGTGTACTAATGAGGAAGATAAACACTAAGATATACTTACTCATTCACTTTATCTAAAACTAGGACTCATTCTGAAATCCTAACCATTATGGTAATGTCACTTATTCTTAGAGAATACCCTATCCTCTAAAGTTATCTAAACCGACCTTTGATACCAACTATAAGTCCCCGACCATAAACATTACTTAATCATGAATTAAATGAATAATTCACACAGTGGATCTTTTCAGGTTTATAGTTTTAGAGAATTAGGTCATAACTATTACAGATCAAAAGATTACATATTAGTCACATCTACTAAGTTTCCATAAAATAAAAAAACACTTAAAAAGAAACATGTCTAGTTCCATGTTTTCGATAGAATATCTTTACTTGATCCCATCCTTGATCCTATTCATCTTTAAGTCCTATGGAAAACATTTCAAAAACATGGGATGAGCATAAAAAGCCCAGTAAAGGATATACAAAGAAGGAAAACTGTTAGTTTTTCAAAACAACAAGTATACCATGTGTACTTTACCAAAGTAATACTTTTCACCTTTATGAAGTAGTAAAAACTATTCACTGAATAAAAGACCATTACTTACCCTTTTGAAAGCAAAATATTACCATAAACCCATATAAAGAACACATAACAAATAAAGTTAACTTAGGACATAAATATACTTAAAGGAATAACCATACAGTCGACTTCCACACATACTTAATGGAATAGCCATACAACCGACTTCCATACCCAATACATTGGAGGTTATTACGTAACTACACATCTTAGTATTCACGGCACCACCCGTCATATGGTTTATCACGTAACCACCCATCAAATGTCCAAGTACCATTATAAAATCATAAGACATAAAAAAATGGATAGAAAACATTTTCACACTTAGATCACAATATATCACATAAATATATTGACATAACAAATCCATTATAAAAACAATTTTCAATACCAAAATACATAAAAGAGTATATGGTATTTATTTAATTTTAAAAACATTACGGCATATTGAGGAATCCAAAGTCCAAATAATACTCTCGGTGGTGGAAAAGGGTTGTTTTCACCATGTACATTAAAAGAAACATTCCTTTTTTCGTTTAGTAAAATGCTTCGTAGAAAAAGATTCATTTTGAATAAACATAAAAGTAAAAGGGGTTTATACACCGTATAAGAGAAAGTTGTGTATAAAACAAAATATACCTCAATGAAAGGAGATTGAGACGAAGTCCCTTACAAAGACGTTATCCTCAGATTAAGGAAAAATCAATTAAATAATTATGTGTGGCAAACGAATACACCAATTATAAGTGGATATTAAGTGTAAAACAATCAGATTCCATTCAAAAATATTCATAGAACGCCATATTCCAGGAGTACAAGTTTATCCCAAAGAATCAAAATTGTGTTAAGGTGTTCCCTTTCAAAAATTTGACAGCCTAACGGCATCACTTCTAAATTCAAAACATGAGTTTATGAGAGATAAAAAGATTTATCTCATCACATGGACATAAAATTTATAGCAATAAGGATATATGAGAACATATCCCATCATAATAAGATTAGAATACCTAAAAAAGAAGTCTTTTAATATGAGGAGGGTGGAAGGTTCCTTTAACGAATTGGGTAACCTCCAAAACGTACTCCCCATGAAATAGAGGTCAAACAATGAAGATGTAACTATGCATAAATGAGATTATATTATACAAATAGTAAAATAATGGACAGTAAATATACCAAACAAAAGGAAATAGTGGCCAATGTAGCGTGAATCCCATGGGAATAAAAAGTGAGATGAAAATCCCTTTATTAAAATTCGGCTGCCTAACGACGCCACATAAAACATAAAAAATGGATTGATGAGATCAAATAGGGTATCCCATTATATAAACATAAAATTTAAAGAAAGAGGAATATAAAAGAGCATCTCCCAACATATGAAATATGAGCTTTAAAGAAATGACATAAAAGAGAGTACTTAAAAAGAAAGAGAGAGGTCGGAGCCCTTACCTCATGTCCGACATGACTCGATCGTTCTTCAATCACTAGAATAATAAACTTGAGTTAATTTATAATTTCTTAAGAACCTTTTTCAAGTTAATAATTTCTCTTATATCACTTATTACCAAGTCATGAACACTATGTAATTATTTATGTTAATAACGTTGGTTTAACGATTATTACTACTTGAGTCAAAAATAAACTCTTTATAATTACAAGTTTGTTCATGGGGTAAAATATCCATTATATACATAATTATATTCATTATTTAGATATCATATATATCATATATATCAATTTTATACATGAATTTATAATATTACATAACATTTAGAGGTAAGAAATGAAATGCACCGTTCATGAAGACGGTAAGCCGTACGTACGCATGAATGCTACTTCCATTTCTATTTCATATTTAATGGAATTAAAACATAATTATACATAGTATTATTATAATTCTAGTATATTATCATATATAATATCATTAAATATATCCTTTATACGTACCACATATGGTATTAATGAATCAAATCACTTTGAGGGGGCGGTAGTCCGCACTTCCTAAAATGAAGATATCGGGTTTACCCATAATGGAAACCATAAAGGTATTCCATAAATGTAAAAAATACAGAAGCTTAAGGAAAACATAGACATATAATATATCATATATAAATATGGTGACATCATAATGGACACCTTTGAAGGTGTTAATAGAATATTGAACAATCATCGTTTCGTGAGGCAGAAATTCACCATCCATAGAAACAGTATGTTCTTTAACCATTAGATGTAGGTGTGTATAAGTGTAGATAGAATAATTCTTATAAAAACATACTAGTATATGGAATATCATGGTGTTGTTACAAAAGAAATTAAAAAATTAGTTTAGGGGGTTGGAGAAGCAAAATAAAACAAAAGAGCACAAGTGAAGACGTTACCTAAAAATCCGGTAACTCCCTTTGGTTTGAACCAAAAGGGTTTCTTGAAGAGCTTACTGCCTAAGTTAAGGCTTCTAGGATGAGGAGAGGATGTGGAGAGATAAAATTATTAGAGCTTGGCCGAGCCAAAGGCTTGAGAGGTGTGGGCAAGGAGGTAGTGGTGGGGGCCTTTTATAAGAGGAGAGGAGGGCCACTCTTGGAAAGGTATAAAATGTTACTTTATTTTCAAATGAGTTTCAGATTTTAAAGGTCCCACATTGATTTATTTCGAGGATAAGGTGATAAGAGTTCGAAATCTACCCATACATTAGGTTTTTGACATGGTTAGGTCTTATATTTTACATTATCATTTCATTTTATTTAAATCATTAAATAAGGAGGTAATCGCTGCATCATAATGATGTCATAAATAATTTAATTTATTTAGTGTCTAAAAATGATAAAAAAAATACTATGATGTTGGAAATATTTTTATATTTCCAATAACTATTTATAGTAAAAATCCTGACTTGTATAACCCCATGTAAAAACTGTTTTAGTAAAACAATACATGTTTGTGTTATTTTTACTTTTACATTAAATAAAAGGCATAAATGACATTATCATACCCAAGTGTCTCCATGGGGTCCCAAAACTCGACCCATGGGTTGTCTTGGTCAGACATGAATCGTCAAATAGGGTTAGGACAAGTGTCAAGATATTTTCATTTTATTATAATATCATTTTTACCTTAAATCACACTAATTACCCTTAATCGCGATTAATAAAACTTAAAAGTTACTTTTCATGAAAAATTATTTCCATCCCATTGAACCACATTTTACATAATAATGAAATTCATTTATATTGGATTTTTAAAATTAAAATCACATATGTGGTAATTTTCCATTTAAATGAAAAATCAGTTTTTGTAACTACCACTTTGTGGTTTCACTATTCATCAATAATTAAGGTTTTTCAGAAAATACCAAAAAATTACCTGAATATATATTTGATATTCTGAATTCACAAATTATGTATGTTTTAGCAAATTCATAACATAGAAGTTTAATTAATTAATTTTATAATTAAATCCCGCTATCAAATCAAATAGCGTGTTTTTAAGAAACAATATCTATCAAAAGATTGACACGCATTTATGTCCAATCTCAAAGTGATATTAATTCCATTGACCACCGTTGGATTAAATGGTAAAAATATATTCTAATTTCACTTTAAAGCGAATTAAAATGTTAATCTAACTATATAAATAAATTATATTAAAAATATATATTGAATTAAAATACAACACTTCTCACTATTCATTAAAAAAATGAACATTATCAGAAAAATAGAAAAAGTTTACACAAAGTAAATTTTTATGTCCCGATTCGAAAGAAGAATTTTATTTTTTCAAATACAACATATAAAATTTTCAAAATTATATTTAAAAAGGGTTTTCCATCAAAAGGTGGTTAATCGACCTTTTAACGAATATTAGAAGATTTATGCTTAAAATTGGATTCATTTTCATTTTTAATCCTCTAACATTTATTGCAAAAAGTAAAAATATTTTAAAAACATATATAATCATTTTGTAGTTAGTTCTGTTCATTCCCGTCATTACAACGGCTAGGTGTTAACTACCATTTAAAATAAAATTATTTTATTATTAGAGTGAAATGTAAGATTTCAAAGGAACTCATTGTTGCATATTGGGTAAGCCATTAAGAATAGAGTTCCTTTTAAAGTAATATTAATATTTTATTCACAAATATGGATAAATATATAAATGTCATATTCTTTATTTACCTGGGGTGTTACATTTTACCACCAGTACCTCTAGGTGGTCCACCCAAATTGTAACACCCTAACCCCTCTAGACTGGACAGATACATTACATGTTACATTGGAATGGTTATAAGGAATGAAAATCATGAAGGAATTATTAGTTTACTATTATTTAAGAAACTATATGCATTAATGTAACTCAAAATACATTGGAAATGGTTACGAATTACAATACATATAAAAAAACTATATACTACATCCACACAAACTCAACAAATGATCTCCTCTTCATCACTAGTTGAAATTAAACAATGAAAGGTGTGAGATAAAATGCTAATTAAGGGTTCAAAATAGCATAAGCATTAATAAATAATAACTAAATTGTAAATAATTTGACATAATCAATATGGAATGGTGATTGAATGAGAAACTCACACCAATAATTATCTGTTAATGAAACAGCAACCATATATTTTTTTCATAATGAAATATTCTTGGATATTAATAACTGATAATGAATAAATACAATGATTACTAATTGGAAATCATGTATCTAGAACATGATACCATATAACCATTAAAAACTGTTTAGTTCTATTGGTTGAAACCCATCTGATTTTTGGAATGAAACTCAAAGGGTTTGTTGCTAGATAATTTGTCTCCTAAGACCTACCGATCCATCGAGTGGATGTAGTGGGCCCCACATACCTCTTTACCAAAATAATTATTTATATATATATTCAATATAAGAACAATACGACTTTACTATATCCCTATATAATATAGGACACTAATTCATCAAACATTTCCACTGTCAAAACAATATTCAGAATAAATATCATATGTAAAATGGTATACAACATAGAAAATATTCATATACATGATATGATAATGTAGAAATTAAAATGGAATATAATTTCAATTGAAAATTTGTCTCAAATGGGTATTAGTGACACCACATAAGATAAAATAGGTGCACAATACTAAACAAGTCACAACGCAGTGAAAATTGAGTCCAAGCTCATGGCCACGTTGTAATCAATTGAGTCGTATGACCAAAAGTTAATAACCACCAAAAGAATCCCATAATAACATGAATATAAATATAATCATGATAAAATATATCAAATGGATGTATACTTATACTATATATAAGTAATAATAGGTGAACAATGGAAATCTCAAAGACCTGAATGTGAGATGAGAAAACCCCTTACAAAAATTTCGGCATGGT
This sequence comes from Viscum album, assembly GCA_963277665.1. Taxonomy (NCBI): domain Eukaryota; kingdom Viridiplantae; phylum Streptophyta; class Magnoliopsida; order Santalales; family Viscaceae; genus Viscum; species Viscum album. The sequence goes on along the minus strand of OY728128.1, from coordinate 1,824,132,967 downwards.
AACGAGTGTTATTGTGAGGGCTTAATGAAAGGTAAAGGGATATCCCATTATTTATATTTCATAAGGTAAGTATGGGGGAGGTTAAAAAACATACCCCATCATTAGGAAATAAATATAAAAGGTCACAACAAAGGGGAGACTCTTAAAAAAAGTGAGAGAGAGTATCCCTTACCTTATGATCGAAGGTGTTCTTTGTTGTTCATAATGACCTGAACAATCAATTTTAGCTTTATTAATTAATAATTCCAGAACCTCATCATCATTTAACTTATATTTTATAACATTATTAGGTTCTTTATTGTCCATTTTGATGGGTTTAAGAGATTCAATTTAATTGTTTTGGTAGAATTTTCTTCTTTGGTTTTCATGATCTGTTTACATTTATTCTGGAATGGATGGTTTTTTGAATCATTGTAAAACATAAAAAAATTTAATATACACTATTAGTGACATTATATAGATATAATTTATATTATAATTATTTGGTTATATTCCTTGAGTATGACTCATTCGATGAGTTAAAAATAATTGCTTGGATTTGGATTTGCGGTTTTGTGCCCAATAAACTTGTATTGTATTATTATTCCTTATAATATATCTGTAAGAATTCTAGTACATTAAAGAAGATAAAATAAAAATATTATGATGTGGTTCAACCATTGAAAAGGTTTCATGACCACTACTGCAGATAATAATGAAAATTGTAAACTCATCTTCCTTTAGTGTGATAAATTTACACATCTCAGACGGTGTTTGAATTATTTGTATAAAAGGAGGGGGAAAATATCTATTATGATGAAATATTCCATTAGCATAATGAAAATCTAGTACAATTATGCTACTCGAATCATAATCGAATTTTTATGAGGTGAGGTGGTAAGAGTTCAATAAAATAATAAAACTTGTAAAAGAATTGGAAATTAGAGAGAACAAAGTTTCACCTCTTGAGTACTCCTCCTTGAGAAACACATTTTGTCGCTTCCCATCCCCCGGGATCCATTCCATGACTACCCAAGCCCGCCATCCATAGGCCAGGGGCTGGCGACTAGAACCGAATGAGTATTTTCTAAAACCAGAAATTCATTTCCTTTACAACTAGTAAACACATGCATCCGAGCACACAACAAGATCTGAACATGAGTTAAAAGAATAGTAAAAAAAGTGAGTACAGTAAGAAACGGGGCAAGAATACAAGCCCAACTTGAAAGTACATGAAAAATTTAATATACAAGTAAACTGAACAAATCCTTTGAAATCCCTCCATGGATCCTACTAGAAGGGTAGGTACAACTCTAGAACGGTCGTCTCTGCGGAACGCATCGTCTAAGGTCCACCTATGAGCTACCTCTAGTCCTGGTACCCAAGTCTTTAGTCAGTGATATCCTTCCTCTTAACCAAAAACAACAAGGTGAGGGTATATCCCGTGCATGGGTGAGTATAATGATACTTAGTAGGGACCCGGAGTCACTCAAAGGTCTCACAAAATCCACAAATGATAAACCACAAAAAATGAAAACAACTGACAACCCTACTTATGTATATTCCCAAATATATACTTAAGCTATCAAGCATACCCTTATCATTCCTGAAAAAACTCAAGTCCCAAATCTATAGCCAAAGTTCAACTATTCCATGATGGAAGGAATACCATGTTGGTAACACCAAAAATGTAACCACTAAGGTAACAATACATAGAAGAATACCACATATGTATCCCCATAAAGGTAAGTACCATAATGGAACGCCACACAAAATATTTCCACAAAGTTGAAGACTCATCTAACACCAGGTATAACATTGGTACAATAATAAATATGATTAGATGTAACCGCTAAATCATCTTATTCAGTAAAGAGGTAGACCCAAGTTGGATCTTAAATCATCAGACCCACATAGGATCCAAGTACAACAGACCCACATAGGATCCTAGTAATGTAAACCCACGTAGGATCCTAGAGTAGTCCCATGTAGATTCCTAGAGCGGATCCATGTAGAACTCTCAAACACATACACATATAGGATCTCAAAGCATTGAACCATATAGTATCCCAATGCACGGACTCACATAGGATCCTTTTCTCATGTTATAGCGAGCAACAGGGTTCCCTCACTAGGCTCGCTTGATTTTGGGAGGGTCCGCTCCTCATGCCATAGGTCTAAAACACCAACTTCCATGAAGTCCCACAATGAATTATCTTACCGGACCTCCACAAAAAATTGGTCTCAACACAATAGAAGGTGCGTCAATCGGACGCCCGATATGTACATTATTGGTCTTTTAGTCATGAGGTCTTGGTTGGATTTGTAATCGAACCAACTCGGTCATACCCTAACATTATCCAAAACTCAAATGTTTTATACCAAAAGAACCTTTTTGATCCAAGGTTTCTGGTGCTACAAAAAATTCTTTAAACGGACACTTGTAGCTCATGATATGGACGAATGAATGAAAAGGGGCCAATGTTGGTCTAGGTCATGTCCGACCTGGCCTGACCCGGCCAGGGCGAACCCGACTCCTTTCAATTCCTACTCAGGTCAACCCGGCTTGACCTGGGTCTTGCACTGGGTTCGACCCATCCCGTTGGGTCTACCCCAGCCCGCTGGGGCCGGCGTGGACCACTGGCACAGCATGGCCTGCAGTTCAGCCCTCACTCGGCATCCCACTAGGCGGTGACCAATGATGCAGTGTTTTCTAGTCTCGCGACTAGCCGAACAGCCAGTTCCTACTACTTTGCATGGCGTGGTGAGGCAGCGCCCCATCACCGGAGGCTGGCAGCAATCCGACCACCCTCCATTCTCCACCGCTGAACGTGGTCGTGGATCCTACACGCTCGGCGGCATGAATGCACGTCGCCACCTCCCCTTCACGCTCTCTACCACCACTGGCAGCTGCCCTTGGTCTGGTGCGGCCAACGAGCCATAACACTTCTCCGGCGGTGCAGTTGCAGCGTCGCCATCTTCGTGGTCAGCCGTGGTGATGTCCACCACTCTCGAGTCCCACCAGTTCCAATTAGAAACACTATTCGTTATCATCCTTCATTGAGAAGATCACATCAAAGCCACAATTGTATCAGAGAGGTCAGGACATGTCCATGTGGCCTGCACCATCCACGTTAGAGTGGTAGCAAGCAGATCATAGGGAGATGTTCAACATAAAATAAAATTAATTAATCTAAATCATAATCACAACCCAACCTCGAAGGATCATTGACAATGGTGAGGAGGAAAGGATAGACGTCGGTTCTTTGTCGTTGAAGACGTTCCTTGTTGGATAGGTCATTCATCGTTAGAGAGTGCATTCTTCGTTAGAGAGTGTGTTCTTCATTGGAGGAAGAGATTCTCCAAGTTATCCCTTTTTTCCAACCAATCCTCCCAATGATAATGAGAGTCTTATATAATATATAAATATCTTCATCAAATTGATATTTACATAATTTAATAAATGGAACAATTAATTGAGACAATTTATTGTATTGTGTCAGTGCAATGAATTGGAAAAATTTAATGTATTGCATTGGAAACATTAAATGGTAGGATTCTGGGAGAATTACCAAAATTAAAAAGGGGTCTGATTGGTCCCCACCAATATTTTATGAAAAGATGGTTTTAGATTCATCAGATGGAAAGAACGCGCCTTACGCGCCTGGGATGGATTCTGATTTTCGTGCCTCGTCTCTCCCTCGTTCGTCTAGGGTTTCTTCCCTATGGGACCCTGGCCCTTCATCATCGGATTCACGTTTTCCTGGTATTGTTGAAGGAGCTTAATCTACGGGGTTGGATAGTTATTTCAGGGAAGTTCATTGTGGATCACCGCAGTGTTCAGGTTTTCCTGCTTCTGCAAAGTCCTTTTCGTTAACTTTTTGTAGATATGTTTCTGGGCTGACAGTGGTGTTTCCGTCGGAGGCTTATGACTAAGCGGTGGAGGGACTATGTTTGACCTTGTTTGATCATTTTGGTACTGCAAAGCCGCCGATTTCATCCGTCAATAATTTTATCAAATCTTATGATCTTTCTTCTCCGGTTCAGGTTTCTCTGTCAACCGTTCATCTTTCGTTTTGACCTTTGGATCTGAAGGGTATTTCTTGAAGGCCTGGTGTTTTTCTTCCAGTATCATGGGGCGTTGGAGATTCAGTTCTTCTCGGTGGTCTCTTGATGCACACATGGGTGTGGAAATTCCACTTACGGTGGTATGGATCTCCCTTCCAAGTATGCCTCTATCCTTAAATAAATTTCCTTTCCTAAAAGCAATTGGGGATTCCCTTGGGAGGTTTCTGTTTGTTGACAGTAGCTTCAGGGGGTGTGCAGACATCTCTAATGTACGGATCTGCGTTGAACTTGATCTCTCCTTGCCAATTTTGGAAAGGGTCTCTTTGAAGGTGTGGGGGTTGATTTCTTCGAGTCATAATTTAGTATACCCGATATATCCTAGGTACTGCTCTCATTGTTTCCTGCAAGGGAACTCAGTTCAGGTTTGCAGGAAGTCTATTTATGATGGGGTGCATTTTCAGTGGTCTGGCATGAAGGATGGTTTTCTGGGAGAGGATTTTCTTAGTAAGGTCCATTGGTCTGAAGGTGAAAATGGTTCTTCTAATCAGGTATGGTTGTCTGATTCAGTTTCATCATCTGGTGACCTTATTGTGATATCATCGAATGAATGTGTTGAATCTTCTGAAAAAACTAAATCAGTTATTAGCGTTGTTTCTTTGCCTTGTGGGAGGTTTTCGGAGTTGTTTATCTCTATACTGAGCACTGATAATTTTTGGAACACACCTATCATTAGTTTTTTTTGTAATGGTTTTGTTAAGAATTGTTTCCCCTTTGATGGTCTGGTGAGTTGTTTTAGTTCGGTTCTTTTGGCTTCACATTGAGATTCATCGAAGCAGGGTGGGTGGGGAATGGAGGACTTGATTTTACGTTTCTATAATTCATTGGTTAGAGACCCTTTGTTGTTATCTAAGGAGGGAGACTTTAAGGATTCTTCCCAAGCTAAGGTTGTGAATGATGGGGGTTTGGGAACCTGCAAGGATTCTATGCTGATTAAGATGGGTTTGTTTAATCTTCTTAATGATAAAAAAGGGGATGGTGGTCAAGATGCTTTGAGATCAAGTGATCCTAGGGAGCTTATTTTATTTGTGGATACTGGAGTGGTTACTAGGAAAAAACTTCATCATATGAAGTATTTATTGGAATCTCATTCTAGTGTGGCCAAGATACATGGGGCCAAAGACAGGCTGAGTTTGCCTTAATGATCCCTATGATAATATGGAATGCTCATGGAATAGGTTCACGGGTTAAGACTGACTTTTTAGTTACGGAAATTAAGAAGAATAAGGCGTGTGTGGTTGCTATCTTAGAATATAAGTGGTATTTGAGTAGGATTGGTTTGTTTTCTCATATAATAAAAATGAGTTCTTGGCTGCATTCTGAACCAGAAAATCTTCATATTTGTGTATTCTGGGACAAAGTTGTGTCTGTTGGCCTGTTGAAGGTACGTGATCAATATATAACTGTGGAAATTAGTAATGTCGTGAATGTGTTTTTTATGTCCTATGTATATGGGAGTTGTGACACCTAGATGAGGGAGGTTTTATGGAAATGTTTAGAGGGTTTTGATTCGGCGGGTCTTCCCTGGTTTTTTGGTGGTGACTTTAATAATATTATTGATCCTGGTGAGAAAAAAGGGAGTGGTGTTTTCACTCGTATTGCTAGTAGGATATTTGGTCAATTCATGGCTTGGTGTGGTCTTTGTGATATGGGGTTTAATGGGGAATGTTTCACATGGTGTAATAATCATAAGGGTAGTGCTTGTTCATGGAGTCATCTGGAGAGGTGTTTGGCGAATGTGGATGTGGTTTCTAGATTTCCTCATGCTAAGGTTGACCACCTCGTCCATGGGATATTAGATCACTCCCCTCTCTTGGTGTCTTTTCTACCCAGTTAAAACATGGGGCACATTTTTGGTTCTGTGAACATTAGGGGGAGAGGCCTGGTTATTTTCTGCTAGATAAGGATTATTGGTAGGGTGCGGTTCAGGGGAATTATTGGGTTGCATTTCATAATATAATGAGACGCCATAAGCACAATCTTCAGGCTTGGGCACGGAGCCTTCCTTCTATAGATCAGGACATGGTGTCTATTAAACAAGAGGTGAAAAATATGGAATGGTCCTTGGATGATAGATGGAGTAATGAGGTTTATGAAGACCTTATGGGTAGGAAAAGTGTGTTGGAAGAATTAATCATGAAGAAGGACTGTGTTGACAGAGACAATGCTAGAGTTAAATGTATACGGGAGGGAGACAAAAATTCTGTTTATTTCTAGGCGTGTATTAAGAAAAAAAAAGAGGTGGGTTAGTCTGAGAATTCTTCTGGAAGATGGTTCTTGCTCATGGGATAGGGATATTATTGTCTCCTTGGCTATTTCCTTCTTCAAAAATATAATTGTTGGTCCTAATTTGTCCATGGTTGTTGGTTATCCTAATGGGAGTGTAGAGTTGTTTGAGGTGATTCCGCACACAGTTTCGGGTCTGGATAATGATCTACTGGAAGCCATTCCTGATGAGGATGAGATTTCTGGTGCTATGTTGAAGATCAACCCGAAGAGTGATTCGGGTCATGATGGGTTTCCTAGGGCGTTTTACAGAGGGGCTTGTGAGGTGATCAAAGCTGATCTGATTTTTGTTATACAGGATTTGTTTCGGGGGGGGGGGACTATTGCTAGGGTGGCTGGTTCTACTACCCTGGTTATGATTCCTAAGATTAAGAATCCTTCTTCTATCTGTGATTTCAGACCATTAAGTTTGTGCTATTATTCCTACAAAATCTTTTCTTGAATCACTAACATGCGCCTGGTTGGAAGTGTTTCACGTTGTGTCTCTCTTGAGCAGCATGGTTTTGTTAGAGGTCGGTCGATTCAGGGTACAATTGCATTGGATCATTTGATGATCCATGATATTAATTTCAAATGTCATGGGTCTAATATGGCTTTCATGCTAGATATGAATAAAGCATATGACTGGAGGGAATGGTGGTTTATCATACGAGTTCTGAGAAGTATGGGCTTTTCTATGTGGGATGTTGATCTTTTATTTCATTGCTTTAGTTCTGCCTGGATTTCAGTCTCTTATATTGGAAAAACCAATGGTTTTTTCAAGACGTCTCATGGTCTCAGAAAATGGGATCCTATCTCTCCTTCCTTCTTTATCTTAATGCAGGATACCCTTAGTCGTCTCATCAATAAGAGGGTTTCCAGGGGTGATATTCTACCGTATCAGAGATGTATGAGAAAACCTTCTATTTCTCATTTTATGTTTGCGGATGACTCTCTAATTTTCATTAATTATAGTGTTAGGTCAGTTGGGAATTTGATTAATGTGTTTGGTGAATATTGTAGTTGGAGTGGGCAAAAGGTGAATAGGTAGAAGAGAAGTTATTATCTTTCTGTTAAATGTGGTGACATTCAGGCCTGATCTATTCACAGATTGTTGATGATGCAGAAAGGTTCCTTTCTGATGATCTATCATGGTTCCCCTATATCTTCTGGTCACATCTGCATTAGAGACTATGATGGTATTGTTAGTAGAATCATGAACTGTGTTATTGAATGGATAAAACGTTTTTTTATCATTTGGTGGGAGGATTTCCTTAATCAATATTGTTTTTTTGGTGATCTCGGATCATGTTCTCTCAGCTAGAAATGTGCCTAAGGGGGTTGGTAGGTTTATTGACAAGGTTCTGGATGATTTTATTTGGGATGCTCACATTGAGGGGAAGTTTCATTGGGATTCTTGGGAGAAAGTGGCCAGACCGTTTTGGGAAGGTGGCGCCAATATCAGAAGCGTTAGGGATTCTCTTCACTGCTTACACACGAAGCATGGCTGGGATGTTGTTGAAGGATGAACTCTTTGGGGTAAACTCATGGATATACAATGAGTGGATTTCCTTGGGGACAGTAGGAAGGTTTCTCCATTCTAGGATTTAATCCAGAGTTTTCTGCCTGTTATTCACCTTCATTCACGCTGGATTATTGGGAATGGTGATATTTATTTATGGAGTCACAACTGGTCTGGGTAGATTATTGGCTTTCCTGGTTGTTCGGATCCTATGATCTTGTCCAAAGAAGCTAGTAGTTACCCATCTTTTATCAATGTTGTTCTTGATGAAGATCAAAGGAAGGTTTTGACCGTATTGAGCTGAATAGGGATCTTGAAAATGTGTTTTCTCTACTTCAAGGACTGGTAATTATTCTTCTTAGGATTTTCGGGAGATCTCTTCTATCCGGGCATATAATGATTGCTGGAATGAGATGATTTGGTGTGATAGAATCCCAACTACGTTTAATTTTCTTGTGTGGAGAATCAGAAATCAGGCTGTTCCTACTGATGAGAATGTGAAATGGAGGGGCATCTATCTGGCATCCAAATGTCACTGCTACATATATAGTAAGGAGTAAAATTCCAACCATCTGTTCTTTGAGAGTGATTGGGGGTTGGCTGTGTGGAATTTCGTTGGTGAATTCACACATATTTCCAGTTCTTCTTATGATGGTTCTTATTTTTTGGATAGATGGTTTCATGGTATGAGTGGCCCTAGCCCTAAAAGAGTGGCCAGATCTATGATTCTTAGTGCAGGGTGTTGGTGCATTTGGAAAGCTAGGAATAAAGACCAGTTTTAGGGTTTTCAATTCCATAAAAGTTTGATAATTTCCAGAACTAGACTCATGCTGCTGGATCTGGTTCATTATTCTAGAGTTTCAAGAGATGCGCCATCCTTGAGGAAAGTGCAGGTGTGTTGTCCTGCTGTGGATCGTCCAACTCACATGTGTAAAGGGAATTGGGTTAGATGGTGTCCTCTTATTATGGGTTTTAAGTTGAACTTTGATGGCTCTTGTATTGATGGTCTCATCCGTGGGGAGGTGTTGTTTGTGATGGGAGCGAATTTATTTTTATTTCCTATTCTGCTTTCGATGGGAGTGGAAATTCTATCCAAGCTGAGGTCGAGGCTTTGCTTATAGGGATTAGTTTGTGTGCCCATAAGAATATATCTCTTTTATATTGAGACCTATTCAAATATCATTCATGACTCAGTTAATATCAAGATATCTCTACCCCGGTCGGTTGCTTATATTATAAGGAAATGTGGGGGTTGGATCGGCATCAATGGTTTGCGGCTATCTCATATTTGGAGAGAGGGCAATAGAGTTGTGGTTTATTTTTCTTCCCTGAAGGTGGCATATCAAGGTACCGATGTTGTGTGTTTTCATAGTATTTATTATTTTGATATGGAATGGTTGGGGCTGATTAGGGGGGGTCTAGTTGGTTCTCCACTAGTTTAGACCACCTTAGAATGTTTTTTTCCCCTGCCCCAGCCATGTTTGCTATGGGTGGTCATTAATAAATTAAAAAATACAGTTTTTTTCGGTGGTCCTCACTAATAGAATTCAAAATGGGGGTTTCCTAGCCCATTTGTTCCACCCCACTGGATATTCAATTGTGATGATTCAAATAAAATGAAATGTTGTTCATTATATTATTTTTATTTCCACATAGAAAATAAAAACTAACTTTCACCCTCAACCAACTGTGGTTGAGGAGAAAGTATACTTAAGAGAATATCGTTGCTGTGAGTTCAATAATGTTCTCAGATTTTAATTCCTGGCACTGGTTAATATGTTACAAAAACCCGCTCGTGCGTTTACTGAACGTACATGGAAAAACTTCATAAATTAATTCAAGGCACACTGGGCCTCAAAATCACACGCCATCAATTTTCGCAAACTTGTAAAATTCCCATATAATTAAAAAAATACATGGAAATTGTAGGGTCTTTACATTCTACCCACCTCGGGACTTTACGTCCCCAAATGCCACATCACAAAAACTAGGAAAACAAGTGGGGGTACTGAGCATAACATTGAGACTCCCACTTCAGTGTGCTCTCATGGAGGATCCCTTGGGCCAATTCATGCACACTAAAGGTATCGACTGCCCAATAAGGACCTCCTCCAATCGATCCTCAATCTCCACTGGAACCTACTTAAATGTCACCTCATTGTTGATGTCCAGCTTTCTATGGTTGATGATGTGAGATGGTTCATGCACGAATCTCCACATATGCGATACATAGAATATTTCGTGCACTCAATGAAACTATGGTGGAAGAGATATGTTGTAATCCACCTCGCCAACTCAGTTGAGTACCTGAAAGGGTCCGATGAACCTCAGAGATAACTTTCCGCCCCGGAAAAATTTTCACAAACCTCATAGAGGTAAGACCCATAGCAGGACGTGGTAGCCGTCCTTGAACTCCAGAACTCTCTATCTACTATCGACATAAGACTTATACCTACTCTATATAATCTTCATGTGCTCCTAGATGATCTTCCCCTTCTCTATGGTAGTCCAAACCATCTCTGGTCCCATGAGTGCCGACTCCCCTAGGTTAGTCCAGCACAAAATCGATCTGCATGGTCAGTTGTACAAAGCCACTAAAGGTGCCATCCCAATCATGGAGTGATAGATGGCATTGAATTCAAACTCTAGAAATGGAAAGTGATCCTCCCAACTATGTCCAAAATCATGGACACAAGCATGTAGCATGTCCTCAAGGGTCTGAATGGTCCGTTATGTCTGGCCATCCATCTGATGATGGAAGGCGGCGCTCAAACAAAGCTACGTCCCGAAAGCCTCTAGAAACTCCTTCCACAACTGAGAAGTGAAACATGCATCACGATTGTAAAAAATTGTCGAGGGTACTCCATGTAGCCGCAAAATCACATGAAAATAGTGGCATCTCAAGATCTCTACTGGACCCTTCTCTCGGATCAGTAGGATGTGGGATGACTAGGTGAGTCATCCTACGATCACCCAAATTGAATCCTGACTCTTGGATGTACATGGATGTCCAATCATGAAGTCAATGTATATCCCATTCCACTTCTACTCTAGGACCTCTAATGGATGAATTATGCCTGCGAGTACCGGTTGCTCAGCTGTCACTTGCTAACAAGTGAGGCACTGAGAGACAAACTCTACTACTGCTTTCTTCATTCTCAGCCACCAGTATTGTCGGCAGACATCCTGGTACATCATGGCCACTTCAGGATGTACCGCTAGTGGGTATGTGTGGAACTCTCTCAACACTTCCTCCTGAAGTGACACTGGTACCATGGTATGTCCTCTAAAGAGGATGACATGCTCCCCACTTCTAGAAAATCTATCAGGTGCCTGTCCTGTGGATATCTGAGCACGTCGAGCCTCATAGTCAGTGTCCCAATGTTGCGCCTCCCTGACTCACTATAGAAGTGGGGGGAGTGACTATAATAGGCTGATGTAAAGATACTTCATCTCATTCCACAAAGGATATGTGTAAAGCATCTAGCTGCTCTATCACCTTAACAAATAGTTGTATACAAGATCTCCTACTATGTGTAACTGTAACAATGTTCCCCTTCGTAGGAGTATAGACTATTTCAAAGTCATAGCCTTTGAGGAACTCATGGAAACGTCTCTGTCTCAGGTTCAGGTACTACAAACAGAAGATATACCTCAGACTCTTGTGATGATAGTAGACTATAAAACATTCACCCATCATGTAATGTCACCAAATCATCAAGGCGAAGACCACTTATGTTAACTCTAGGTCATGGGTAGCATAGTTATGATCATGTTGTATCATCTATCAAGAACCATATGTGATCACTGCCCACTCCTGCATCAGGATACATCTGTTTCTGGTCCCTGATGCATCGCTGTTTACAACATACCCAACACCCAAGATTGGGGAACTAGTCAGCCTCTTCATAAGCTCCTAAAAAGTCTACTGACATCCCTCAAACCACACGAAGGGTTTCCCCTTCTCCCTCAATGTTGATAAAGGTACTGAAACTCAGACGAAATATTCCACTATCCTCAAGTAGTATCTGGCTGAACCCAAGAAACTTCGTTCTTCCGTCACACTCGTGGGTGTCTCCCAAGCAAGTACCACATCAATCATCATTGGATCCACCGCAACACCTACCACTGAGATGAAATTTCCCAGAAAGTGAATCTCTTGGATCCATAACTAGCACACCAAGAGCTTACCATAAATATGATACCCCTGAAGTGTGTCTAGATCTATTTTTAAATTATAGGCACGCTCCTCTTTGGCAGTCGAGTAGATATGAATTACATCAATAAACACCACCACAAAGAGATCTAGATATGGCTGAAAGATCTTTTTCACGAGTCCCATGAAGACTACTGGAGCATTGGAAACGCCTAATGGAATAACCAAGAACTCATAGTGGCCATACCAACATCTGAATGACACCTTCTGCACATTCTTGTTTCGTACTCTGAGCTGGTGATATCCTGATCCGATGTCTATCTTCGAGAAACATAGTGCTCCCTTCACCTGATCAAAAAGGTCATCAATCCACGGAAGTGGGTACTTGTTCATCACGGTCACATAGTTCTGGTGCTTATTTTAAACACAAATTCTCAAGCTCCCATATTCTTTGATGGTGAACAAAATTAGGGCTGCCAAAGGTGAAACACTGGGCTAGATGAATCCCTTCTCTTATAAGTACTCCCGCTATTCCCGCAAATCATGAATCTCTATGGTAGCCGTCTGATATTCTTGTGTAGATATCAGTGTCGTCCTGGGGTACAAGTCAATGTAAAAGTCCACATCTCTTCCTGAAGTTATACCTATAACATCATTCAAGAAGAAATCCACGTACTGGTCCAGTACTATAGGATAACTTAGACTCTCCACATCAACCGCTATGAGGGAAAGGCTATCCAACTGATAAGTTATCAAATTCACTCTATTCATGGTATGTCCATCCTATGCTACAATGTCCCCCTACTCGCCTATAAATGTAAACCTATTCCCATACTCACGGATAAACCACACTATATATCTGATACAGTCAATCTGAGCATGGACTGTAGATAACTAGTCCATACCCAAGATGATGTCGTAAGGAATCAATGACGCTCCTATGAGATCACATCCGAAGCTCTTTCCTCCTAGAGTATGATCACACTACCATAACCAGTGTGTAATGGTTGAATCATCTCCCATTAGAGAATCTAGAAATAAGTATTGAGCCAATGACTCCACCGTAATCTCCAAGCTCCGAATGAGGGATGTGGACATAAAATAATGTCTCAAACATGTGTCTTTAAGTACATCAGTTAAGGTGTATTTTACAACGTTTATACCTCGTATCATCTATGGAGTGCCATGGTCATTGGCCTTAGATTTCTGGAGCTGAGATCTACCCTTTCCACCTGCTCCCTATGGCCTGGGTGGAGTACCTGGTGGTGGTGGTGGTAACATCTCGAATTGTCACCCACCGCCAGTTGCACGACCAGCTCCTCTTCGACGTCCGCCTACTCCATGAGGACCTCATCGGTGAACCACTATTTTTTCCTGGGAGGTCCTTAGACAGTCTCTTGATCTTTTGTACAGTGGGTCGGACAGTCGTGAGCTATGTGACCCTGCCCACTGCATGTGTAACACTGCCTAATCCACTCATAACAGGCTCTGTCTCCGGTGCCCCGCAAAACTGACCCTGAATAATGTGGTCATCCACCTATAGGTCTGGTCCTCTTGGATCTGTATGACATATATCTACTAGAAACTGCAGAAGACTCCTCTACGTGACACCTGGTTGTGGGTATCGCTGCTGGCTAGTGCTCAACAAAAAAACCCTTCACAAGGAGGGATTTCTCTAACACCCCCTCATGCTCTGGGATTCTGAGAGAAACCATCGAATCCCTAATATCCCACCTGAGTCCTTGATCTAAGGTCCGAACCATGAAGAATTTGTTTTGCACCATATTAGTGGAGTAGCATTATAGGTCCGTGAACCTTGTTGAGTAATGATCCACAGTCACGGAGCCCTGCTGCAAATGAAGATGTTCTTATATGCAGACTACACAAAGGTCGCTGAGACAAACTGTACTCGAAATAGGCACTCAAAGTCTACCAAGAGAAGTGTCAACTCATCAAGAACCTTGTGCATTAATCTCCAAAATTTTCCTACTGCTAACTGTAAATGACTGGAGGCATGGATAACCATGAGATTAGCTGGTGTCCCTACCAGTCGTAAGCCTCTCACCACGGACTCTAGCCAATCCTCAGCCGCCTGTGGGTATGTCTCACCACTGAACCTGGGTGGCCTCTGACACTGGAACATAGGCAACGTGCTCATGTGGTGTGCACCCTTTGCTGCTGGGGTTAGAGGCATCAGTGTACCAATGGATAATGGTACAACTTGAGCCTCCACTGGTGCCCCTACTGATAAAGGGCCCTACAATGAGGCCTTGTCGCTCGGTGGGCTATCCTCACGTACTATAACTGGAACCCTAGATGGTTGTCTACTTGGAGGAATCATGAAAAGAAATAGGTGTGACATGGTCAATATGTTATACGTGGTGAGATGACTCAAAAATTTCACAAAGAAAACTTTTAAAAACACACACGAAATCTATGTTTTCATGCACTGAGTCAGAAATCAAAAGCCAGGGTCCTACTGTATGGATACATCGGCCGCTGCACCAACACTGGATTACCTAAACTGATAACCACACTCATAATACTTAACATTATGGCCAATAAAAGATCATAGTCCAATGTTCTATGGTAGAACCGACTACTCTGATACAAATTTGTCACGACCCATCCTTCGGGGCTTATTCTGTGACTATCCCCAGCTCTCCTTCCATAGGCCAGGGGCTAGCAACTAGCGACAAAGGCGTACTCTCTATAATTGGGTAGGCATTGCCTTTAAACCCTATAGAAACATGCAACCAAGAACACATCAGGATAAGAATATGAGTAATCTTAATAGTAAACATAGTGAGCACAGTAAGAAAAATGGCCCGAATCCATGCCCAACTGGATAGTACAAAAAACTGGAAATTTTAAGTAAAATGAACATATACTGTGAACTACTTCCAAGAATCATGCCTGAAAGGGAGGTATAACTCTTGAATAGTCTTCTATGTAGTATGCATCGTCTATGGTCCATCTTCATGCTACCTCTAGCCCTGATACCCTTCTCCTAAGTCAACGATGTTCATCGTCTGCACCAAACACAACAACTTGCGGGCATATCCTGTGCATGGGTGAGTATAATGATACTCAGTAGGGACCCCGAGACCCTAAAAGGTCTCAAAAAATCCAAAGGGATAGACCAAAATGCTTGAAAACAACAGAAAAGCCTAATTTGGTATATTCCTACACATATACATAAGTTATCAAGTATACCCATCTCATTCCTGAGGAAACTCAAGGCCCAAATACATAGCCAAAGTACAACTGTTCCACAATGGAAGGAATACCATGAAGGTAATGTTTGAACCAGGGTCGTTCTATGCATGAATTTGAGTATGGTTTGTGTTTTTCTTTATTCCTTAGTGGAAGTTCAGAATGTTTTTCAATAATGTGATCATACAGATTAAGCAGATAATAGTATTGAAGGTGGCGCTGTTTCCCAGTGTTTTCCAATTTTTTGGGACTCAAAATAGGAAAAAGATGGCATGGATTGTTGGTAAAAGGAGGTGCGTGAAAAGATGAAGTGGTGCACGAAAAAGGTGGGCTATGCGCGAAAGTTTTTTGTTGTGCACAAAAAATGGTGTGGTGTGCGAAATTGTGGAGTAAGGTTTATCATGAAAATAGTGTTTTGGAATCAGAATAGTGAAAAACAGAAAAGGTGTGGGCTGCGTGAAAAATCTATAGATGTGTACAAAAAACGATACATGTGCGAAATATTACGTGAAAATGAGAGGTTTTTCTCACCACAAATGTTTTTGTGCGCGGGGGTTAGAGACACCTATAAATAAGAGGTGACCCCCTCATTCCGTGTGGTTTAAGACTTAGAGAAGATTTGAGGTCTGATACGCGTAAAAGGTTTGCGCAAAGGCATTTGCACGAAAAAATCGGAATTGTGCAAAAAATTCCTAGCTGCGTGTAAAATCCCGGCTAGTGCGAAACATTCTGAGCTGCGTGAAAAATTCATGGTGCATGAATAGTTTCGGGCTATGCGAAAAAGGTAGATCTTCCAGTAAAAATTGAGGTGCCACATAAAGTATTCCGTTGAACAAAAAGTGTGTTGTTGCGCGAAATATTTTTCCACACTAAAAGGAAATATTGCGCGCAATTGTAAGGTCTTGTGCACAAAGGGTCGGTGTTGGGCACAATTTTCAGTGAAACCTGTTTTCACATTCTGATTATCTGGTTCAGTGGTTTAGTGTGTTTGAGTGCACCAATTCTGGTCTTCGATGCAAACATATACTCGTTCTATGCAGAGGCAAGGACTTCAATCCAAATATATTGAAGAAACATTCAAGTATATAAACTGAATGAGACTTCACCGAAGGTAGTGAGCCATGGGGAGTCAATAAGAGTGACCTAAGGGATGCATTATGATACCCTTGAACATTTTTCAAGGTAGCTAGCCTGGGACAGAGTGACTGTTCCCAAACCATTGTAATCCACAACAAGTGAAAAAACGTGGAATTTGGTACGTCTGAAAACCTATTAGCGTATGCTCCTTGGACGTATCCCATAGTGGTTAACCATGTAAAAAGTTTTATGTCTTCTCTTTGAATGTGAATGTTTGGTTGCTTCTCATATCCATCAAATAGTTTAATCTAGTTCTTACCAATGTGAGAACAAGATCCTATAGTTTAAAATAAAATGTTGACACCCGGATTCACCCCTCCCCTCTCAGGGTGTCTCGGGGACCTACAAGTGGTATCAAATGGAGGTTGCTGGTGTTTGATCTGTAGATTTTCTTAATAGAGAATGCTGGAAACATTAGAGGAATCCGGAAGCAATTTTTAGATTTGGAAGAACAGAATGAGATCTCATTTACGTTCTCTAGGAATGGAGGTCCTCTTTCATACTGTGCATGAAATACTTATTACTGATCCAACAGGTCTTTCTATGAAAGATACAGACATGAACGTTCATGATGCAGATGTTCATGCTCAGAATGCTATCACTACTGCTCTTTCTGATTAGATCAATCTATAGGTGATGAGTTTCACCCAGAAAATTCTATGTGGGATAAACATGAAAATATATATAATGGAGATAACAATGTGTAGGAGGAAACCCCTCAAGCCTTTCACAACATGTTTGATGATCTAAAGAGGCTTCTTGATGAGAATGAAGATTCATTTTTCAATCGAACCACTGAAGTAGTGAGTGAAATTTGAGGGCTTGGTGATGAAATCCAAAACATTTTACATCATAATGAAAATCTTGTGAAGACTTCTTCATTTGTGCAATATAAAGGTGTTAGACCTTGAATAGATAGATCTATCTAAACATTATCTGGATGATCTACTATGTAGTCAAGTGGCATATGAGATGAGAGTCAAACACCAAGAAGCCACGACTCGTGTTTGCATGGAAATGGAATTCAAAGCCATGGAAAAATTTAAAATTTCATAAGATAGTGGTGGTGAAGATGACGAGGAAAAATAAATTCTTTCTCTCATCGCCAAGAAGCTGGAGTAGGAAAAAGTTAAATTTAAAGGTAATCTACCTCTGGGATGTTTTTGTTGTGGAAGAGTTGGGGACATTGTCTCTCAGTGCCAAAGAAAGTTTGATGATAATGAGAGAAAAAAGAAGACATTGAGAAGCCTCAGAAAAGGTTTTCCAAAATTGGAGACTTCAAATGTAGAAATAAAATACAGAAGAAGAGTTTTGCCTGTGATGAGGAAGATGATAATATTGAATTTTGTGACGAAAAAGAAGAAGAATTTCAATAAAAAAATCATTCTTCCATGATGGTTGCCATTGAAAAGTCAGAAACCTGAATCAATAAAGGCAAGTATAATCAGACTACTCCTAATAGGGATCCAATGATTCAAATTATGGATTCTGTTTCCGAGCATAATAATAAATGTAAGAGATGAAATAAGTGGACAGAAATGGTGGAAGAATCATCAGAATATATTGATGAGATTGAAGCAGAAATTGAATGACTAGAAGAACTAGTAAAAGTTGAGTCATTAATCCTTGAAAACACAGATGCCGTTGCAGAACTAAAGCCTAGAAATGATGAACTAGAAAAGGTAATAAATGAAATTTCATCCAAACTGAAAGAGAAGTCCAATACTATTGAAGGTCTTGAGGAATAAGTTGTTATTCTTTGGAGTAAAATTGAATGTCAATCAGCCACAAATGAGGGTAAGAAGAAAATTCATTTTGGAAGATTCTCAGATGCAAAACTACTGGAAAGAGCCAAGTGTGTTTTAGATGAGGTTGGAAAATTCTTCAGTGATCAATGACCCGATTTCATAAGAAAGAGTGGAATTGGTTGTGAAGCTGAGACATCAAAATGTGAAAGTTAAAAGAGACAAAAGAATGACAATATGAAAGTTGGACATATTGAAACGCTACCTGAAGTGCTAAAAACTAAACCCTCAATCCAAACTAAAAGAAGAACTAAAAATTATTCTCAATGTTTCATAAATGATAGGCATTTCAACTATTCTCCCAAGGAAGAAGGCATGAGGAGAAATTTATGTGTGAAAAATATCCTCTCATGATGTTTCAGTTCTGTGGCTATATGGGCAATACCATGTCATATTACGAAGAGGAAAGGAGCTACTTCAATGGGGAAGATTTGGGACATCATCAAAGGAGACTGATTTCATATCCTCCATGTTATTGAAGAAATAGGTTCTATGGATACTATTTACATTGTTCTAACTTTTGCCACAAATCTATGTATTGCATACAGATATTTGATTGGAGAGATTCATACAACTCTCAGAGACGGGTCAATATTCACCCTCCGGATGCTGTTGATCTAACAAATAGGTTTTCTCCTCTGGAAAAAAATTATGGGTTTGAAGAATCTAATTATGTGGAAGAAATAATTAGATTTCCATCAATATAGTTTACTCAATCTAATATCTCATTGAAATAAAAGATGAAGATCAAGAAATCTAATCTTGCAGAAGTAGCCTTCAAATCTACAAAGAGCAGTAGCACCTGAATTCTCGATAGTGGATTCCCTTCACATATGATAGGAAATGCGGACATTTTGAAGCACATTAAAAATAATGTTGATCGAACAATTGGGTTTGGTAATGATGGTGCTTTGCAGATTAATGGTAGAGGGAATACTGCTCTCGCCAATGGAGAGCTGAAGAAGATATATGTTCTTTAAATGGAAGTTCTACACCACAATATTCTAAGTGTGAGTCAACTCTATGACTCCGGGCTCATAGTAACTTTCAATAAGAAAGGCTACACTATAAAGGGGAAAACCAGGAATTCTTTTATGAAAGGTTGTAGAACAGATGGAAACTTATATAAGGTTAACAACAAAGTAGACTCTTGCTATTTATCTGTTGACTAAGAAAAAAACCTCTAGCATTGAAGTTTGGGGGACATTAACCAACAAGTCAGGGAAAAGATATCTAAGATGAATATTGTCATTTATATCCCCATTATGAAACATGAACAGGAAAAGACTTGTGATGGTTGCATACGGGGGACAGTAATATGTAATTCATATCGACCAAAGAAGAAAAGGGCATCCCACCTTATTGATCTTATCCAGACATATGTATGTGTCCTAATAAATGTTGTTGGAACTCATGGAGAGAGGTAATTCATCCTTTTCATTAATTATTACAGTTGAATGGCTTGTGTAATGGTTATTCACAAGAAGAGTCAAGTACTTGACTGCCTGAAAAATTATCCCCGAATTTCTGAGAATGATACTGGACGGATAATAAAAGTTCTACGATCTGATTATTGAATGGAATACATGTCCCTTGAGTTTGATAATTACCTAGAAAAATATGGAATACAACATGAGGTAGCTGATGTGGGAACTCCATAACAAAATGGAGTTTTTGAGTGCCAGAATCAATAGGTCAACAATATGTCCAGGACTATACTGATTGAGATTTGTATCTCTTACCATTACTGGAAAGAAGATGTTGAAGCTGCAGTGCATATTTGAAATCAAACAGGGCTTTATATGGGAGAAATGAAGATACCATACAAATTGTGGCATGAAAGGAAGCCATAGTTGAAATACATTACTGTTTTTGGAAGCAAATGTTTCATCCAAAATAAAGAAAGAAATCAAAATAAGTTTAGTGACAATAATGATGAAGGATTATTTCATTGGTATCCAATGAACATCAAATCCTACAAGTGTTTCAATAAATGTGTGGGAAGGATTTTGGAGAGCAGTGATGTTAATATCAATGAAGTGAAGAACACAAATGCTTCAAGGATTTCATATTCTCATGTGATATAGAAGTGAGTAAGAAAGTGAATGTGGAGAAAATAAAAATACAGAAATAGAGGAAGGTGTACAAAACACTAAACAGTCACATCATGATATTGACATAGAAGAAGAATCTGAAGATGAAACCTTGGCTGGATAGAATGCAACTGAACCACAGAGGATAAATCGAAGAGCTGAGATTGATCCATCTAAGATAATTGGGGACATGAATGCACGCACACAAATAAGCGGGATGAGGAATAACACACAATCTGAATTTCTATCAGTTGTGGGGCCATCCTCATTTGAAGAAGCAACAATGGATGAATCTTGGGTGAAATCCATGAATGAAGAGTTAGATCAGATTAACAAGAACAAGACATGGGATCTTGTCCAGAGACCTGAAGGTCATAATGTGATTGGTAAAAAATGGATCTTCAAGAACATGTTTTCTGAGCATGGAAGTGTTATCCAAAATAAGGCACAACTGGTATGTAATGAATACTCCTAAATTGAAGGTTTTGATGTTGAAGAAACCATTTCTATAGTTGCTAGACTAGAGTCAATACGAATTATCCATTCCATGACACTCCAAAGAAGATATAATGTATATCAAATGGATGTCAAGAAAGAATTATTGAATGGTGTACTTGAAGAATAAGTCTGCATTGAACAACCAATGGGTTTTCTTCTTGGTACTGATTAAACAATGGTTTCTTAACTAAAGATGTCTCTATATGGTTTGAAGCAGGCTCCATGAGAATGGTATTCCCAGATGGACTCTTATCTCAAGAAGCTTCAATTCAAAGGAGGGGGAGTAGATCACAATCTATATGTGAAGAAACCTCCAAAATATCAGTTCATGGTTCTAGTTTATGTTGATGACATTATATTTGGGGGTAGAAGACATAAATTAGTGGATGGATTTTCCAATCACATGAAATCAGAATGTGAAATTTATAGTATTGTGGAGCTCAAGATTTTTTGGGGATGCAGGTGGTTCAAAAGAAGGATTACACTTTCATTTCTCACAAAAAAGTATGCAAGAGTGCTGCTAAAGAAGTATAATATGCATGACTCCAAACCGATGTCAACTCCAATTTCGGTTGGAACCAAAAATGGAAATCATGAGGAAGGGACCTCCATAGATCCCACCTTGTAATGGATGATAATTGGGAGCCTACTCTACTTGACAGCCACACGGCCAGATATTGTCATTACCCCATGTCTAGAGGCCCGAATTCAGTGTAATCCAAATGAGGAACATATGGAAGATATAAAAAGAATCATGATGTATATTCAAGGTACTCTCAATTGTGGCATATACATTGCTTCAGGAAGGGACAGTGAATTATCAGCATTTTCTGATGCTGACGGGTTGGTGACGCAGTGGACAGAAATTCCACTAGTGGTAGAGCATTATATATTTGGAATAAATGTGTCGTCTGGTTGAGAATGAAACAAGAAATTACCTCTCTTAGTACTGCTGAATCTCAGTATATCTCCGCAACAAAGTCATGCACTCAAATTCTATGGATGAAGAAACAACTAACAGATATCAATGATGAGGTGAAGAAACCAATGGTGATTTACTGTCATAACAAGAGTGCAATTGATCTTACAAATAATATGGTTCATCATTATCATACAAAACATTTTGATATCTGGTATCACTTTATCAAAGATAATGTTGAGAAAGGTGTTATTAGAATGGTTCATGTGGGAACTGATGAGAAAGTGACTGATATCTTGACCAAGAAACTGTCACCAACTGTGTTTGAGAAACATCGGTGGAACCTTGGTGTTCAACCACCTCCCTATGCATGAGGAGGTTACAATGTTCCCCTCTCCCCAGTTATGTTAACTATTTTCAATTTGTTTATAGATGTGATGCAGGTTTGTGGGTGAGATACTATATAGGGGGAGTGTATTTTGAGCCGAACATTGAACAATTACAGGTGTTTGAGTTTATTTTCAATGGGGGAGAAAGGAATAAATTCAAGCATGTTCAGGAATTCGATGGACATGTAATGCTTCTGTGACACAATGATAATTCAGTTTCGGTGATATAATAAGAAGGATGAGAAGGAATACATTGGGAATGTAATGCTTCTGTGACAATGTAAGAGAATTAATTAGGTGTCATTGAGAATTCCAAAACACGGGAACCCAATTCAAGCTTCCTCTCTTATTTTCTACACCAAGCATTCCTCACGTATATTTAGAGTTTTGGATGATTTGATTCTTCCATTTGTGGTTTGCATATTGATTATGCTCTATTGAATTTAATTTCTAATTGCCAACAAATCCAAAGGGGGAGATTGTTGGAATCATGGTCGTTCTATGCATGAATTGAAGTATGGTTAGAAATTTTTGTCAATCCATAGTGGAAGTTCAGAATGTGTTCTGGTAATGTGATCATATAGTTCAAAAACACACCAGTATTGAAGGTGGCGTTGTTTCCCAGTGTTTTCTAATTTATTGGGCCTCAAAATCGAAAAAAGAAGACATGGATTATTGGTAAAAGGAGGTGCGTGCAATGAGGAAGTGGTGTGTGAAAAAAAGATTGATGTGAGCTAAATTTTTGGGTTATGCGTGAAAAACGGCGTGGTGTGGGAAATAGTAGAGCGAGGATTTTCGTGCAAATATTGTTATAGAATCAGAATGTCGAAAAATGGAAAATGCATGGGTTGCGTGAAATATCATTAGATGAGCGCAAAAAACAATACCCGTGCGAAATATTACGTGCCAAATAAGAGGTTTTTCACACCACATAGGGTTTTGCGCGAGGGGGTCAGATGCCTATAAATAAGAGGTGACCCCATCATTCTATATGGTTGAAGACTTAGAGAAGATCCGAGTTCTGATCTGTGTATGAGGTTTGTATAAAGGCAGTTGCGTGAAAAATTCAGAGTTGCACAAAAAAGGCCTAGCTGCGTGAAAAATCCCGGTTTGTGTGAAACATTTCAAGCTGCGCGGAGAATTCCATGTGTGAAAAATGATTTAGGATGCGTGAGAAAGGCAGAGCTGTGCGTAAAAATTGAGGTGGCGTGTAAAACATTCAGTTGCGCGAAAAGGGTGTTGTTGCGTGAAATATTTTTCTACGCAAAAAAGAAAATAGTTCACGCAATTGTATGGTCTTGCACACAAAGGGACGGTGTGGTGTTCAATTGTCAGCGAAACCTGTTTCCATGTTGTAATTATCCGATTCAGTAGTTAAGTGTGTTTGAGTGCATCAATTCTAGTCATCGATCCAAGCATAGTCTCATGCTAAGCAGAGGAAAAGACTTTAATGCGAATCTATTGAAGATACCTTCACGTCTATAAACTGAATAAGACGTAACCAAAGGCATTGAGATTGGGGGAGTCAATGGGAGTGACCCACAGGACGTAGTGGGATATCCCAGAACATTTGTAAAAGCAGTGATCCTTGGACAAAGTGACTATTCACGAACCAGTTAAATCCAAAACTATTGAAGAATAGTGGAATTTGGTATGTCCGACAACCTTTCGGCGTATGCTCCTGGGATGTAGCCCTTAGTTGTAAACCAAGTAAAAAGTGTTGTGTCATCTCTTTGAATTTGAATGTTTGGTTGCTTCTAATATCCATCTTACAGGTTAATCTAGTTCCTACCAACGTGGGAACAAGATCTTTTAGTTTAAAAGATAAAGTTGACACTCTGATTCAC
The DNA here is from genome assembly GCA_963277665.1 of Viscum album. NCBI lineage: Eukaryota > Viridiplantae > Streptophyta > Magnoliopsida > Santalales > Viscaceae > Viscum > Viscum album. The sequence goes on along the minus strand of OY728128.1, from coordinate 1,824,109,016 downwards.
TCCTCCCCTCTCAGGGTGTCCTGAGGTCGTATAGGTAACACCACAAAGGTAAGTACCACAAAGGTAATGCCACATAGAGGAATACCACATTGGTATCACCACGAAGGTATGTACCAGAAAGATATTCCACATAGAATATTACCATAAAGGTAAAGACTTAGCTCACAATAGATATAATATAGGTATGGTAGTATAGATTATTATGTGTAACTACTGAATCATCTTACAATTTTAAGAGGCAGACCAACGTAGGATCCTAAATCATCATAACCACATAGGATCCTAGTTAAACAGAACCATGTAGGATCAAGGTAAAGAAGACCCACATAGGATCACAGTGTACTCCTAGGTGGATTCTTAGAGCGAATCCAAGTGGAAATATCAAACATATACCCACATAGAATCCCAGTGAACAAACCCAAAATGAATCCCAAAGTACAGACCCACATAGGATCATTTTATCATGTTACAACCTGCAACATGGTTCCTCACTTTATTCCAGGAGTGTCCGCTCCCCAAGCCACAGATCGAATAATCCAACTACCACGAAGTCCCTTGAAGATTTATCCCAAATCTCGGCCAAGAAAAAGGGGTCACAACGCAATAGATGGTGTGTCAATCGGACGCTAGGTCTGCAAGTTGTTGGAATTTTAGTCCCAAGGGAACAGTTGGATTAGTGCTTCTTCCTAGCCGACCATACCCCAAAATATCCAAAATGCATGTGGGGTATACCAAAAGAACTGTTTCTATCCAAGGTTTTTGGGGCCACAGACGGTTCATCAAATGGACACCCGTAGCTCAAGATATGGCCGAAATAACGAAAAGTTATCAATGTTGGTTGGTGTCTGTTCCGACCCAGGCAGACCGACCAGGCCCGACCTAGCCTGATCTGACCCGCCCCAGCCTGGGCCGACCCAACCAGGTTCGGGTTGACCTGGCGTGACCCGGTTCCGGGCATATGTCCGACGTAGCTGGATGGGTCCAGTCCGTCCTGCAGGGTATGTCCCGCCACGCCGGTATGCCCCGACCCGCAGTGCGGTAGCCCCCGCTGCGGTATCCCGAGCTTGAGGCTGGCCAGAAGACTAGCCTACTCTTCCTCTATAAGGGGTGGTTAGGCTTTGTACCATCACTAGTGTCCAGTAGTGAGCCGACCTCCCACCCTATCCATCGTGGCAAAAGGTCCCAGCTCCTGCACGCCCGGCGGACCGGACGCGCGACATCGCCTTTCCTTCGTGCGACCCGGCACCATTAGCCACCACCGTCTTCATGGCCGGCCATTGGTCCGGCCACTACTCCCGAGTCCCACCAGTTCCAATCTCCAGAACCGGTCACCATCCTCCTCCATCTCAATGATAACATCAAAACCACAATGAATAAGTATATGTCAAGCTATGTTCGTTTGGCCCACACCCTCCGTGCAAGAGTTGTAGCAAGCGGATCATGGGGAGAGGTTCAACATAAATGAAAATTAACTAAGGTAAATAAAAATCATACCCCAGCCTCGAAGGTTTATTGACCTCTATGGTGAGGGGAGGGCGTATGTCAGTTCTTTGTCGTTGATGGCGTTCTTCGTTGGAGGGGGTGCTCTTCGTTGGAGAGTGTGTTCTTCGTTTGAGAGTGCGTTCTTCATTAGGGAGCATGTCCTTCATTGTAGAGTGTGTTCTTTGTTGGAGAGTGTGTTCTTCATTGGAGGAATATTTTCTCCACGTAATCCCTTTTTTCCAACCAATCCTCCCATAGGTAATGAGGATCCAATATAATAGAAAAATAGCTTCATTAAATTAATATTGATATAATTTAATAAAAGCCACCATTAATTGGCACAATTTATTTTATTTCATTTGAAAAATTTATTTGAAAAATTTATTATATTGTGTTGGAACAAATAAATTGGAGGATTCCAAGAGAATTCCCCACATTAAAGTGGGGTTCGGGTGGGCCCCACCACTAGAATTCGAAATGGGTGTTTCCTAGCTCGAGTGGTCCCCACCACTGAACATTCAATTGGGAGGTCTTAAATAAAATAAAAAGCTGTTATTTATTTTATTTTTATTTCCATGTAAAACACAAATAGTAACTTTCACCCTCGACAAACTACGTTCAAGGTGAATGTATCCTTAAGAGAATATCAGTGTAGTGATTTCAACAGTGTCCCCATATTTAAATTTCAAGAATCAGTTAAAAAGTTAAAAAACCCCACTTGCACGTTTACTGAACGTACCCAAAAATAGTTCAGAAATTTTATCCAGGCACACCGGGCATTGGAATCACATGCTGTCAAATTTCGCGGACACGTAAAATTTCCATAAATTTAAAAAAATATACATGGAAATTTAGTTGTCTTTTCAGTTTAAAGCCTTCGTTTTAGCCCTTTTGGTGATTCGAGAAGGTCTTGGGCGTGGGGAGATGGCTTGGGAAGAGTATTTGGTAAAATTTATGCAAGGATTGAAGCGTGAGTGGTGTGGGAGGAAGAGGGGGTGAGGGGTGGTTTATATAGTGGAGGTGACAAGAGTTTTCTTAATATTATAATCATTAATTTATTATTTTTTCTCAAGACCAGAAATAGTGAGTATTCCATGACTTAGAATAGTAATAAGAAAACCTGAGTTAGTGATTTGGGTGCTTACATCACTCATGATTCTAGGAATAGTTAATTTAATTTATAATGTATTTATAAGGTAAATTAATGTATTTTACTATTCAAAAAAATACAAGTATTATAGAAAAATACCAAAAATCAACCTTAACAAATTTTCAATTTGTAGAATCCAAAATTGAAGTCCATTTTTCGAAAATAATTTTATAAATTTTAATAATTAAATATTTATTTATAATCATTATTTAATCAATAAATATAAACACTTAAAATATTATGCTTCATTTTTAATGTGCCTAAATTTATTTATACATTCATGGGTATGGATTCCATTCATAAGAGTCATATTACTATTAATAAGGGTAAGTTACTATTCATAATATAAGGTTAATATTAACAATGGTAGGTTACAATTCACTAAAAATTAGGTTATTTCTATTAGACTCTAACTATCATCCCAAACACAACCATGTAGGTCAGATTTTCAAAATTCAAATCACACAACTGTAAAATTTATGTTAAATGGCTAGGATATGACTATATCCTATATAACTAAGAATTGTTTCAAAAAAACTAATTGCATTATAAAATATAGGCAGCTATAGGATGTATTTATGAAAAAAATACCATAAAATGTTTGGGGTGCTACATTATCCCCTCCTTCAGAAATTTCATCCTAGAACATTTATGTATAAATCCCACCTAAAATATATTGGTGGTTGTTCCACATAACATCCTCAGGTTCCCATGTTTCTTCCTTTATATTCTAGTTTCTCCAAAGAACCTTTACTAGAAAATTTGACTGATTTCTCAATTCCTTCTCCCCCATGTGAAGAATCCCGGTAGGCTTTCCACTGTATAAAGAATCATGTGGCAGTTCTATTTCATCATGGGTGAGTACAAGATTTGGGTCTGGAATGTATTTCTTTAACAATGAAACATGGAACACATCATGAACTTTGGAGAGAGTTGGAGGCATCACTAAATGGTTAGATACATCTCCAATTATTTCCATAACCTCAAATGGTCTGATGTACCTAGGGATCAATTTCCTTTTCTTACAAACATTAACACACCCTTCCATGGAGATACCTTTTGAAATACACAATCTCTTGCTTGGAATGCCAAATACATTCTCTGGTTGTCGGCATAACTCTTCTACCTACATTTAGATGTGTTAATATGGGCTTGAATTGTCTTTACCATTTTACGTGGTTTATTTAATGTGTTCTATTACAATAAAATTCCTCTCACCAACTTCGTCCCAACAAGTTGAAATTCGATATCACTTTACATGTAATTATTCATATAGAGCCATTTTAATAATATATTGTAAACAATTATTTTACGAAAATTATTCCAAAGACATGTATTGATCCCAAAAACCCTGAAAGTCAAGAGGGCATGATCATAACATGTCTTATATAGTTTGAATAGTCCTTTCAGACTATCTGTCGGTTTCAGGTTGATAAATAGTTCTCATAGGATGATCAGTATTCAATGCCTTCTAGAGGCTTCCATAATTTTGATGTAAAATATGGATCTCGATCCGATACAATAGATAGAGGTGCACCATCATGTCTTACAACTTCATTAAAATAGTCTATCCAGGCACTCAGGTGGTAAACTCTCTCTTATAGGAAGGAAATGATCTGATTTTTTTGAGACGATCAACAATTACCAATATTGCATCATTCCTTCTTGGTTTTCTCGGTAGTTCGGTAAAAAAATACATTGTAATGTTATCCCACATACACAAAGGAATATGTGGAGGCTGAATCACCCCTCTAGTATGTTGTTTATCTTTCTTCACTTGTCGAAAAACTAGACACATTGACACGTAGTAAGAAATTTCCCGCTTCATATTATCCTACCAAAATTATTCTTCCAATATCTCTACATATTTGTGCTACTCTGGTGTATAGAGAAATTTAATCTATGAGAATCATCTAATAGTTCCCTTTTTAGCTAAGGTACGGATGGAAAACATAACCTCATCCCAAATTTTAGAACTCCTTATTCTTACACGATGTCTGCCAATCTCCCATTCATGACATCATTAATATTCTTGTTCAGATTATCATCATTAGATTGATAGATTATTAATTTTTCTAATAAACATGTTTTATGAATCATTTGAAAGATGGAATGTGTTTCCCTTCCTTAACAATTACCATATCCATCTTTGGTAAATCCATTAATATAGGATCTATTTCAATATGCAATTGGTTCAGGAGCCCGTGATCTTTCCTACTTAATGCATATGCCACCTCATTTTCCTTTACTGGGTGGTAGTGTATGAAAAAATTGTAATTTTTGAGTATCACAAGCCATCTCTTTTTCCTCATATTGATTACTTTATGGGTAAAAATGTATTTAAAAATATTGTGGTTCATATAAATCTCTCATCTTTCTCAGTAAGGAAAATGTCTCTATATTTTCAGAGCATAGATCATGGCTGTTAAATCAATATCATGAGTTAGATAATTTTTCTCATGAGTCTTCAACAATCTTAATGCATAAGCAATAACATTATTGTTTTGTATAAGATGAAACCTAGTCCATTCTTTGATGCATTAATCTATATCAGAAATCCATCACTTCTAGATAGAAGCGTCAAAATTGGAGCATTGAACCATTTTCATTTCAATTCTTCGAAACATTCAGTACATTCTTTGTCCATTCAAAATTAACTATTTTATGTGTGATCTAGGTTAGTGGATTAGAAAGTTAAGAAAAATTATAAATAAAACTCTAATATTAACCTGTTAATCAAAGAAAAATTCATACCTCAGTTATGTTTTTTTTTGGCATGGGCCACTCTTGGATTGCCTATGTCTTTACGGGATCAACTAGGACTCCAAACATAGAGGTAATATGGCCTAGAAAAGAAATTTATTGAAGCCAGAATGTGCACTTGCTTACCTCCAATATAATTCCTTTCGTTTACATGTTTTCAGAATAATCCATAAGTGATTATCATCGACATTATAGATTTTGGAGTATACCTGGATAGCATTGATGAATAACACAAAAAAATTATCAAGATATTCTTTGAAAACTATATTCATTAAATCCATGAAAACAAAGGGTCCATTTTCTCATCCAAAAGGAATCATTGTAAACTCATTAATCCCATACTTGGTTCTCAAGAATTTCATAGGAATATCTTCATTCCTCACATGTAGCTGATGATATCCGAATCGAAGGACGATCTTGTAAAAGTATAGAACTCCAGGAATTTGATCAATTAAATCATCATTCTGGGGAATATGATACTTATTCTTTATCATAATAGCATTTATTTCCCTGTAATCAATACATAGCTTCAAGGAACCATCTTTCTTCATGAAAAACATGACCGGGGAACCCCATGTGGAAACACTAGGTCGAATAAGTCCTTTTTCACTCAACTCCTCTTGTTATTTCTTTAGCTCCAATAACTCCAAAGTGTCCCTTGTATATGGGGCCTTTGATATAGGTCTTTTAGTAGTAATTAAATCAATAGAGAACTCAACTTCCCTCTCCGTAGGATGTCCAAGTCAATATTCTAGAAATACATCAATTTATTCTTGTACAATATTCACATTATCAATTTGACTATTTCTTTCCTCACACATAGATATTGGGTTCTCTTACTCTCTAATAATTTCATTCTATAGAGCTACTGGGGGTGGGTCTAGATAAGAATCATGTGAATATTTATCTACTCTAAAAATAAGAGATTATACAATATTTTAAAAAATTGTAACTTCCTTCGTCAAGCAATAAATCTTTGCATCATAATTTGACAGCCAATTCATATCGATAATTACATCATATTCAGTCATCAGTATGGAACCATAGTTGGAAACTAAAGAACATCTAGGTGTCATGAGGGGGAATATTCTACATTTCTCTATTTCAATGATGAATACCCTAGGAGTGTCATAACCAAGAGTGCATCAAGGCCCATTTTTTTGTACCAGGATACCCCGGGTCAAGCCCGAAACTCCTTTTCGGAGTTTTCACTCATAGGTACAAATGTTCTGGAACCACCTGTACCTACTCGTATCTAGACGGGGATTTATTTTCAATAATGATTCACATAATATATACCTTACCAATATACCCGGACATTCTTTTACATTTACCCTGAAATACAACCTTTTGGATTTGTTCAATAATCTAGATTTTCTAATCTAGTTTCCATGTTTTCTCCTAAAATTCTTCTAAAACAAACTGTAATTCCATGACCCCACTAGTATGGAGTCAGTTAATTACTTATTAAATTATCATGGTTATAAGGAATGGAAATTCCAAATGAATGATCTATTTAGTATTTTTTAAGAAACTAGATACATAGATATAACTCAAAATACATTGTAAATGGTTAAAAATTACTATACATATCAAAAACGAAAATCTCCATCCAAAAAAAATCAATAAATTATATCCTCTTCATCACTTGTTGCAAGTAAATGATCTTAGGGGTGATCCTATATTCTCATTAAGGGTTACAAATAGAGGAATAATAAATCAATAATAACAAAATTGTAAACAATTCGACATAATCAATATAGCATGGTGAATAAATGAGAAACTAAGACCATTAATAAAATGACAATGAAACTACATCCATGGATTTTATTATATTGTAAACCTCATGGATATTAATACATGATAATTAATAAATAGAATTAAAATTAATTGGATTTCATGTACCTAGAACAAGATGCCATAACACAATTAAAAACAGGTTAGTCTTATGGGTAGAATCCCATCTTATTTTTGGAATCAAACTCAAAGGGTTTTCACCTACTGATTTGTCTAATGAGACCGCCCAATGCATTGAGGGGTTTTAGCGGCCCACACCCACCTCGACATCTAAGTAATTCATTATAAATAGATTCAAAATAAGATCAATATGTCTTTAGAATATCTGTATATAATAGAGGATATATATTCATCAAATTTTCCACAGTCAAAACAATATTCAAAAAACATCCATATGTAAAATGGTATACGTCTTAGAAATTAATCATAACCATGATAAGAGAATATGAAAATTTAAATTTAATATAATTTAAACTAAAAAGTGATCTAAAATTGGATGTAGTTACACTACATAATAAAGAGTAGATGCACAATACTAAGAAAGTCACAACAATGTGAAAATTGATACCAAGATCTTTGCCACGTTGTAGTGAATTGAGTCGTATGACAAAATGTTAATTACCACTAAATTATTTACATAATTCCATGAATTTATATTGAATAACGATAACATATATCAAATTTATGAACACCTATACACATTATAAGAATGAATAGGTGAATAATGGCAATCCCACTGAATTGGAAGTGAGATGAGAAAACCCCTTAATAACAATTCGACATGGTAACAAGTGTTCATACGACGGGTTAATGGGACGTAAAAGGGTATCCCATTATTTTTATGTCATAATGAATGAATGGGAGAGGTTGGAAAACATACCCCATCATTAGGAATTAAAAATAAAAGGGCACAATAATGGGGCGATTCTTAAAAAAAGTGAGAGAAATGATCACTAACCTTACACTATAAGGTGTTCTTAATTGTTCTTAATAACCAGAATATTCCAATTTAGCATCATTAAATAATAACTAAGTAACCTCATCCGAATTTAATTGATATGTTATAACCTTATTAGGTTCATTAATGTCCATTTTGATGGGTTTAAAATATTCAATTTAATTTTTTAGTATCATTTTCTTCATATATGATTTCATGATCCGTTAACTAGTATTCATGAATGAATGATTGTTTGAAATGTGATAAAACATAAAAAAAATTCAATATACATTATTAGTAACATTAAAGAGATATAAATGATCTAATAATGATTCTAGGTAAATACCATGAGGATGACTCATTCGATGAGTTAAAAAATATCATGGATTTGGCATGGCGGTTTTGTGCACAATAGACATGTTTTGCATTATTATCACATATTATGTACGTGTAAGGATTAAAGTACATTAAACAAGTTAAAATACAAATATAATAATCTGGTTCAACCATTGAAATGGATTAATGACCAGTATTGCAGATTGTAATGAAAATTGAAAACTTGCCTTCCTTGAGTGTGATAAATTAACACATCTCAGATGGTGTTTTCATTTAATGTTTAAAAGGAGGGAAAAAAAGAGATATTATGATGAAATATTATATTTTCATAATGAATATCAAGTACATGTAAAGTACTCAAATTATCATGGCATTTTGATGAGGTGAGGAGTGACGAGATCAACAAAATAATAAAACATGAAAAAAAAATTGAAAGAAAGGAGAAGATAGGTTCACCTCTTGAGTACTCCTCATTGAGAAACTCATTAAGGCCTTTTTTTTGGACTTTCTGTGAGACCAGAAGGTATTGGACGTGGGGAGAGGTCTTCCAAATTTTGGCAAGGATTAAAGCATTAGTGGTGTTGGAGGAAGAGGGGGTGAGGGGTGATTAATATAGAGGAGGGGAGAGGAGTTTTCATTATATTATAATCATTAATTTATTATTTTTTCTCAAGAAAATAAATATTTTGTATTCCATTACATATAATATTAATAAGAGCATGTGATTTCAAGATTTGAGGGCATACATCACTCATGATGCTAGGAATAGTTAATAAAATATATAATGTATTTATAAGGTAATTTAATTTATTTTACTATTTTTCAAATATACATGTATTTCAGAAAAATACAAAAAATTATCCTTAACCATTTATCAACATGTAGAATCCAAAAATGATTTCCATTTTTCAAAAATAGTTCTCTAAATCTGATTAATTAAATATTTAATTAAAATCATTATTTAATCTAAAAATATAATCAAATAAAATATTCATCCTCATTTTTAATGTGCCTAAATTTATTTTTACATTCACGGGTATGGATACCATTCATTCGGGTTATATTACTATTTATAAGGGTATGATACTATTTATAAGGGTTTGTTACTATTTATAATGATAGGTTACTATTCACCGAAAATTAAGTTAATTCTATTAGACTCTAAATATCATGCTGAACAAAACTGTGTATGTCGTATTTTCAAAATTCAAATCACAGAACCGGAAAATTTATGTTCAATGGCTAAGCTATGACTATATCCTACGTAACTAAGTGTTTTTTTGAAGGAAACACAGTTCTTTATGAAATATAGGCTATGAATAGAATGTATTTAAGAGAAACATACCATAAAATGTTTGGGGTGATACATTAACCATAGAGAGTAGGTGGATAGGGGCGAGCTCAACCTCAGGCAGAAGAGGCCTATGACCATGACACTATAGATAATATTAGAGGTGCAATCTACATTTATTACACCATAGTTTTCATTCTTATAGACATAGGTTCCAGTCACTATTTTATTTTTACGACACTTGTTTGGAGATCAGATATTCTTATAGTGCCATTGGGTCAATCATTATGATTAGAGACTCCATTTGTCACAACCCGTCCTCGGGGCCTGTGCCGTGACTACCCCAATCCCGCCTTCCATAGGCCAGGGGCTGGCGACTAGAACCAAGGCGTAAATCCCGGAAAAAAGGGAAGGGATTGCCTTTGTAAAGTAAACAAGCACCTTAGAGTAAGCAAGCGGGAAAAGTAAACAATAAATAAAAACCAGTACAACAGTATGTGCGGAAAATTAAATGAGCCAGTATACAAACCCAAACTGAAAGTAAAGTACAACTCGAAAGGGAAAATAGCAACTGGAATGTAAAAGCCGCTACGCCGAGTTGTCCACTGGAAATCCCACCTGAAGGGTGGGTACAGATAGCTCCACTACTCCTCGGGTCCCGCCGTTCGCTCCGAGTATGTCCCGCCCAGTGGTCCACCTCCAGGTACCGTTCTGCTCCACAAGCCCCCACCACGATCAGCGATGTCCGTCATCTGCAGCCAACACAACGTAGTGCGGGCATAGCCCATGTAGGGGTGAGTATAAGCTACTCAGTAGGGACCCAGTGACCCCCGAAGGACTCCCAAAATCCACAAAGGATAAACCACAAAAAAAATTCAATCACGAAGTAACAATGGACAATACTTAGGTATATGCCCATACATATACCTAAGTCATCAATTCCTATACGCTCCAACCTCCGAGCCCAAGTACAACCACGTACACACAGGAAATTATACGTAATCCACACAGGATAGCACAACACAATCCACACAGGAAAGCAAACAGGATTCATCTCACACAGGTATACTTCTTCGAAGAAGATAGAGATGATCAATGATCCATCTAAGTCGTCAGACCCACAAAGGATCGATAGGTACTAACCCCCGCAAAGTCCCACACATGATTAGTAGGAAACTAACCCCCACAAAGACCCACACAGGATCAGACCCACACAGGATCTGTAGGCACTGGCTCACACAGAACCGCTAAGCGCTGAACCACACAGGATCGATCCCACACAGGATCAGTACCACTGATCCACATAGGATCGCTGAGTGTTGTAGTCTTCGCCGTCGAATCCACTGAGGATCTCTATACAGTCGTCGTCGCAGTCACAGTAGCAGTCGCATCCAGCACTAGGGTTCCCGCACACAGCAAGCTCGCTCGGGAGGGTCCGATCCACGAGCCGAGAGGCTGATACATCAACTGACACTTAGTCCAGTGTTGATGTATCCAAAAGTTCTGTATCGTCAACAGGAACTCAACGTCGCAGACGGCACGTCAATCGGACGCCTGGTCTGAGAGTTTTCGGGTTTTTCGTCACAGGGGCCCAGTTGGTTTTTAAGGCAAAAGCAACCCGACCATACTCCACCTGCTTCCAAACCTCGGGTGGAGTAAGCCAAAATATCCTTCTCACTAAGAGGAACTCAACAAAGTTGACGGCACGTCAATCAGACGTCCTTAGCTCAAGATATGAGCGTTTCCACTCCGAGGGCCCGGTTGGTTTCGTGTACGAACCAACCCGGACGAACTCAAAGTATTTCGAAAACTTGAGTGCGATATACCGAAACGATCGTCTCGTTCCAATGATCTCTACGCAACTAACGGTGCGTCGATCAGAGGTACGTAGCTCAAGATATGGGCATTTGACAGAAAGTAGTCCGAAATTAGGGGGTCTGGGCCCGGCCCGGCCCGACCCAGTACCCCCTGGGTCGGCCGAACCAGGTCGACCCGGCCTGGGCGACGACCTGGCCCGACAAACCGGCCCGGCCCGGAAGCCCGACCCGGCCGGCGGCGCGGCCAGTGCGCTGTGCGAGCGTGCCCAAGGGAGGGGCTACGCCCCTCATTTATTTCAAAATGGCGGCCCCCTTTAAGGGGCCACACCACGTGTGCAACCCGGGGGGTGTAACCCCCGGTTTATCCCCTGTAGCGGCCGGCCGGCGCAGGGCCGGCCGGTTTCTCGCCACGGGACCCCGAGGTCCTGCGCCTTCCAACCCCGGTGGCCGGAGTTCCGGCCGCCTTCTTCGAATTCTCCAGTGGGTGGTTTTTCCGGCCGCTACTTCCAGGATGGTTGCGAATTCGTCCGGCGCAGCGTGACGGCGACGTGCCCTTCCACCGCGGTCCGACTCCAGCCACGGCCTTGTTCGCAATCCTCAGCGCGGCACGACGACGTCACGTTTCATTGTCGTGGCCCACATCGTTCATGTCTCCTTTCGCTCAAGCGCGGTGCAATGATGCATTACCGTCTTCGCTAATCAAAATGAAGAATAGCAAATGGGGGAGCAGTATCGGCTATGTTTGTGCGGACCGATCCCCTCCCGTTATATCGATAGCAGTTGGCCGAAACGTAAACCGTTTAACCTTCATAATTTTTAATTTAAATAAAAATTGGAACACTGCCGTCAGATTTATCTTTCATATTCGAAGGAAAGAATCAACAACTTATAATAGTCGAACCCCTACCTCGGTTCAGGAATGGTGCACGTCAATCGAGCCGTGGAAGACGAGCGTCGCAGAGGTCGGGCGTTGCGGGAAACGATCGTCGATTCCGTTGTCGTCAAGGTGCGTTCGAAGAGGAAACGGCGTTGGAATAAGACGTCGTGTTCTGTGGCGGAGATGTTCTTCGTTGAAGAACGGTGTTCATCATCGGAGTCCGAGGTGTTCTTCACGTTCTTCGTCGAGGTTGAAGAAGAAGAAGACTACATGCTTCCCAAACCTCTCAATGTGGCAAAAACTCTAACAATAATAAAATAATACCAAGTCTTAATTTTATTAACACAACTTAACCATTTGAATTTCAAGAGTTTGAAATTAAGTAACTCACCTTATTAATTATAACATGTTGTCAAAAAATTAATGAAAGTGAGTTAATGGGGAGTTAGGAAGGTGAGGGGTTAAGAGGAGTTAAGGGATTTGAAAGGGTGGGGGGGGGGGGGGTTCGTGTGGTCCCCACCCTTTCAATTATCCATACATGGGATGTTGGGTGAATGTGGGCCCCACCACCAACTTCCCATGGGAGAAATTAACCACCTTGATATGAAATAATATTGATCCAATAATTTTATTTACTTATTAATTAAACCCAATTAATTAACTTCTTCTCCCGCACAAACGCAACTACGGTAAAGGTTCTCTTAAGCGATTACCAGCGTTGTGATTTCATCGGTGCCATCGGATTTCAATTCCGAGCACCGGTTCAAAATATAGGAAATCCTGCTCGTTCGTTCACTGAACCTACCAGAGCCAAACTTCGGAAATTGATTCAGGGCACTCCGGGACTCGGAATCAAGTGCCGTCAGAAACCACGTTCTTGTAAAATTCCAATGAAAATTAAGAAAAAAATTTCCCTTGAATTTTACGGGTCATTACATTACTCCCACCTCAGGGATTTTCGTCCTTGTAAAGATATATCAAAACTAGGGAAACAAATGAGGGTACTGAGCATGCATCTAGGCCTCCCGCTCCCAAGTGCTCTCCTGGAGGTTCCCGTGCTGCCATCTGATGCGCACTAGAGGAATCGACCGTCCACGTAGGACCCGCTCCTGTCGATACTCAATCTCAAATGGAACCTCCGTAAAATTCGCCCCATCGTCAACGTCAAGCTCCCCATGGTCAATGATGTGCGTCAGGTCATGCACGTATCTCCTCAGCTAAGATACGTGGAAGACGTCGTGCACCCGGTGCAACTGAGGTGGTAGAGCCAGACGATAAGCCACCTCTCCAATCCTTCTGAGGACCTGGAATGGTTCGATGAAGCGTGGAGACAACTTTCCACCTCGGCCAAATCTCCGTAATCCTCGTCGAGGTGAGACACGCAAGAAGACGTGGTCTCCATCCTTGAACTCTAGTGGCCTCCGCCTCCTGTCAGCATAAGACTTCTGCCAGCTTTGAGCTATCCTCATCCGCTCCTGGATGACCTGGACCTTCTCTGTCATGGCCTGGACCATCTTCGGCCCCATAAGTGCTGAATCCCCAGGGTCTGTCCAGCACAAAGGAGAACTACAAGGTCGGTCATACAACGCCTCGTATGGTGCCATCCCTATGGTGGAATGGTAGCTGTTGTTGTACGCAAACTCCACCAAGGGTAGGAGGTCCTCCCAGCTACGACCAAAGTCAAAGACACATGCGCGGAGCATGTCCTCGAGAGTCTGAATGGTCCTCTCTGTCTGACCATCCATATGAGGGTGAAAGGCGGTGCTCAGATGTAGCTATGTCCCGAACACCTCCTGCAACCCCTTCCAATGTCGGGAAGTAAAGCGAGCATCTCGACCAGAGATGATAGATGATGGCACACCGTGAAGCCGTACAATCTCCTGAACGTAGAGACGTCTCAAGCTCTCCACTAAGCCCTGCTCTCTGATTGATAAGAAGTGAGCCAACATGGTGAGTCGGTCAACAATCACCCAAATGGAGTCGTGACCTCTAGAAGTACGTGGAAGTACAGTCACGAAGTCCATAGATATGCCATCCCACTTCCACTCCGGAGCCTCCAAGGGTTGTACCATGCCTGTTGGTACCTGATGCTCTGCCTTCACCTGCTGGTAGGTGAGGCATCGAGAAACGAACTCTGCCACAGCCTTCTTCATGCCCGGTCACCAGTGCTGTCGTCTGAGATCCCGGTACATCTTCGCCACTCCGGGATGTACCGCCAAGGGAGTAGTGCGAAACTCTCTCAGCACCTCCTCCCATAAAGCGACTGTTACCAAGGTACGTCCTCTCAAAAGGATTCCATTCTCTGCTCCAAGGGAGAAACCATCAGGTGCCTGTCCTGAGGATATCTGTGCACGCCGCGTCTCACAGTCAGTGTCCCCACGCTGTGCCTCTCTGAATCGAAGCAGTAGTGGAGGAGTGACTGTGAGAGACTAAAGGAAGGCTGCCCCATCTCTATCCACAAAGGATATCTGCAAAGAGGCTAGCTTCTCTATCGCCTATTCAAGTAGCTGAATGCCCGTCCTCCTGCTGAGGTCATCAGCTACTACGTTCCCCTTCCCAGGAGTATAGACTATCTCAAAGTCATAGTCCTGGAGGAACTCGAGCCATCGCTGTTGTCTCAGGTTCAGGTCCTTCTAAGAGAAGATGTACCTGAGACTCTGATGGTCAGAAAAGACTTTAAAGCGCTCGCCCATCAGGTAGTGTCGCCATGCCTTCTGAGTGAAGACCACTGCTGCTAACTCCAGGTCATGGGTCGCGTAGTTCTGCTAATGCGGCCTCAACTAACGTGATCCATAGGCGATCACTGCCCGCTCCTGCATCAGGAAACATCCGAGTCCGGTCCCTGATGCATCGCAGTAGACTACGTACCCTACTCCCTCCTCAGGCAACCTCAAGATAGGTGCGCTGGTCAATCTCTATCTCAGCTCTTGGAAGCTCTTATGACATCTGTCTGACCAAACGAAGGGTTTACCCTTCTTCGTCAAAGCTAAGAGTCGTGCCGCAGCTCTCGAGAAGTCTGGCACAAATCTCCGGTAGTATCCAGCTAGTCCCACGAAACTCCGCACCTCTGTCACGCTCCTGGGTGGCTCCCAAGCTAACACTTCCTCGATCTTCACAGGATCCACTGCAACTCCCGCCTGAGAAATGACGTGTCCCAAGAAGTGGAACTCACGTAACCAGAACTGACACTTCGAGATCTTACCATAAAGCTGGTGCTCTCGGCGTGTGTCTAACACAACCCGCAAGTGGTAGGCGTGCTCCTCCTCAGTCGTCGAGTAGATCAAAATGTCGTCGATGAAGACTATGACAAATCGATCGAGGTATGGCTAAAAGATCCTGTTCATGAGGGCAATGAACACTGCTAGAGCATTGGTTATGCCAAAGGTCATAACCATGAACTCATAGTGGCCATACCGACATCTGAAGGTCGTCTTCTGCACGTCCTCCTCTCGAACTCTGAGCTGGTGATAACCTGACCTGAGGTCTATCTTCGAGAACCACCGTGCTCCCTTGATCTAATCAAAGAGGTCAACAATCCTTGGTAGCAGATACTTGTTCCTCACTATCACCTGGTTCAGGCGACGATAGTCAACACACAGTCGCAAGCTCCCGTCCGACTTCTTGGCGAACAATATCGAGGAAGCTCAGGGTGAAACACTGGGTCGGATGAACCCCTTGCCCAGCAAGTCCTCCAACTGTACCTGTAGGTCTCAATGCACAGAAGGGGCCATCCGATATGCTGGGGTCGATATCGGGGCTGTCTCGGGGTACATTTCAATATAGAAGTCTACCTCTCTGCGAGGAGGTAACCCTGGAACGTCGTCGGGAAAAACGTCCACAAACTGATCCACCACTGCAGGAAAACCAGAACTTCGCACGTCAACTGCTCCTAGGATGAGGCTAGCCAACTGATGAGTGATGGGTTGTCCTCTCCTCCGCGGAAGTCCATCCTGTGCTGCAAAGGCTCCCTTCTGGTTGGTGAAGGTGAACCTGCTCCTGTCGGTGCGTACACATCGCACCTTGCACCTAAAATAGTCAATCTGTGCATGGACCGTAGATAACCAATCCATGCCCAAGATGACGTCGTAAGGCCTTGACGCCGCAACAAGAAGATCCCAGACGAAGATCTCGCCTCCTAGAGTAATCTCACACTGCCGGCACCAGTGCGTAATCGTCAAGTCTGATCCCGTAGGAGTCTCTAGCCGTAAGGATCGAGCCAACGGCTCTATCGGAATCTCCGAGCTCTGAACAAGGGCAGCGGCTATGAAAGAGTGACTCACTCCTGTGTCTATAAGTACTACAGCAAGGGTGGAATAGACACAGATAGTACCTCGAATCATCTCGGGCCCGCCGTGGTCGTAGGCCTCTGCTGCCTGGTGATGTGCCTGTCTCAGCCCGCCAGCTCCCTGTGGTCGGGGTGGAACCCCTGGTGGTGGTGGTGGTAAAGCCTCAAAGCATCACCCACCACCTACTGCTCGGCCAGCTCCCCTACCTCTTCCACCTCCTCCCTGTGGACCACCACGGTCGACCCTTTACCTATGCCTCGGTGGTCCCTCAACCGTCTAGTGCTCCTCGGCTCGGTGGGTCGGGCAGTCACGAGCCATGTGGCCCTGCCTGCCACACGAGTAGCACTATCTGCCTCTCGAAAGACTGACTCCGCGCTGTGTGTCCCGCACTGCTGAGCCAGTGTCCTGAGGTCGTCTGCCTGAGGGTCTGGTCTGTCTGGACCCATGATTCATCCATCGACTTCCTGCTGTAGAAGACTCCGCTACGTGCCGCCCTACGGTGGGTCTCGGCGCTGGTGTAGACTCAGCAAGAAATCCCTCGATCAAAAGGGCTCGCTCCTGTACTCCTGTCTGAGTCAGAATACTGAGGGAGATCAATGATGCACTGATCTTGTGTCTCAATCCCTGCTCAAAGGTCCGGGCCCGGAATAATGGGTCTCGTACCATGTCGGTCGAGTAGTGCGAGAGATCGGTAAATCTCACCGAGTACTGGGCGACCGTCATACTGCCCTACCGCAGCTGAAGAAGCTCATGAATGTGCACCGCATGGAGGGTGGCTGGGACAAACTCTGAGTGGAAGAGGCTCTCAAAGTCTGTCCAGAGTAGAGATGCCTTATCGTGCACTTGGAGCATCAAGCTCCACCATCGGCCCGCTGCTGCGTGCAGTAGGCTCGCCGTGAGGATCACCATGAGGTCTGCTGGTGTCCTCACTAACCGAAACACACATACCACTGCCTCTAGCCAGTCCTCAGCTGCCTGGGGGTCCGTCTCCCCACGGAACCTGGGTGGTCGCTAGCACTGGAACTCATGCAGTGCACTGATGCGACGTGCATCATCAGCGGATAGTGCTGGAAGAATCGGTGGCTCGGCGAGTAGAGCTACCGCCGGTGCCACTGTTGACAAAGGGGCCTGCACTGAGGGCTCGTCGCTCGGTGGGATGTCGTCATGCTTGACTCTCGGAACCCTAGCTGGCTGCTGTCGTGGGACCATCCTGAAAAGGAAACAGGTGCTCCACGGTCAAAATAGTATTCCTGGTGAGCTGATACAAATTAATCACAAAGAAAACATGAAACACACACGCAATAAATGTTTTCCTGCATTAAGTCGGAAATCAGAAGTCAGGGTTCTGGTGTATGGATACGTCAGCCTCCGCACCAACACTGGAATTCCTGGACTGATAACCACACTCAATACGCTTAACACTATCACTTCACATAGTAGAAATATCAGAGCTCCGAGTTCTGTGGTAGAACCGAACTCCTCTGATACCAATTTGTCACGACCCGTCCTCGGGCACCGTGCCGTGACTACCCCAAGCCCGCCTTCCATAGGCCAGTGGCTGGCGACTAGCACCAAGGCGTAAATCCCGATAAAAAGGGAAGGCATTGCCTTTGTAAAGTAAACAAGCACCTAAGAGTAAGCAAGCAGAAAAATTAAACACTAAGTAAAAACTTGTACAACAGTAAGTGCGGAAAAGTAAATGGGCCAGTATACAAACCCAAACTGAACGTAAAGTACAACTCAAAAGGGAAATCAGCAACTGAAAATTAAAAGCCTCTACACCGACCTGTCCACTGGAAACCCCCCTGAAGGGTGGGTACAAATAGCTCCACTACTCCTCGGGTCCCGTCGCCCGCTACGAGTATGTCCCGCCCAGTGGTCCACCTCCAGGTACCGTCCTGCTCCACAACCCCCCACCACGATCAGCTATGTCCGTCATCTGCAACCAAAACAACGTAGTGCGGGCATAGCCCGTGCACGGGTGAGTATAAGCAACTCATTAGGGACCCCGAGACCACCAAAGGTCTCCCAAAATCCACAAAGGATAAACCACAAAAGAAAGATACAATCCCGAAGTAACAATCGACACTACTTAGGTATATGCCCATACATATATCTAAGTCATCAATTCCAGTACGCTCCAACCTCCGAGCCCAAGTACAACCCAGTACACACAGGAAAGTATACGTAATCCACACAGGAAAGCACAACACAATCCAAACAAGAAAGCAAACAAGATTCAGCTCACATAGGTATACTTCTTCGAAGACGATAGAGATGATCACTGCTCCATCTAAGTCGTCGGACCCACAAAGGATCGATAGGTACCAAACCCCGCAAAGACCCACACAGGATCGGTATGAAACTAACCCCCGCAAAGACCCACACAGGATCGGACCCACACAGGATCGGTAGCACTGATCCACATTGGATCACTGAGTGTTGTAGTCATCGCCGTCGAATCCACTGAGGATCTATGTACAGTCGTCGTCGCAGTCACAGTAGTAGTCGCAGCCAGCACTAGGGTTCCAGCACACAGCAAGCTCGCTCGGGAGTGTCCGCTCCACGAGCCGAGAGGCTGATACATCAACTGACATGTAGTCCAGTTTTGATGTATCCAAAAGTTCCGTATCGTCAACAGGAACTCAACGTC